>BLSH010540814.1:139277-164729 GCA_018402905.1 Glandirana rugosa
GGGACGTAGATCGACGACACTAACGACAGACGACGACGACAAGGACAAAGGTAGACTGGATGCTGGAGTGGAGCTGGTAACACCGGACAGCAGACAGCTGGAAACAGGAACAGCAGCAGCAGACAGCAATCACAGCAGCTAGATGCAGGGCACAGGACAGCAGACAGCTGACTTTAGAAGCAGGCAGGAGGATGGTCAGGCAAGCCGGGTCAATCACAGATGAATGGAGTAGCAGAATCGGTATGCGGGGGATGGTCAGAGGCAAGCTGGGTTCGGCAACGGAGATCAGGCAGGCAGAGGTTAGCAGGATCCAAAACAAGCCGGGTCAGGGTAGGAGAAGACAGGGTGGTCTAAACAAGCCAGGTCAATCAGGTAACGGATCAGGTAGCAGATAACGGCAAGCAGGTACAGGTACTGACAAGCTGCAGATCAGACAGCATTAAAGCCAAGGTCTGACTTCCTTATAAAGGCCCAAGTGATGTGTTGACAGAGCTACTGGGTCCTAGGGCCCTCCTGCTCTGACAGATTCTGGGTCCTAACAACATTCCTGCGCATGCGTACATGTGCACGTCTCTGAATGGTTGTGGGAATCTTCATTTGAATCAGTGCGCGCGTGCGCATAAGCGCGCGGGATTGCAAAGCTCGTCTAGATCCCTGACACTTGCTATGACGTATCATAACTTGGTACTTTGGTGTTTCTTGGGTGAAGCCAGGGCTGTTGTATGGAACTGACTGGGTAAGATTTATGTGCCTACATGTGCCTGTGCTAAACTACAGTGTCCTGCAACATATTTTCTTTGTATATTATGCTGACTGATACACATGTATACGCTTGTGATACTGACATGTTGATTTTTTATTTTTTATTACATGACAGTGAGATACCATCTGTCCCCTGAAGAAGCTAAATACATGGTGAAACATGTTGGGACATTCTCCTTCTATACCAGTGTAACCTCTGTACCTTAAAAAATGACCAAATGTGTAACCAGCTTGCATTACTTATGGTGTTATGAACTATGTTATTGTTGACATTTTTTAATCAATTTTCATTAAATGTGATTGATTTTGCTTCTGACCTTGTTACTTTCATCCCACTTTAGCACCGCCAACATTCCCACATCCTATATAGACCTCACTGGTCTATAATCCTCTAATATATATATATATATATATATATATATATATATATACTGTAAATATATATATATATATATATATACACACATACATACAATATCTCACAAAAGTGAATACACCCCTCACATTTTTGTAAAATTTTATTATATCTTTTCACGAGACAACACTGAAGAAATGACACTTTGCTACAATGTAAAGTAGTGAGAATACAGCTTGTATAACAGTGTACATTTGCTCTGCTGAGGTGTTATGGAAGACCAGGATGCTTCAATAGCGGCCTTCAGCTCTTCTGCATTGTTGGGTCTCATGTCTCTCATCTTTCTCTTGGCAATGCCCCATAGATTATCTATGGGGTTCAGGTCAGGCGAGTTTGCTGGCCAATCAAGCACAGTAATCCCATGGTCATTGAAACAGGTTTTGGCGCTTTTGGAAGTGTGGGCAGGTGCCAAGTCCTGCTGGAAAATGAAGTCAGCATCCCCATAGAGCTCGTCTGCGGAAAGAAGCATGAAGTGCTCCAAAATCTCCTGGTAGACGGCTGCGTTGACCCCGGACTTAATGAAGCACAGTGGACCAACACCAGCAGATGGCATGGCTCCCCAAATCAACACAGACTGCGAAAACTTCACACTGGACTTCAACCATCTTGCAGTGTGTGCCTCTCCATTCTTCCTCCATACTCTGGGTCCTTGGTTTCCAAATGAGATGCAAAATTTGCTCTCATCAGAAAAGAGGACTTTGGACCACTGAGTTACAGACCAGGTCTGTTTTTCTTTAGCCCAGGTAAGACGCTTCTGACGCTGTTTTTTGTTCAGGAGCGGCTTGTGAAGAGGAATACGACATTTGAAGCCCATGTCCAGGATCCGTCTGTGTGTGGTGGCTCTTAATGCACTGACTCCAGCCTCAGTCCATTCCTTGTGAAAGTCCCCAACACCTTTGAATGACCTTTTTCTGACAATCCTCTCCAGGCTGCGGTCATCCCTGCTGCTTGTGCACCTTTTCTTTCCACACTTTTCCCTTCCACATAACTTTCTATTAATGTGCTTTGATACAGCACTTTGGGAACATCCAACTTCTTTTGAAATTACCTTTTGAGGCTTTCCCTCCTTATGGAGGGTGTCAATTATGGTTTTCTGCACAACTGTCAGGTCAGCAGTCTTTCCCATGATTGTGATTCCTACTGAACCAGACTGAGAGACCATTTAAAGGCTCAGTAACCCTTTCAGGTGTTGTGGCTTAATTAGATGATTAGAGTGGGACACTTTGAGCCTAGAATATTGCACCTTTTCACAATATTCAAATTTTCTGAAATTATGGATTTGGGGTTTTCATGAGCTGTAAGCCATAATCATCACAATTATGACAAATCACAGCTTGAACTATCTTGCTTTGCATGTAATGAGTCTGATATATTAGTTTCACCTTTTAAGTTGCATTACTGAAATAAATGAACTTTTGCACAATATTCTAAATTTTTCGAGTATCACCTGTGTATATATATATATATATATATATATATATAAAACCATACAATCCCATTTACACAATCCTTCTCCCACAGTTGATCCAGAGGAAGGCAAAAACCCCAGCCACGTATGATCAAATTTGCTGTAGCGGGGGAAAAAATTCCTTCCTGATCCCCCGAGAGACAATCAGATTTTCCCTGGATCAACTTTACCTATAAATGTTAGTACTGAATTGAACTGGCTTATGAGGCTAGCATCTCCTAAGGCCTCTTTCACATGGCCATTCCATTCAGGTCGGCCTGTCCGTTTTTTCAGGTGGACCTGAACAGACACTCCATGCAGCCCCATGGAGCGACGGATGTCAGCGGAGACATGTCCACTGATATCCGCTGCTCTCCGATCTGCTCCAGACCCGTAAAGTTTGACGGAGGAAAACCTAATTTTTCCATCTGTCTGCGGATCAGATTGGATGACAAGGGACAGGCGGTCTGTTGTCATCCGATTTGCCATAGGAGAGACCGGCACTCTGACAGATCCGTCCTCCGTCCAGATCCGATCTGTCATCCGTCGGCTCATCGGGGATCAGCGGAGCAATCCCCGCTGAGCATTAGGGAGCCCGCTGACAGAGACGGCCGTATGAAACCGCCCTAAGGACTGGCATTTACTATTAATCTGATCTAATACATATGATCTTACTCTGGTAAAACCCATAATGTCATGTATTAGTTGGTCCTTTATATATGTATCCTTTTTATGTGGCTGGTTTGTGCTATTATTCCTCAGCAATTCGGTGGGGTGTGGGGCTTGGAGCACAACAGACCATTAATAATTTGGAACTTGAAGATTCATTTAATTTATAGAGCCCATTGTCTGTGCTTCTATTGATGATTAGTTTGATACCTTACTAATTGTGTTGCTCTGGACAATGTTGTCTGTTTTAATTGGTGGTAGAGGGGGATCGGTATTTTTTTTGCAACTTTGATACTCATTGAATCATTACATAATAATAAACAGATGATCATATTTGAATATGAAATTCAGGCAATGATCCCACCACAGTGTGGAGCTGTGATGGTGAAAACATATAAGCATGCCACATCCTAAACTACAATTATGCAAAGGGAAAATGTTGCTGGATGAAAAATGGACTTTGAAGGCATACTGAGTAAAAGATTAATTGTAAACTTTATATGTTACATAATGGCATCCAAATGCCTTAGATACAAAACATCTAAAAATTCTTTAAAATGTGGGTAACAGACTAGACATGTAATTGAAGGTGGCATCTAAGCCACCAATAATCCCCGAAGGTACTGGTCACTATGCAAGTGAACCCAGACCTAGGGGGGTCGAACACAGTATAAAATACATGTTACTGGGATATATATCCTACAGGCGTAAACCCAATTCCTTAAGTATATTCAATATTACTCATTAAGACAATAATATCTTTAAACATCAAATTGTAATGGAGTTTACGCCATATGTGAGTCCCAGCAGCAGATATAGGAGAAAAGCTCAACTAGTTTTGCGCTTGAGTGGTCTGCGCTTCATCTGGAGCTGAAGGTAATAATCTAATAAAAGTAAATACATACATGTCAGAAAAGCATACAAGCATATATCCAAAACAAGTTATAAAATAGCATAGTAACAAATACATGTGAAGTGAAGATAGAATCACCTACATGGTATGCATGAAAATTATACAGCAGCGTGTCCCCCTCGGGTATGGCAGGATCACCCTATGTGGCACAGCGGAGTCCCCCCAAAAAAAGGTCACTGTCCACCCGACCGCACGCCCAGAAAAGGGCCCAAGGCCGTGTAAGGCGAGTACGGGGGCCTGTGTGCAATATAAACATAAAGGTAAAGTGTGTGTATTCACAACACAGGTTAGTGCTTGCCCAAAATTACCTGAGGACAATATATACACTGGACAATCTCCCAAAGGAGAGGATATGGAATGGTAAGAAACTGATGGACCATCTACACCAGGGTCTTCAGAGCGGGAGGATAATACAAGTGTATCAAGCGAAGTAATCACAATTTTTAGATGTACCCCATATATTATATGTGGATTCCAACCAATCCGAGGTCCAGACACTGTGGAACAAAGTAAAAAAGTTCCATTGTAAAAGGGGACGCATGGGGGTCTAGGGCCATTTCCATACACCTGCATGTATGACTTACCCAATATATGTGTGTTGGTGCCAAAGGAGGTCAGTGCGTGCTGCTGGCCTGACCCGTAACTGAAGAAGGCCCATCCTATATAGGGCACACCGCCCCAATCAATGGCGTCAACACTGCTAACACGCTGCCAAAAGCAGCGTGTGACGCCATCGACCCGGCCAAAGCCACCGCGCGCGTGCGGTGCTGGTCCCACTGATTCACTAAGCGCAGTGACGTCAAGGGAGGGGACACTCACCATGCAGCAGACCAGGGGAAGGTACGCCCACACGAGAGAAGCAAGGAGAATCCACCGGGGGCGCCCCCCCTGTCGATAACTCCCACGCGGCCTTGGGCCCTTCCGGGGCGTGCGGTCGGGTGGACGGTGACCTTTTTTGGGGGAACTCCACTGTGCCACATATGGTGGCCCTGCCATACCCGAGGGGGACACGCTGCTACTGCTGTATAATTTTCAAGCATGCCATGTAGGTGATTCTATCTTCACTTCACATGTATTTGTTACTGTGCTATTGTATAACTTGTTTTGGATATATGCTTGTATGTAGAGTTGAGTGGACACCTGGATGTTCGGGTTTGGCAGGTTCGGCCGAGCTTCGCGAAAAAGTTCGAGTTTGGCCCCGAACTTGACCCCAAACCCCAATGAAGTCAATGGTGACCCGAACTTTTGGGCACAAAAATGGCTCTAAAAAAGTCCCGGAAAGGGCTAGAGGGCTGCAAAAGGAAGCAAAATGGGGGTAAGAGTAGGACAAGTGCCCTGCAAACAAATGTGGATAGGGAAATAACTTAAAATCACATAAAAAAAAAAAAAAAAATGGAGGAGGAGGTGGATGTGGAGTAGGAGGTTGAGGAGGCGACCGTGGCGGTGTAGGTGGTGGAAGTGGCGGTGGAGGAGGAGGTAGCCAACACTGTTTTTTGTTTGTTTGTTTTTTTTATAATTGGGGTAGCCCCCAAAATATTGAGACATATTTAAAAAAAAAAGAATAAGTTCACTTAAGAATACCAATGGCTGTGTGAGGCCGGTATAAATGTCTATTCTGCACAAGGTACAGACAAGTCTTGTGTGATCCATGCCTGGTTCATTTTAATAAACGTTAGCTTGTCCACATTGGCTGTGGACAGGCGGCTGCGCTTGTCTGTGATAACGTCCCCTGCCGTGCTAAACACACGTTCAGACAATACATTGGCTGCAGGGCAGGCCAGCACCTCCAAGGCATAAAGGGCAAGCTCAGGCCATGTGCCCAATTTGGACACCCAGAAGTTTAATGGGGCAGACCCATCAGTCAGTACGTGTAGGCGTGTACACACATATTGTTCCACCATGTTGCTGAAATGCTGCCTCCTGCTAAGACGTTGCCTATCAGCTGGTGGTGCTGTTTGTTGTTGGGGGATGCATTTCAAAGAGCAGGCTGCTCGAGGTCATGGGATGTTCAGCTTATGAGGCATAGTATTGAATGCTTTTGAACTGAGAGTAGTGTTCAAAGCCCTTCTGTCATTCACTCCTTTTAGAAGAGGAGCAAGATTTATACTGTGCCTAGACAGCAGTGGAAGGGTAGGATTCTTAGGCTGTCAGTGGAACTTCCTATATCAATAATTGCAAATATGCCATTTCGGCTTAGGAGGCTCTAGTGTCTCTCCTACACTTAAACATTGAGTCACCACTGCCTCTTCCAGTGGTGACAGATTTGCTCTCTCACGGCCAGTTTTGTCATCCAGCCCCAAGAGACTACTTTTTGATGGCATGGAAGTTGGGAGGTGCAGGCTACCAAGTCAAGGGTGCTCAGTGCAGGTAGTGGCTACCTTGTGTTAAGCCAGAGAGGTCTTTGTGAATAAGACTTACCAAAGAATATGGGAAAATTATGCAGATCTCATACAGTAAAAGCCTGGAGTCCTTTATCACCTAAACAAGCCAAGGTTCTACAGTTCTTACAACTGGGGCGAAACATGGGCCTAGGTTCAAATATGTTTAAAGTTCAAACTTCAGCCTTGTCTGCGCTTACAGGGAGTCCTTAAGCCTTTAGTGATGCAATTCTCAATAGGCTTGCATGAATTTGTATACCTGCCAGGAAACCATTGTTCCCTATGTGGCATTGCTCATGTTCCTCATCTCTATCAAGGCCTCACTTCTATCCTACAGAATTGGCTACACTCTGCAATCTGAAGATCATATTTCTGGTTGCTGCTACCTCTGTGAAAAAGGGGTGTCAGAGCTGCAGGCTTTGTACTCAAGGAGCCTCACCTAAGCGTTCTACCCAGACAGTATAGTCCTAAAACTCCAGACTCCCTTTATCCATGTGATGTCTTTCTCCTTCAACTTTAACCAGGAAGTTAGTTTACCATCTTTCTTAGTTGAGTGAGAGAACCACATCCCCTGGATGTTGATCTAACCTTGGTGACCTGCTTGGCAGCTACCTTTTCATTCAGGAAAGCTGAAATCTGTATTTGGTTCCAGCGTGGCTTAAGGCAGGGTCAATCAGCATCAACATGTACAGTCATATCCTAGATTAAGACAATTAAAAGAGCCTACTCTCCACAAGGCCTTCCTGTTTCGGATTACTTAAGAGCACATTCAACTAGGGCAGTGCCAGCTCAGTGCACAGCTCAGTGCTGAGGGTCTCCTGAGGCTATTTGCAAGTCAGCAATATGGTCCTCCCAGGAAACACCTTTATTACACTTTAAGTTAACCCGGCTCACGACAGTAAAATTTGGAAAATTCATGGTGCATAATTGCGCTTCTGATCATTACAAAAAATGTTTTGCACCCTCCCTTATGGCGAGTTAGTTCCCATGTGTATGCTGCCATGATGCACCAGGAAAACGGAAAATTGTATACTCACCTTTCCGTAATTTTTCTTTCCTGGTGCTTCTTCATGGCAGTATACAGATTCCCGCCCAAATTGGTGAGAGTTACAGAGAATGCTGTGAGCCGGGTCTGTCTTTGATTTATAGTTAACCAGTCCTATCATGTTGTGGGGGCGGAGCCACAACCCATGTGTATGCTGCCATGAAGATGCACCAGGAAAGGAAAATTACGGAAAGGTGAGTATACAATTTTCCATTTTTCTTCCTCTATATTTTGTTATTGTTTTTTATCTCTTTGTTTCTTGTTAGCAAGACATTTCCTATTTAAACGATTGAATATACTAATAAAAGCAGTCATAAGAGAGGCACTGTGTATTACTGATGGTTAAGACTGTCCAAGTATATATATTGTCAAATGAGATTGGTTCTTCTTTGTAAGGTGTAATTCTGCTTGTTATTCCGATGAAGCATAACAAGGACTACATTTGTTTACTACAAAGCTTGTATTTTTTGTAATGTCATCTTTAGATGCTTGCAGATGTACCTCTGTTTATCTGACTTTGAAAGTATCAATAAAACTTCTCTCTGATCAAAAAAAAAAAAAAAAAAAAAACAAGGAACGACAGTAGGCCAATATGCAGTTTACTTCCATATGCTGGCCAATGAACTTACTTGGAATAATGAGGCTCTTACTGCTACCTTCTGGCAAGGCCTATCAGAGCGTGTAAAGGATGAACTTGCGGGATGCACCATTCCTACCACGCTTGATGATTTGATCGCATTGAGCATTCAAATAGACATTTGCTTCCAGCAGAGGGCCTTGGAGAGATCTAGATCCACTCACTCTCCTTCTGGCCGTCCAGCACGGGGTTTCCAAAAAGCTATGGAACCCTCTCCGTCTCCAACCTCTCAAGCCTTGGAAGAACCTATGCAACTTGGGCGGACTCGCCTTAACCCAGATGAACGCACCCGTCAAATGGGTTTGGGCTTGTGCTTTTACTGTGGCGGTAAAGGACATTTTTTGAACTCCTGTCCAGCTTGTCCGGGAAACTCCAGGGTCTAGGTCACTCAGAGTGAGGTGAGCTAGACCGATCCTTTAATTCTATCAGTATCTCTCATTTCACCCTACCCGTGTCTATCCATTGGGCTCAAAATGCTTATCAACTCTCTACATATGTGGACTCTGGAGCAGCCAGGAATTTCATGGAGCAATCATTGGCCTCCGAGCTGGGAATTTCCTTTGTTGCCCTGAAGATACCCCTCTCCGTGACTGCAGTAGATGGCTCCCTCTTGCCAATTGGCCCCATCTGGTTTCAAACCCCTCCTATCGCATGGTGAGGAAATGTCCTTTCTAATTCTGCCTAAATCCTCCAGTCCCATCATTCTGGGCCTCCTATGGTTGCAGAGACATTCACCGCACCTAGATTGGAACTCTGGACAAGTATTGGCTTGGGGGCCTCGATGTCATGAGCGATGTATGTTCAAGGTACTACCACCTCTTTGCCTTCCCAATATCAGTCCTTCCATGATGTTTTTTGCAAAAAGTCTGCTGATCGCTTTCCTCCTCACAGAGACTATGACTGCTCCATCGATCTGTCACCAGGAACCTCTCCTCCCCAAGGTCGAGTCTACCCTCTCTCCATCCCAGAAACACAAGTCATGTCTGAATACATTCAGGAAAACTTAAAAAAAGGTTTCATCAGGAAATCCAACTCACCGGCCAGAGGCGGGTTTTTCTTTGTAGGCAAAAAAGATGGTTCACTCCGTCCTTGCATCGATTACAGGGGCCTTAACGCCATCACTGTGAAGAACCGATACCCTCTTTCTTTGGTTTGGAACTCTGACAGACTGTGGGGTTCTCAGGTTTTCAGTAAATTGGATCTTACTTAGCGGGGCTTACAATTTAATAAGAATCACCAGGGATGGACATTATGAATATCTTGTGATGCCCTTTGGCCTTTGTAATGCCCCAGCAGTCTTCCAAAACTTTAATGAGATTTTCCATGACCTTTTGTATGTGTGCGTTATTGTATATCTGGATGATATTCTTATTTTCTCTCCAGACTTGCACACCCATCGTCTCCATGTGAAAGCTGTGCTGCAGCGACTGCGGGACAATTGCCTCTATGCTAAGTTGGAGAAGTGCCTATTTGAACAAACACAAGTTCCATTCCTGGGCTACATAATCACAGATCTGGGACTTCCAAGGATCCTGCCAAACTTCAGGCCATCTCTGAATGGCCGCAGCCCTCTGGTCTTAAAGCCACCCAGTGCTTTTTGGGCTTCACCAATTACTATCGCCAATTCATTCATAACTATTCTACTTTGGTGATACCTATTACATCACTTACCCGTAAGGGTGTCAATGCCAGGTCCTGCCCCCTGAAGCCATGGAGGCTTTCCACAAGCAGCCTTCCTCTCTGCCCCTATTCTTCTACGTCCATACATTACGAAACCCTTTTCTATGGAGGTTGATGCCTCTTCAGTAGGAGTCGGTGCCTTCCTACTGCAAGCTCAGAAGGGCAAGTCTCAGCCTTGTGCATTCTTTTCAAAAAGTTTTCGGATGCAGAAAAGAACTATACCATTGGGGACCGTGAGTAATTGGCTATTAAGCTAGCTCTCCAAGAATGGCGACATCTGCTTGAGGGCTCCCCCCATTGCATCACCATCTATACTGATCATAAAAATCTACAATATTTACAATCTGCTAAACGCCTAAACCCACGACAAGCTCTCTGGGCTCTCTTTTTTGCACGGTTCAACTTCAATATTACCTTACGTCCTGTTGCCAAAAATGTTTGGGCAGATACCTTGTCCAGATCGTTCGATGTCAATGACTCTGAGAATCACCTAGATCCTGGTCCCATCTTCCCTCCTCACCAAATTCTTGCCATTACTCAACTCTTGCCCATGCATCCTCCTCCGGGTAGAACATTTGTGGTGCCCACACTTCGTCCCAAACTCTTTGCATGGGCTCATGACTCCAAGTTCTCTGGACATCCTGGTGTACATCGTACCTGTAGTCTTCTTCAGCGTCACTACTGGTGGCCCTCTCTTTGGAAGGATGCTAAGGAGTACGTCCAAGCTTGTACGGTTTGTGTACAATCAAAGTCTTCCACGTCCGCCCCAGCTGGGCTGCTTCTACCTTTACCGGTTCCCGAAATACCTTGGCATTGTATTTCCATGGATTTTATCTCTGATCTGCCCCCTCAGCCTGTTCTACCGTCATTTGGGTAGCGGTGGATCGATTCTCCAAAATGTGTCACTTGATTCCCCTTCCAGGCCTACCTACAGCTACCAGTCTTGCCACGACCTTGATCAAGGAGATTTTTTGTCTCCATGGGATGCCTTCACACATAGTCTTAGACAGGGGAGTTCAATTTACCACTTGGTTCTGGAGAGCCTTGGCCGGCTCCTTTGGGATTAAATTGGATTTTTCATCTGCCTTTCATCCCAAGACCAATGGGCAAACAGAACGTGTCAATCAAAATGTAGAATGTTCTCTCCGTGCCTTCATCTCAGCTCACCAAGATGAGAGGGTGGACCTTTTGACATGGGCATAGTTTGCCTTGAACCACCACCCCAGTGCCAGTACTGGAAAATCTCCCTTTTTCACTGTTTACGGACAGCACCCATCCGTTATCTTTCCTGTTCCAATCTCTCCTCTCGTACCAGCAGCTACTGAAACCCAAAAGACCTTCAACTTAATTTGGGAAGAGGTTTCTAAGAACCTTCACCTGGCTGCTTCCAGGCATAAAATGGCAGCAGATCGCCATCGTCGTCCTGGTCCTAAGTTCCTACCAGACAATAGAGTTTGGCTCTCTACCAAGCACATCTAACTTCGGGTGCCCTCGATGGAATTTGCTCCTAGCTTCATTGGTCCCTTTCCTATTATCCATCAGATCAATCCAGTGGCTTTCAAGCTCCATCTGCCCTCTCATCTTAGGATCCCCAATGCCTTCCATGTTTTCCTGGTCAGGCCATTGATCCTCAATCACTTCTCTCGCCCTTCTTCTCGTCGTGCACCTGTTGCAGATACCACAGACCAGTATGAGATTAAAGAAATATTGGACTCCAAATACTCCCGGGGAAAATGACTCTGATCTGATTGATTGGATGGGGCTACGGCCCAGAAGAGAGATCTTGGGTTCCGGCTGCAGATGTTTTAGCCCCACGCTTGGTGACCAATTTTCATCAGAAATTTCCCTCCAAGCCAGCCCCTAGACGTGTGGGGAGACCTCGTAAGTGAGATGGGGGTACTAAGGGGGAGCCGATCTGTGTCTTACTGGTTGCATCTGTTTTTTACCTTTGCTGCTGTAGATCTGCTGACACATGTGGTCTCACAAGCTGGTGCTCGGCTCTGGCTGCACTGACTCAGCAGCTATGGGCGTCGCCGGCTTCACCTGCTGGTTTATATGCCTTCCTTCCTGCTACTTCCTTTCCAGCCTCCCATGTGTCTCCCTATTTAAGTCCCACTTAGACTAGTTTCTGGTTGCTTGAGCAACACTTGTTCCTGAGCTCCTTCCGTGCTTTATTCCTTACCTGACTTCTCATGGACAGATCTCTTGTGTACCAACTCGGCTTGTTCCCCTGATTACATTTGTCTGCTGACCACCCTGACCTTGGCTCATTATCAGGCTCTTCTTTTGCTTCATCCATCCATCTGTGCCTGCACTGTGTCTTCGAGTACTCTCATTGCGAGCAGGGTGAACCTGGGGGTCGTGACCTGGGGTCAGCATGCAGCTAAGTCCAAACTCCCGTAAGGGGGTCCCTGGCAGAATACTGGCTGGCCCTTAGACTCCATGCCCTGGGGGTTCCCGTGTCACCTGCTCGTCCATGGGCTCACACCTGCATCATCGTGACAAGTGGTGTCTGTGTATTAAATGAAGGTTACAGAACACATTTCAACAGTGTGAACAAGATGGAGTCTCTTGTGCTTAAATAAACAATACAGTGAAAGTCCATGTCAGACCAAATAGTGGAGGAGTTCAATATTTTTTTGGGCCTTACATTCAATATGGGACTCACCAAAAAAAATGAGTTACGTTCATACTGGTCCACCCACCCCATCCACCACATGTCGATCTACTCAGCAGTAATGCCCAGAACCAGATATTTGATGATAATGAGGTTCCTCCATTATAACGACCCAGTGCCCTCCCTGAAATGACCTAGCATAGCTTATTTACCTTGGACCAAAATATCTTCATGGATGAGTCACTTGTCCACTTTACCAGCAGGCTGGGCTTCAAGCAATTCATCCCCAGCAAAAGGACCCGAAATGGGGTGAAAATTTACAAATTAGGCGACCAAGCCATAGGGTACACCTATGCTTTCCTGGGTGTAAGAAGAAAAGGACATCGAGCTGCATCCCCCTGAATGCCCAAAGAAACAGGCCAAAAACATCAAAAAATGTACAGTGTACTCCAGAGGAGTTAGAAGAGACACCTGTTATTATTGTCCCCAATGTCCTTCCCAACCAAGCCTCTGCATAGGTGAATTTTTTTGGCGTTACCATACTTCTCTACATTATTAGTGAAGTATGGTGAACGTAATTCTTAATTCCTGCCTTTTACCTTCACACCCCTTATGCCACTGCTTGCTCATGAACTGATCCTGGCCTGTTACTCGACCACGCCTTTGCCTGCTGTCTAAACTGTACAAACCTCTGATTGCTCTGGAACTGACCCTGGCCTTTTATTCGACCATGCCTTTGCTTGCCGTCCAAACTGTACATACCTCTGCCTGCTCTGGAACTGACCCTGGCCTGTTATTCTACCACGCTTCTGCCTACCGCTTAAACTGTAAATACCTCTGCTTGCTCTGGAACTGAACCTGGACTATTTATTGACCAAGTTTTTGCCTGCCGTTTGGACTGATCTTTTACCCTGCTATTGTAGTAGTGGGATTCATGATAACACAGGGGTTTCACATATGTGAGGGGCTTTAGAATTATTTTTCTGTATGGAGAAAACATATTTTTGTAGCAGTAAAAAATTTGACCAAAATGTATGAAGAAAAATTACTAATTTGCAAAATGTTATAACAGAAACAAAGAAAAATGTGTTTTTTCAGTCTTTTTTCATTTATAGCTCAATAAATAAAAAAACCCAGTGGTGATTAAATACCACCAAAAAGCTCTATTTGTGTGAAAAAAATGACAAAAATGTCATATGGGTAGTGTTGTGTGACTAAGTAATTGTCATTCATAAGTGTAAGTAAGTGTGAGAGCACTGAAAGATGAAAATTGGTCTGGGTAAGAAGGGGGTATAAGTGCCCAGCAAGCAAGTGGTTAAAGAGTAAAAAAATATCCAATTTTATTAATCACATATAAATCCAAAAATCCAAAATTACATAAAAACAATGCCTATAACATACAGAGACTGTGTATCACCTGCTCCCACATGGGGTGAACAATCTAGTGAAAGCCCCCTAGGTTCTACAGAGTATGAAACTATGGGGCAGTGAACCCAATGCATTTCGAGGAAAACGTGTCGTCCTCTTCTTCAAGGGGATTACTGTCTGAAATCTATAAAGCAATCAAAAACAAAGTAACAAACACATATATAAAGTACAGTACATACCAGGTTGCAATACACATGGCATACTCTACTTACAGATTATGTAGGGAAATTATATTTAAACATTCTGCAATCTGCATCCTCATACAATGGTATATCTGTGTCCAGGTAGTCACCAGATAGAGTTTGGGTGTTATTTGGAGACAAGCTTGGTTATATAGCTCGGGGCAGATTTGTAAATGACTGTATTTTATTTTTAATGTTTAGAATTTTATTCATTGGGCAATGGGAAGCCAGTGTAGGAATTGGTAGAGAGGGGTGGTGGACACTAAACGGTTGGTAAGATGGATGAGCCTGGCAGCAGCATTCATGATACACTGAAGAGGGGATAGCCCATGAAGAGGTAGGCCTATGAGAAGGGAGTTACAATAGTCAAGGCAAGAGATATCAAGGGAGTGAAAAAGTTGCTTAGTGGTTTCAATGGTTAAAAAGAGGTGTATTGTGAAAATGTTATGGAGGTGAAGTCTACAAGATTTGGACAGTGATTGGATTTGGGGATGAAAGGAAAGGTCAGAGTCCAGGATTAAACCTAATACCCTGGCATGAGGGGAGGAACTGATAGTTGAATTATTGATCTTGATGGAGAAGTCAGGTGAGGGGACATGGGAAGGAGTGAATATTATGAGTTCAGTTTTAGAAAGATTGAGTTTGAGGAAGTGGTGTGACACCCACGCTGATATGACTGTTAATAAGTTAATAATGCGAGAGGAGACTGAAGGAGTGTGGCGGGGAGTAGAAAGATAGATTTGGGTGTCATCAGCATAGAGATGGTACTGGAAGCCATGAATGTTTATCAAGTGACCAAGGGAAGAGGTGTAGATGGAGAAGAGGTGGGCCCCTACAGAAAGAGGACATGAAGAGGAAGAGACCTTTACAGGTAACACTGAAGGAAACAGTTCTGTGATAGGTAGGAAAAGAACCAGGAGAGAGCAGAGTCTTGAAGGCCAAGAGAGTGGAGTTTTTTGAGGAGGAGGGAATGGTCAACAGTATCAAAGGCCGCAGAAAGGTCTAGTAATATGAGTATGGAGTAGTGGCCATTGGTTTTAGCAGTTAGTAAATCATTAGTGAGGTTTAGTAGGGCAGTTTTAATTGAGTGTTATAAGCAAAAGCCAGACTTGTAGGTCAAGAAGGTTTTTGGTGTGAGGTAGGAGCACAGATGGTTGTAGACTAAGCGTTCTAAATGTTTAGAGGTAAGCGGGCGCAAGGAGATGAGTCTTAAGTTGTTCAGGTTGGTGGGGTCCAGTGAGGTAGTTTAAAGTATGGGGGTGATCAGCGCATGTTTTAGAGGGGAGGGGAAGGTTCCAGTAGAGAGGGAGAGATTGAAGATGTGAGTAATGGAGCATAGGATAGAAGAAGAGGGTGACCATAGTAATTGCGAGGGAACGGGGTCCAACGGACAAGTGGTAAGGTGGTCTTCTGAGAAAGGTTTAGCAACCTCTTTAGTAGTAGCAAGGTCAAAAGAGGAAAGTGTTCAGGGTGGTTTTGTACAGGGTTTGTTAAGTAGGATAGATATCTGTGCAGTGAGGATGCATCAATCAACAAATTGCATCAATCTTGTTTTTGAAGTGATTGGCAATCTTGGAGCAGTGAGTTAGTTACTGGGTGGAGGTGGTGGTGTAGAAAGTAGAGAATTAAAATTGGAGAAGAGATTATGAGGACTGGATGGCAGAGTATTAATGAGAGTGACAAAGTAGACTTGTTTGGCAGCATGGAGGGGAAAATTGTATTTTAAGAAGGCAGATTTATATAGGGTGAATGATTGCTCGGATTTGGTTTTATGCCACAATTGCTCCAGTGTGCAGCTATGTCTCTTAAGATTTCTGGTGTCATCAGTCTGCCAAGGTTGTAATGGCCAGGGCCTGATACTTCGTGTTGTGAGAAGAGCAATGAGAAGGAAGAGTAGAGGGGGCATATTAAAGAGTAGAGGGATTAGGAATCAGACTTATAAGAGTTACTTTACAAAATGTTGGTTTGCTTGCAGTCAGTCCAGAGTGGGGTAGAGTTCCTTGTATCTTCTTGCTGCTTTAGTTAAACTGCTGTGTTCAACTGCTGAACACTCCTGCAGAAAAAAATGCCCTTAGGGTCCTTTCACACTAGCGGAGTCTGTTTTTATTGCTCAGCAGGGATCGATCAGTTGATCCTCGCTAAGCCAGCGGATGACAGGTCTGTCTATGCTCACTGTACAAGGATGGACCTGTCAGAGCCCCGGCTCTCCTCTATGGGGATCGGATGAAAATGGATCCGCTTGTCCAATTTCATCCAATCTGATCCGCCAAACGGATGGAAAATACAGATTTTTATTACAACTTACCTGTAAAATCCTTTTCTTGGAGGACATCACGGGACACACAGCAGACCATATTCATTACTACTGGGTTATACACCACCTACAGGTGAATGGACACTGGCAACCAATAGACAGGAAGTTCCCCCTATATAACCCCTCCCACACCAGGATTCCCTCAGTTTTTGAAGGAAGCAATAAGAATCCCAGAAAAAGAGGGGAGGGATCTCTGTGTCCTGTGATGTACTCCAAGAAAACAATTTTACAGGTAAGCTGCATTAAAAATCCGTATTTCTTTATCCTACATCATGGGAAACAGAGCAGACCATATTCATTACTGCTGGGATGTCCCAAAGCAAGACCCTTGAGGGGAGGGAACACAGTAATCCTAAGCCCACCTTTGACAAAGGACCTAGACTGCTGCCTGAAGCACACTGCCTCCATAGGCAGTATCCTCTTGGGCCTTAACATTCACCTGGTAGAACCTGGTAAATATATGAACCAAAGACCAAGTAGTAGCCTTGCAAATCTGGGCCATAGACACCTGATGATGCATTGACATACTCATCCTTCTGGTGGAATGGGCTCTCAAACAAACGGGTACAACCTTACCCTTTAGCGCATATGCCTAGATAATGACCTGGCGAATCCACTTAGCAATGGTTGAGCTAGTTGCTGCCTGACCCCTCTTAGGGCCTTCTGGTAGTACAAAAAAGGAGTGGGTCTTCCTGATAGGAGCCTGTTGGAGGGCAACATGGTTTTTCCATAATGCAAGAAATATGAAATATAATCATATCTGGTCTGCACACTACTGGAAGTAACCTGGAATGCCATTCAGCAAGTTTTATGGAGATGACCAGTGCATATCAACCTTCATTTTGGAGTCCTGCCGCCGGGCAAGGGAGTAACAGCAGGAATGTAAGCCACATGGTGTAATAAAGTTTGGGACCTGAATGACTGTACATAAAAACGTCAATAGTCAACTGCTAAAGTGATTGATTGCCTGAGAAGATGGGGGGGACCAGATATGAGATATACATGGACATATACTGCCTCTAGTGGTTGCTACCGCATACAACACAGCATGCATCCTAGGGGATGGATTGAAGAAAGGAAATTGGCCACCATTGGTTATAATCCTATATAGTCTGGCACGTGGGTGGGTGCCTGAGCACAGTTTAAAGTTGTAAGCCACTTCCTGCTCTACCTCTTCTTTCCATCAGGCCAGCTAGAACAACATTTTGAGGACAGCCTAAGTATCACCTTTTGTTATCTATGTTATAGGCTCTATGATATTTTCTTATAGTGTTTTGATGTTAGAATCTCTATTTTCCTTATAATAGATGTAATCCTTACTTTATTAAAGCAGAGTGATCGATTATTTATATATATATATATATATATATAAGATAACCTTACTATCGTACCATTATCGTTACTGTTATCAGAGTTTTATTAGGTTAACAAAGTATAGGAATAGACAATTAATATATATTTACAAATAAACTTGGGGTAACCCATAACCACCCCATTTTTATTTCATTTGGCACCCCAGAAGCAGGAGTGTAGTTACGTTCTTTGGCACCCTCAAAAGGAGTGTGGAAAGAAGTCCTACACAGACTCCATAACTCTGATATATTTTTTTGTCTTGAGTTCCTCTAAGCTAAGGAAGAGCAATCAGAACTGAAGGTATCTCTCTGCGGTGGACATTTGCGCTGGTTCGTGAATTCTGAAGCCTGCTGGAGTGATCTTAAAAGTTCTGTGAAAACATTTAATCAGTGAGCGGACGCGCAGGTCTGGTGAGATTTTTTGGCTGGTATATGTGTATTATATGTGTTAAAGTTTGTTGTATTGTTAATGCAAATTTGTTAGGCCTGTTCGCTGTACAATTCTGCAAGCGAGAAAGGGTTGATCACCCTTGGTTAACTGAGGTACCCTGCAGATTTATAGGAGAGCCCATACTTCTTTGAGGAGAAAGTGGGAGAAATATAGATTATATTTTTTTGTACCCACGGGAAAGTGAAAAATATTTCTGGCTCCAAATAGGACCAAGGACCTAGAATCAGGGGTGTCGGGGTACAGACAGTTGGTAGTAGGGAGTTCTGTAGGACTACAAATCCCTGTGAGCTTTGAACTTTGTGTCTGTGTTTTTTTTGTGTGTCTGTGTGTGTGAGCAGTGTGTAGGCAGCTGTTGCTGAGAAATAGACAAACTGGTATTCAGTGAACTTAATTAGCATGTCAATGGAGATCATTGGAACGTTCATTAAAAAGCATGGATCTGTTAAATTCGACACCTTGCCAGAAGATGCATTGACTCACCAATTTAATGATTTATTAAAACAATGTGAGATTCAGAACCAGGATTTGAAATATAAATCATCATCTAAAAAGGGAAAAAAAGCAAGAATAGCGAATGTTGTAGGTATGCTATTTAAAATGAAAGAAATTGCAGAACAAAAAGAATTGCAATGGTGTAAAGAACGCACACAGTTAGGGGGCACAATTGCAGATACAAATGTTTGTGATCAGATTGAACAGTTAATTAATGAGAAGTGTGTATTGGAACAGAAAATGAATGAATTGGAGGAAACGTGTAAGCTAAGGGAAAGTTGTATTGCCTATTTAAATCAAAGAGCGGCAGAGAATGAGCATAGGATAACAATGCTTAGGGTAGAGCTAGAGGAAGCTCAGATGACCATAAAACAATTATCTTACAAATATGCCAATGCTGAGCAGTCTCAATTAGAGTTGATCGAACCTCTGGAAGTTCGGGTTCTGCAGGTTCGGCCGAACTTCCGGACAAAGTCTGGGTTCGGGACCGGACTTGACCCGAACTTTGTCCCGGACCCCGAACCCCATTGAAATCAATGGGGACCCGAACTTTTAGGCACAAAAATGGCTGTAACAAAGTTCTGGCAAGTCCTAGAGGTCTGCAAAAGGAAGGAAAATGGGGGTAAGAGTCGGACAAGTGCCCTACAAAGAAATGGGGTTAGGGAAATAACTTAAAATAACCGCAGGCTGCAAATGTAGTTTTTGGAATTTTTTTTTTAAGCCAGCAATGTAGATGCACTTTTTAATTTTGTGCAAGAAACAATAATCTGTCCCTTTAAGCAACAGCAGGAACCTCTCCCTATAGAACTAGGAGAGGATTTTAGAACAATAATCTGTCCCTCTAAGCAACAGCTGGAAGAAACTTTCCCTATAGAACTTGGAGATGATTTTAGAACAATAATATGGCTCTCTATGCGGCTGGAAGAAACTTTGCCTATACAACTTGGAGATGATTTTAGATTCTAAAATTATCTCCAAGTTGTATAGGCAAAGTTTCTTCAAGCCGCATAGAGAGCCATATTATTGTTCTAAAACCATCTCCAAGTTGTATAGGCAAAGTTTCTTCCAGCCACATAGAGAGCCATATTATTGTTTTAAAATGATCTCCAAGTTGTATAGGCAAAGTTTCTTCCAGCCGCATAGAGAGCCATATTATTGTTCTAAAATCATCTCCAAGTTGTATAGGCAAAGTTTCTTCCAGCCGCTTAGAGAGCCATATTATTGTTCTAAAATTTAGAACAATAATATGGCTCTCTATGCGGCTGGAAGAAACTTTGCCTATACAACTTGGACATGATTTTAGAACAATAATCTGTCCCTCTAAGCAACAGCTGGAACCTTTCCCTATAGAACTTGAAGATGATTTTAGAACAATAATCTTTCCCTTAAAGCAACAGACTCTACCTAGTCCAGTCAGATCATTCTGTGCAGCAGGATGAGGTCTGCAATCTGTCCCTCAAAGCAGCAGTACTAGTATCTCTACCTAGTCCACAATCAGATCGTTCAGTAATGCAGGATGAGATGTTCCATAATATCTGCAATCTGTCCTTCACAGAGCCAGCAGCATCCTCTCCCTAAACTATCCTGAGAGCATATGACATGCAGCACAGTGACTCCAGCCCCATATAGGGGCTGGGTCACATGATGCACTGGCCAATCACAGCCATGTCATTAGTAGGCATGGCTGTGATGGCTTCTAAGGGCAAACCAGTGAAACACTTGTTGATTGGCTGCCCTTGGCAGCTATTCAACACGTGGAATCAAATACCAGAACCCCAAACCCGGAATTCTTTTGAAAAGTCCGGGTTCGGGTCCGGGTCCCGGACACCCCAAAGTTCGGTACGGACCCGAACTTTACAGTCCGAGTTCGCTCAACTCTAGTCTCAATGTTTAACACAGAAGGAACAACAATTAGGGAAACCGGATGCTCTGGTTGATGCAAATGATATTGCTCTGGCTGGAATCAATGTTGGCAATGTGGAGGAGGAGTATTTAGACAAAAGTGCTGTAACTGCTCTTGAAATTAATTCAGGTGTTGAGATGCAAAACGCACCTGATCTTTTCGAGGACAGTAGCAGTGTAACAGTGGAGACTTCGGATGAGTCCATGGTTAGCAATTACTCCTCAGATAATGACAGTGTTAAGTCAACTGATTCCAAACATAGCAATGTTATGCAGAAACGTGGGTTTCCATCGCCATATACTTATAGAATTCCTATGCAGGGAGACCAGCTCTCAAGTGGTTCGCCTGTAAAAAGTAGGGTCACAATGCAAGATATTGTTTTATGTCTAATAACAATAATATGCAGAGAAAATCTCAGTACCCTAAAACTACACCGAGGCGTTATGAAGTTTACTCTGCCAGATGGGGTAGTAATCCAAGGCATAGGGGCCATAATTATCAAACCCGTGGCCCCTTTAAAACCCAGATTTGAAGGCTACAAACTGAAAATAGTCAGTTAAGGCAGGAAAGACATTTGGAGCAGCTGGATAAATTTAAAATGGAGGCAGCCACATGTTCACACGGGTATAGCACTGGGGGAGGCAAATCCTTGGTAAGCAGATCTTAGTGAATTTCAGTGATAGTAAGACTTTTCAGGTTAACGTTGCTTGGCGAGGAATAAGGTTTACATGCAAGTCTTTTGTTTTGGCTTTAATTTTTGAAATATTATGGAGGACCTTGATGTATTTTTTATTATTTTCAAGGGTAAGCCTCTGGATTTTTATTATTTTTAAAAATATTAGTATTTTTTTCTTCTCTCCTTCGTATTTGTTTTTTTTCCCCCTCTTACTATTTTTGTTTTTTATATTTATTGTTGTTTTTTGTTTTATTTTTTTTGTTATTGATTTATTTGTAGTTTATTTGTAGTTTTTTCAGTTTTTGTTCATTTATTTTGATTTTTATAAAGTGAAATACTGCGCTAAAAGTGTCCAAAAGCATAAAATGTATAACTCAGTATTTAAACCCCTATACATAAATGATATAAATATAAATAATATAAAAGAATTATATACCAGCCGCTGCTATAAAATAAGATAAATACATAAAAATTCACTAGTGTCCAAATTCAGTGATAGCAGCGCTTGATGGCAGTATACAGTGCAAATATAACATACATACTTAGTGCAACATATAACATAAAAATAAAGTGCTGGTGCTGTGAAATAAAGTTATTTTCGTGCAATATATGACTTGTTGTCTTCTATTACATCCTCCACCTCTGTTCACAACGTGCATAAAAGAACACACTGGAGGCTCACCAGAACCATGAAATCAAATAGCCTGTTTGAATCATCCAGAGGGTAAACAACACAGAAACTGTTGCTCTCCAACTCAGACAGCCAGAACCATGGAATCAAAACAGCCTGCTTATATCGCAATGGTATCCAAGGGATTTCTTTCCCAGCTTGCGTCCAGAGGATAAACACCACAAATGCTGCTGTTCACCAACTCAGACAACCATGAGGAATAAACCAAAAAGAGCCCTCATAGTGTATCACTTAAAACAACTTTTCTTTTATTCAAACAAATTATGCGCTTACATTTAAAATGCTTTTAACAGTCGTTTGTGTACGATTTCTTTCATCCCTTCAGATGAAAGAAATAAGCAGACAAGAAAAGTGAGAGAGGGGATTCTTCTACAAAATTCCATATGGATCAAGCAGCCAGGTAAGGAGCACCAGTGTTCCCCTCCCCCACCATGCTCCAGAACGCATCATGTCTCTCCATCAAGCACCAGTCCCCCCCACCTATCACCAGGGCCCCCCACCTCTCCCCATCAAGCACCAGGACCCCCCACCTCTCCCCATTAAGCACCAGGACCCCCCACCTCTCCCCATAAAGCACCAGGATCTCCAGCTCTTCCTATCAAGCACCAGGACCCCCTCACCTCACAAAGCACAAGGACCCCCATTTCTCCCCACAAAGCACCAGGGCCCCCACCTCACCCCACAAATCACCAGGACCCCCCCCCCCAAAACCTCACCCCATCAAGCACCAGGACCCCCACCTCTCCCCATCAAGCACCAGGACACCCACCTCTCCCCATCAAGCACCAGGACCCCTCACCTCTCCCCATCAAGCACCAGGACCCCTCACCTCTCCCCATCAAGCACCAGGGCCTCCCACCTCTCCCCACCAAGCACAATGACCCCCATCTCTCCCCACTAAGCACCAGGATCCCCATCTCCCCTAAATGAGCAACAGTGCTTCTTTCTGTCCTCTTTGAAGACAAAGCTGCATTCTTTTAGGTAGGTATGCTGGGTCAGGGGCAGGGCTGGGGGCCCCATCAGGTAGGCTGTAGGGGGCCCCATGATTTCTAACAGTGGCCCTGGTGGAGAGGACAGACCCTGACTGAGACAGCCTGAGCGACGACCCGTGGAAGGCCTGAGCCTAGTAGCAGCACAATGTTCCAGTCCACCCAGCATAAGCATCCCATTGGAGAAGCACCATGGGGGGGGGGTTGGGCTTAGGCTCAGTGGAGTCTCTCTCTCCTCCTAGCTGAGCTCAGCTGACTGATAGCTGCAAGCTACCCCTCCGCTCTGCAGTGTGTCTCAGTCAGCTCCCTGCACTTCTCTGCTGGATGAGGTCTCTCCACTGCTACTCAGTGAGTGCAGACTGGGCCCAGGCCAGGTAGGATGAGTGATGTGCGGCTGGACTGGGCACAGGAGCAGCAGGGTGTCAGTGTGTACATCTGTCCTGTAGTGTATACAGCTATATACACCCACCTTCTTCCTTCCTGTATATAGAGAGTCTCTATATACAGGAAGGAAGAAGGTGGGTGTATATAGCCGTATGCACTACACCGGGTATGTAAACTTATGAGCACAACTGTATATAGTAGCTGTATACAGGACAGATAATGTATACTTGCATACCCTGATCTGTGAGGCTGAGCTATATACCCTGATATGTGAGGCTGAGCTATTTACCCTTATCTGTGAGGCTGAGCTGTATGACGTCATGTGATGCCAGGCTTTATACTCCTGTTCTGTGATTCAGGAGCTGTATACTCTGTCCTGTGATGCTGGGGCTGTATACTCCTGACACTATGGGTGGAAGCAAATGGAATACAGGTGACAGAGTGGGCGGATTCTATAAGGGGTGGGGCTTATGGAAAGTGGGAGAGGCCAAAAATGAAGGGCGGGGTCTGTCACCCCCCATCCTAAAACTTCACCAGCTGCCACTGGTGAGGCTTGAAAATTGGTACGTGCAAATATGTGTCCTTGATATCTATGGATGCCATATATTCCCCTCTTCTTTGAGAAGTGACTACCGAACGAACTGCAAAAAAAAGAAAAAAGGTCAAGAAAGAACTTCAGGTGCCCAATATCAAAAAATACATTAACTGTATTTGTATAAAAATAAATATTTTTATTTTAACCATTAAAAGTTCATTGTAATTAGAAAAATGGCATATAAAAATGACACATAATTTCATATAGGGGAATCATCAAAAAGACTTAGCAGAAGCGCATTTTCTACATGTTTCGCCAGTTCGGATTCCTCAGGAGACTAAGAGCGCTTGCTTAAAGATGAATGCTATAAATAGAGAAATATTTGATATGAGAAACACATATGGTCATATTTAACCACCTCAATACTGGACATGAAAACCCCCTTCCTGTCCAGGCCATTTTTTAGCTTTTAGCACTATCACACTTTGAATGACAATTACTCAGTCATGTAACACTGCACCCATATGAAATTTGCATCCTTTTTTCACACAAATAGAGCTTTCTTTTGGTGGTATTTAATCACTAGGGTTTTTGTGCAAAAAAAAAAAAGGATTTTATTCTAACTTACCGTAAAATCCTTTTCTCTGAGTTCACTGACAGACGCAGCTCTTCTTAATTGACACGTGGGGTTTTATGTCATCCTATCAGGAGTGACTAGGCAAAACAGATGCAAAAGCATCAGGGATAGGCTGGCCCCTCCCATGGGGGCTGTCCTCACCTGAGCCTATAAAACCCCCTGCTGGCCAATGGCATTCAGTTTGTCACAAGCAGTGCAACAAAAAAATCAGAGGGGTGGGAGCTGCGTCTGTCAGTGAACTCAGAGAAAAGGATTTTACGGTAAGTTATAATAAAATCCCTTTTTCTCTTACGTTCACTGACAGACGAAGCTCTTCTTAATTGACACGTGGGGACGTCCCAAAGCAGTGCCAAAAATCTAGAGGGGTGGGCAAACAACAACAACAACTGTACCCAACAGAACCCTATCAGGGAGCGCTAGACGCACTCACACCGCTGCTCGCAAAACTTTGCGGCCAAAAGCAGCATCCGCAGATGCTGAAACATCAACTTTGTAAAACTTAGTAAACGTGTGCACCGAAACCCCGTTCCAAGGGGGAAAAGGCCAGTACCGAGTAAGGTGGTCCAGCCAGTCATGGAGGACCCGCAAGTCCGTGGTCCGAAGCCACAGAGTCCACACGTTTCGCCGGTGAACCCGGAGCCACGTGTGCAAATGATTCAAAATGTTTCAACTACAAAGTCGTAGACGCCTACGACGAAAACCGGCGTTTCAAAACGCTCGTCGCCACACTCACGCAGATCGCGAGGGACTATCCCAAGACAACCCATGTCAACAACAACAACAAACGGGTGGGGAGATCTAAAAACCGTGACGAAACCCTGCAGGGGTGCACAGTTAATTCTTCTCGAAGCAGAC
>BLSH010540814.1:169258-207093 GCA_018402905.1 Glandirana rugosa
AGCTGCCCCCCCCACGTCCTAAGGGCGGGGGAGGGGTCCACTCACCAGTCCAACGGGCGTTGCGGGTAGCCACCGGAAGCAGACTTACCCCCCTTATCCCGGGAAGGATTGCTGCTGGCCAAGGCCACTGGAAAGGCAAAAGCCAGACACTGGGCATAGGTGGCAACAGGCCGCCCGCACGGAACGGGCCCTGAACGACGCAGCCCTGACATTTTAGGGTAGGTCGTCAGGAGGTGGCCGGTCAGGGCAAAGCTTTGGATTCGTGATATCCTCTCTATGCCAAGACCGGCTGCTTGATAGAAGTCTTCATCATTTTCAGAAAGAGAAAAAAAAAAATTACATGCAGAAAAAAATGCAGGTCCCATAAGGGAACCCAGTCAACTCCTTTGCACTAGGCAAACAAAACTGAATGCCATTGGCCAGCAGGGGGTTTTATAGGCTCAGGTGAGGACGGCCCCCATGGGAGGGGCCAGCCTATCCCTGATGCTTTTGCATCTGTTTTGCCTAGTCACTCCCGATAGGACGACATAAAACCCACGTGTCAATTAAGAAGAGCTGCGTCTGTCAGTGAACGTAAGAGAAATGCCTTTTTCTGTGTTTCTGTCATAAAATTTTGCAAATTAGTAATTTTCCTTTGTAAATTTTGGCCAAAATGTATACTGCTACCTATCTTTGGTAAAAAGAACCCAAATAAGTGTATATTCTTTGGTCCTTGTGTAAGTTATAGAGTCTACAAGCTATGGTGCCAGTCATTGAAAATTGATCACACCTGATCACAACTGATATACTGACGGCCTATCCCATTTCTTGAGACCCTAACATGCCAGGAAAGTACAAATACCCCCCAAATGACCCATTTTTGGAAAGTAGACATTCCAAGGTATTTAGTAAGAGGCATGGTGAATTTTTTGAAGTTGTAATTTTTTCACAAAATTGTCATTGTAACAGGTTATTTCTCACACCCAGCATATGCATACCACAAATTACACCCTAAAACACATTCTACTACTCCTCCTGAGTATGACGATATCACATGTCTGAGACTTTTTTACAGCCTAGCCACATACAGGACCGCCGCATCGTGACTGCAACTGTTTTAAATGAACAGCCCTGGTTCCGGCGCCCATGCTCCTCGTGGGACCCAGAACCAGAAGTGACAACCTGGAAGTCCCCGCCCTCCCCCCCCCTGTGTTCCATAGGCCAGAACTCGTGTCCCTAAGCCCGCCCCCCTCACCATCTGCCCGGGATCTCCATCAGCGCTGGAGTCAGGAGCCGCAGACATGTGCAGGGAGCATCAGTCCCCTTGGACTACCTGGAGGGAAAGGCGCCAGTCCCAGCTTCCCCTGTGCCTGACCGGGGGACCCTAATCCACAATCCTCAGGTAATGTAGATTTCTCAGAGCTCCCACACCCGCCTCCTCCTTGGTGGAGAAAACACAAAAGGCTGAGGAAGAGAAAAGTGGAGCCGCCCCTTCCTTTAAATACTTAACCCTTTGTGTTATCTGCCTTCGGAGGTGGAGCTATAGCTCTCTAGTGCTGTCCTGGACAGATGACTAGAGAAAAATATGGTTTGCCTTTAGTTATACCTTAACCCCTTCAATACCGGGCTATACTCAAATGACGTCTGCAGATGGGATCTCCCATCCTGGGTGGGCGTCATATGACGTCCTCTGTATTTCGCCGCTACTGCGGGCCTGCAAGGTCCCGCAGAGCGGCGCTCAGGGATCAGGCATCTCCTCGGGACACAGCCCATCCCCAATCAGGGTAAAGAGCCAATAAAATCTGGTTCTTTACCCCGTGACCGGCTGTGTCCAATCACAGTCGGCCACTATGGAGATCTGCTTCCCTGCCGCTCATGCGCGCACCCGGGGGCGCACAGCATGGAGATCGGGGTTGAGGCTTGTCTCTCGGACAAAACCCAGCCCCGATCAGGGTAAAGTGCCAATGAAATTGGCGCTTTACCACGTGACCGGCTGTGTCCAATCACAGCCGGTCACATGATGTAAACAAACCGCGGTAAAGAGCTATCACCGGTGTTCTCCTCACACACCGAATCGGTGATTGCGGTAACAGCTCGTTGCCACTTAGCGTATACACAAAGCACACTGATTGCCCTCCCCCCAGTAATATAGAGGACCTGTCACCAGCCAATCAGAGCACCTGAGAAACTGTCACCAGCCCATAAGAGTACCCGAGCATCTGTCACCAGCCCATCAGAGTACCCGAGTATCTGTCACAACCCATCAGAGTACTCGAGTACCTGTCACCAGCCAATCAGGTTACCTGAGTGCCTGTCACAAGCCCATCAGAGTACCTGTGTACCTGTCACTAACCCATCAGAGTACTCGAGTACCTGTTACCAGCTCATCAGAGTACCTGAGTACCTGTCACCAGCCTATCAGAGTGCCCGAGAACCTGTCACCAGACCATCAGAATACCCGAGTACCTGTCACCAGCCCATCTGAGTACCTGAGTACCTGTCTCCAGCCCATCTGAGTACCCGAGTACCTATCTGCAGCCCATCAGAGTACCTGTCACCAGTCCATCAGAGTACCTGTCACCAGCCTATCAGAGTGGCCGAGAACCTGTCACCAGCCAATCAGAGTACCTGAGAAACTGTCACCAGCCCATCAGAGTACCCGAGTATCTGTCACCAGCCCATCAGAGTACTCGAGTACCTGTCACCAGCCAATCAGGTTACCTGAGTGCCTGTCACGAGCCCATCAGAGTACCTGAGTACCTGTCACCAACCCATCCGTGTACTCGAGTACCTGTTACCAGCTCATCAGAGTACCTGAGTACCTGTCACCAGCCCATCAGAGTACCTGAGTATCTGTCACCAGCCCATCAGACTACCCGTGTACCTGTCACCAGCCAGAGTACCTGAGTGCCTGTCACGAGCCCATCAGAGTACTCGAGTACCTGTCACCAACCCATCAGAGTACTCGAGTACCTGTTACCAGCTCATCAGATTACCTGAGTATCTGTCACCAGCCTAACAGAGTGCCTGAGAACCTGTCACCAGACCATCAGCATACCCGAGTAACTGTCACCATCCCATCTGAGTACCCGAGTACCTGTCACCAGCCCATCAGAATACCCGAGTACCTGTCTCCAGCCCATCTGAGTAACCGAGTACCTATCTGCAGCCCATCAGAGTGCCTGTCACCAGTCCATCAGAGTACCTGAGTACCTGTCACCAGCCTATCAGAGTGCCCGAGAACCTGTCACCAGCCTATCAGAGTGCCCAAGAACCTGTCACCAGACCATCAGCATACCCGAGTACCTGTCACAAGCCCATCAGAGTACCCAAGTACCTGTCACAAGCCCATCAGAGTACTCGAGTACAAGTCACCACCCCATTTGAGTACCCGAGTACCTGTTTCCAGCCCATCTGAGTACCCGAGTACCTGTCACCAGTCCACCTGAGTACCCGAGTATCTGTCACCAACCCATAAGAGTACCTGAGTGCCTATCTGCAGCCCATCAGAGTACCTGTCACCAGCCCATCAGAGAGCCCGAGAACCTGTCACCAGACCATCTGAGTACCTCAATACATGTCAACAGCCCATCAGAGTACCCGAGTACCTGTCACAAGCCCATCAGAGTACCCGAGTACCTGTCACCAGCCCATCAGAGTACTCGAGTACAAGTCACAAGCCCATCTGAGTACCCGAGTACCTGTCTCCAGCCCATCTGAGTACCCGAGTACCTGTCACCAGCCCATCTGAGTACCCGAGTACCTGTCACCAGCCCATGAGAGTACCTGAGTACATATCTGCAGCCCATGCCTCATAAAAATAGAATTTTTGTCTACTCACCGTAAAATCCCTTTCTCCAAGTTCATTGACGGGCACAGCACGGCCATATCTTGACCTTCGGGTTATATCGCCACCTTCAGGAGTAGGACTAGGCAGAAAAAAAGAGCAAACACAGCACCGCCAGGGGCAGTCCTCACTGGCAGAAACCCCCCACTCTGCAACAGACAGCTCAGTTTGTAACAAGCAGTAAAAACCCAAACAGGAGGGGTGGGTGCTGTGTCCCTCGATGAACTCAGAGAAAGGGATTTTACGGTGAGAAGACAAAAATCCCATTTTCTCTTTCGTTCATTGACGGACACAGCACTGCCATATCTTGACCTTCGGGACGTCCCAAAGCAGTGCCACGAGGGGTGGGAAAAAAATAGATTAAAAGAAAACCAACAACTCCACCTAACAGAACCCCCTGTGGGGAACCAAAAAACTCAGACAGCCACCTGCAAAACTTTGCGGTAAAAGAAGCATCAGAGGATGCCAAAAGTCAACTTTGTAAAATTTGGTAAAGGTGTGCATGGACGACCAGGTAGCCACCTTACACACCTGAGAAACAGACCCTTCATGTCGGAAAGCCCAGGAAGCACCAATCGCCCTGGTAGAGTGTGCCATGACAGGGAAAGGAGGTACCAGACCCCTAACGGCATAGGCCTGGATCAGTTTGTCTAATCCACGAGAAATAGTGGCCGAAGAGGCCGCCAGGCCCTTGCGCAGGCCATCCATAATGACAAATAGCGAATCTGACCCCCGAAAGGATGCCGTGGACGGTAGGTACACACGAAGAACCCAAACCACATCTAACGAATGTAGGGCAACCTCCTTAGGGTGAGATGGCCGCATGCACAAGGAAGGAAGGACAATGTCCTCATTAATATGAAAATCTGATACCACCTTCGGGAGAAACAAAGGTTGCGGGCGCAGGACCGCCTTATCCTTGTGCAGAACTAAATAAGGAAATCTGCACGACAAAGCCGCCAACTCAGAAACTCAATGGGCGGACGTAATGGCCACCAAAAAGGCAACCTTCTGAGAAAGAGTGAGCAACGGAACCTCCCTTGTGTTCTCGAATGGTGGCTTCTGAAGCCCCAAAAGGACTAGATTAAGGTCCCACGGCGCCAGAGGCAAGCGTACCTGGGGAGCCGCATGCCGAACCCCCTGAACAAAGGTACAAACCAACGAATGAGTAGCTAGTGGCCGTTGAAAAAAGATCGCAAGAGCAGAGATCTGACCCTTGATCGTGCTTAACGCCAGCTTCTGATCAACACCACGCTGCAGGAACGCCAGAATCCTAGAAATCGAATTCTAGGATTCTGGCGTTCCTTCCCGTTCTCGCACCAGGAGATGTAAGCCCTCCAGGTGCGATAATATATCTTCCGGGAAGTGGACTTGTGCGCCTTTAACATAGTGGGTATCACCGAAACCGACACCCCCAGTCTCTCAGTACCTGGCTCTCAATAGCCAGGCCGTCAAAGCCAGCGAGGGTAAAGCAGGGTGTAACACGGGGCCTTGAGACAGAAGATCCGCGTGCAATGGGAGCCGCCAGGGAGCATCCACAATCATTCACCCCATGTTGGCGTACCAGGGAGGCCGCGGCCATTTCGGAGCGATTAGAATGACTGGTATCCCCTCAGACACTATTCTGTGCAGCAGACGAGGAAGAAGTTTGAGAGGGGGGAAAAGCATAAATGAGCCGATAACGGGCCCATGGCACCACCGGAGTGTCCGACGCATCCGCCAAGGAATCCCTCGTCCTGCTCACAAAACTCTGTACCTTCCAATTGAGGCGGGGTGCCAGAAGGTCCACCGGCGTACCCCACTGCAGACAAATTTGATGGAACGTCTCCGGATGCAGAGACCATTCCCCCTGGTCCAGCGTCTGCTGGCTGAGGTAGTCCGCTTACCAGTTTTCTACACCCCGGAATGTAAACGGCAAAGGGAGCCGACGCGTGAAGTTCGGCCCATTGAAGAATGTGAGAAACCTCCAGCGCCGCTGCCGCACTTCTCGTCCCCCCCTGGCGATTTATGAAAGCCACTGCCGTGGCATTGTCTGACTGGATTCTGACTGGACGACCGCGCAACCACTCCGTCCAATGGGAGAGACATAGCCTGATTGCATGTAACTTATAAGGTTGATTGGTAGACAAGATTCTGCTGACGTACAGTAGCCCTGGGCCGATAGCAGCCCCAGCACTCCACCCCAGCCTGTCAAGCTGGCATCCGTTGTGAATACCGTCCAGTGGAGAGGAAGAAAAGTCTTTCAGAGGTGAAGAGCTGGAGACCGTAGCCACCAGAGCAGCAATAGACTCCATCCTGAATTTCCATACTTGCACAAAGCGATTGAGGGCCTTGAGGTCCAAAATCGGTCGAAAACCTTCCTTTTTCTGAACCACGAACAGGTTGGAGTAGAACACCTGAAACCTTTCTGAAATAGGGACCGGAACTATGACCCCCCAAAGAAGCAGGTCCTGCACTGCCCCAAGTAAGGCCTGCAGCTGGGACAGAGGGAGAAGCAGGTTTTAGGGAAAAAACCTGTCCCGAGGGGGAAATGAAACTCTATTTTGTACCCTGACAAAATTAGTTTGTGGACTCAGATGTCAGAAAGTCGGGAAGTCCACTTATCTGTAAACCACCCGAGAGCTTGCACTGCCAAGGACGATTTGACGCACTCGCGGGAGCCTTGGTGGGTTGGGAAACGCGAAAAAAGCGCTTCAGAGTGGAAAAGGAGGGGCCCTGCCTACGGCGGGGACTCCTTGCCTCTCTTGGTCTTGGGGAGAAAGGTGCTCTTCCCCCCAGTAATATCCTTGATAATATAATCTAGAGTGGCCCCAAAGAGTCGCCCACCCTGTAATGGCAAATCAGCCAGAGCCTTCTTAGAAGTTTGGTCCACCGACCGGCACTTAAGCCAAAGCAATCGGCGGATAACCATGGAGGACACCGACAATCTCGAAAGTAAGGTGGTCGTATCCAAGGCCGCTTCACATACATACTTGAGCTCCTGTACAAGCTGGTCTGCCAGCTCCACACAGACCAGAGATGCTTGCTCGTTACCCAACTCCCAGTGTAGCAACTTTGCCCATTCCGTAAGCGTTTGCAACACCAAGGCAGTGGCCAGCACCGGGCGAAGAGCCGAGCCAGCCAAAATGAACATAGCTCGATCGACCGATTTGGCCTTCCTGCCGGCCGGGTCCGTAAGAGAAGGCTTCCCCTCCACCGGTATCGTGGTTGATTTACTAAACCGTGACACGGAAGGATCGACGATGGGGGGAGATGACCATTTTTTTGATGACTCTCCTCGAAGGGATAACCCACCGAAAATCGTCTTGGGACTTGAAACGAACTCTGCGGCCGTTCCCATTTCTTGTAGATACTTATCGAAAAAGGAAAGGTAAGGGAATACCCTATCGGTACGGGCCAGGTTATGAGACCCGAAAGTATCCGCTGTATCCTCCAGCTTCAGGGTATCGCGTACCGCAGTAATGAGTGCTGCCACCAGTGCTTTCTCCTGCGCGGCAACAGTCTCAGAGGACTCCTCCTCGGTATTCGAGGAGCCAGAGACTGCATCATCTGAAACCTCCAGAAGTCCAGCCGTTATGGCGGAGCCCACCTCAAGATCAGAGTCATCCCCCGAGGAGGGGGAGTTTTTACCCGCCTTACACCCGCACGCCACCTCTACCTGGGAAAAGAAAGACTTCAGGACCGCTGACAAAGCATCCAAGGGAACCATAGCCCCAGAGGAACTGCCAGCCCCCACAGGGGGGAGGGGGCATCCACTTTAGATGCCATCGCTAGGCCCACCCCTACCGGACACCACCAGGGACAGATCCCAAATTACCCAAAAAGGGAGGAGGGAGAGACACCCCTGCGAGTTGCAACAGACCAGGGGGAAGACCCCCGGGAGGACTCACCACCTTCCGACTCCACAGAGAGCTGTGCTGTGCTACCGTACTGCCATAAGGAAGCTGCGTCCCTGAACAGGCTTCTGAGAGAACGCCCCACCCCTTGACACACTGAAGACAAAAGTCTCACCCAGGGGCTACTAGAAAATGGCCGCCGACCGCACTGCACCAGGCTGACCAGTAGAGCAACCTGGACCACCAGACATTTCAGGGCCTCAAAAATTAGATAGGCCATTAGTGCATCAGGTGTGATCAATTTTCAAAGACTGGCACCAAAGCTTGTAAACTCTATAACTTTCACACAGACCAAATAATATACACTTATTTGGGTTATTTTTGCCAAAGATAGATAGTAGTATAGGTTTTGGACCAAATTTATGAACAAAAATGACTTATTTGCAAAATTTTCGCTCTTTTTTCACTTATGTCGCAAAAAATAAAAAACCCTGAGGTGATTAAATACCACCAAAAGAAAACTCCTATTTCTGTGAAAAAAATTTTGTTTGTGTACATTGTTGCATGACTGAGTAATTGGCATTCAAAGTGTGAGAGCACTGAAAGCTGAAAACTGGTCTGGGCAGGAAGGGGGTGTAAGTGCCCTGTATTTGAAGTGGTTAAGAATTCACCCAAAGCTCTGAAATGCCGGCATCTGCTGCCACACTTTGGCCAGCACGGCAGGGGCAAAATGATCCTTCAAGAGAAAGCCTTCCAGATATCCGAAAATGTGAATTACTGGAGAAGGCAGCAGTCTCAGAATTGGACCAAGCACTTTGGAAGAGATCTGAAAGCCCATGGATAGGACAAAGGTAAGGTCTTCACGGACTGAAAATCAGAATTTGGATCTCCACTGCCCTGAACCTATAGAGCACCATGCAATTTATCACACTGAGTTGTACTGCTCTATCAATAATGAACACCAAAGTACAGTGTTGCAGACATCACAGGCCAGCCACACATCTTCCACACTCCAGGGTCTGGTTCCCTGAGAAGCAATTGATCTGGAAGCTGCAATCCTATTGCCACCAATGGAGCCAGGGGTAGAACCAAAGTCTACAATCTTCCAATCAAATCTGAAATAAGTAGAGATTTCCATCACCTTATGACACTATCAAAAAAAACTGAAGATTGATAGGAGCATGGGGTCATTAGGGCTAACCTAACAACTTTGCCAAGGTCCTCATTTAAAGGTGGCAGCTTATAACCAATGGTCAAGATTTAAAGGAGCTGGTGTCCTGTACAATTACAAAAAATATTAGAGCTTGGTAAATTAAGACTTGGTGTAATTAAAACACAATTCGGCATGATTTACCACAGTTCATTGGAATTTAATACAAGATGCATTTTAAATGTTACCTTTCTTTCAGTTAAAACGCATTGGTGTGAATAAGCACTGTGTGAAAATATTGTTACCAAGTATCAATATGGATACTTGGTTTCACACAGAGCATTTGGTTTGCTGTTATTTAGGGTGACCTAGTCAATACAGTGATGATTGAAGAACCAACCATTTATGAGTGCTACACTGCAAGTAGTACTCCTTTGTAGTTGAAGATGGATGGGTGCCAGCTCTCACATGGCCAGGGCAATTTGTGGCAGCTGCTTTTCTCAACGCCTTTCATTTAACAGATGTCAACCAAATGCCTTTTTTTTTCCTCGCTGAAAGAGCATAGATTGTTAGATTTCTACAGTATGAATCAAATGCAAAATGTCAAGTCATTACTTTGTGCTTTGCTTGACACTTCCTAACCCGAATTAATAACTTTGACTCTCGGCAAAGACATTGTTCTCGTAGCTTGCAGGCTGCTTTCAGTAAATCTCTAGGCAGGAGCTGTATTTAGAACATTACTTTAAAACAAAACAGGGTTTACAGAATAATGCAGAACAAACAATGGTGAGCAACAGTGCAGTAACTTATAGCAGCCAAACTGGTTGAATGTTTCAGCAACTGGTAAAGTCAATGAATACGGATGGAAGAGTTACTCCACTTTGATATTTTCTTCAATAAATAAGCCCATGTTCCTAGTATTTGTCAAGACTTAAAGCAGAAGTAAACCTATCGATTTGATAGTGTCAAGCCAGAAATGCTAGCTGTCTCCTTGATTGTGCTCTCAACCAAACTAGCAAACCATCCAATGGGTGGTGTCATAATGGATCACATGTGCAGCATCATGGCAGTTGCAGATTAAAGACTAAGATGTCAGCTTCCTTAGCTGAAAACGATAGGAGAGTATACTACCACTTTAAAGTGGTACTAAAGGCAGAAGGTTTTTTCTATCTTAATGCATCGATTAAGATAAAAAAAAAAAAAAAAACCTGCATGCAGCAGCCCCCCTAATACTTACCTGAGCCCCATCTCTATCCAGTAATGTTGCAAGAGAGTCTCGGCTGTCCAGAACGTTCCCTCCTCATTGGCTCCCACTGCTATCAAAGGCAGTGAGCCAATGAAGAGAGGGGCATGGCCAAGCCACGGCACCATGTCTGAATGGACACAGAGTAGTGGCTCAGGTGCCCCCATAGCAAGCTGCTTGCTGTGGTGGCACTTAGGAAGAACCAGGAGCATTGGCGAGGGACCAGAGAAGAGGAAGATCTGGGCTGCTCTGTGCAAAATCACTGTACAGAGCAGGCAAGTATAACTTTTTTTTTTTTTCATTTAAAAATAACAAACCTGAGACTTAAATGAAGAAAGATTTACTACCACATGAAGATATTGGGGTTAAAATGTACATGAACCCCAACAGTGAATTTTTCTTAAACAAATCTCTTGCCTACTGGGCACTTTCACCTCTTTCCTACCCAGGCCAAATTTTCACTTTTCAGTGCTCACACTTTGAATCAAAATTGCACGGTCATGCAGCACTGTACCTACATTAATTTTTTATCATTTTCTGAGACAGAGCTTTCTTTTGTGGTATTCAATCACTGGGATTTTTATTTTTTTGTTTAGTAATTAAAAAAAAAAGAAAAAAAGAAAAGGGGAGCAAAAGTTTTGACCCCCCCAAAAAAAAACCCACACTTCTGTGTTTAGTTTGTAAAATTTTTCACTGACTGGGCTGCAGAGATTATCAGTGTAAATGTGTGCTGTCACAGGAAAGCCAGTTATCGCCTTTCCTTTCCTCACAGTGACAGGGCTGAGGAAAGGAAATGCTGATTGCTGGCATTTGTTTACAAGTGATTGGACACAGCTGATCACAAAGTAAAGGGCCAATCACAGCGGCCCTTTGCCGTCTGATCACACAGCAATCAAAGAACGTACCAGTTGAGCGCCCCAAGGGTGGTGTTCTAGGAGGTGGTCAGACACTCTCCCAGAACTGGACAACTGCGCTGTAGCAAAATTTCGACTATAGCGCGGTCGGCAAGTGGTACTAAAAGATATCCTTAAGCCTAGGACAAACTACAAGTTGTTTTTTTTTTTCGTTCAACCCAGCGAGCTAAACGGAAAAAAAAAAAACACAAAAAAACTGACAGCTCAGGTCGGAGGTGCTGTTCTTACAATCCAATGTTAGTACCGTAATCTCCCGTTCTATTGTGTTCTGCCAGGGGGACGGCCCCCCACCAGAACCCTCTGGTCAGCACGCTCAGATTAGCAGTCCTTTTTTGGTCATGTCCCTTCGACACAAGACGGCCCGGCTGCAATGCACACATCCACACACTACATAACAGCCCTGTAAGCTACTTTTCATGAAATTTTACTGTTTTTTTTTTCTGCCTCCTTATAGCATCCTCAGTAAGCTACTGAACTGCTCCTATCCCTGCTCACTTTTGTAGGTTTGGAACGAGTAGAGCACTGCTCTATACACACTACAAATCCTATAGTTAATTACATCCAGTAGGACCATAAAAAAACAAGCATTATCACCCTCAAACAGGAGTGGTCCCCTCTTTTCACATTTTATTGGCGAGGCCAGGAAATGTAAAAACTCACACGTCATCAGGTGTTCCCACCCTTAAAGCAGAGTTCCACCCAAAAGTGAAACTTCCGCTTTAAGGGAAGGTGACCCCTGACATGCCACAATTTGCATGTCTTTTTTTTGGTGGGGGGGGGGGGTGTGGTGGAGACCCCATTTTCACAGAGTCCCTGGTCCCACTTCCTCCTCTGGTGCTGCAGAACTGGCAGGAAGTTCATCTTCCAACCTGCCGATCTTTTGGGACACGTCAAAGGTCCCAGAAGATACATCGGCAACTCACAGCATGCACCCGGCTTTGAAGCCAAAGCCAGGTGCCCACACTTGTGATGCTGGCGCAGCCGAAGGGAGGAGGGGGAGAAGCGTGAGCCTTTGGGCAGCCGCATTACTGGAGCCTGGGACAGGTGAGTGCGCGATTGTTAAGTGTCAACAGCTACACTTTTTGTAGCTGCTGACTGAACACTTAACTGTGTGGAACTCCGCTTCAAACTCTGCTTATATGAACTTTCACAGACATTGCATGCACAATTTCCTTATTTTAAGGTGGCTTCCATTTGCAGTCACGCACCGTTATATGAATCATCCAAAAGAATGATCTATGAAAGATATTTAGTACAGACATAAATATGAATTTTTGAAAACTTTTTTGTAATGCTGCATGGGTTTATTTTCATTTGCCCAAGAGCCATACAATTAGCTTTAGTCTTGGAATGCTGTTCTGGAACACACATCCAAGCCTAAATTGCTTGTAAACCTTAGACATGAAATATGAACAAAACCTATCCCTCTATAGTGTGTACATGCCTCAATCCAGAGCACCAAGTTCACCACCTCCTTCCTCTGCTATAAGCATGTCACTTCTGACGAGTTTTCCTGACACCAAGAGAAAAAAAGTGACATTGGAGGGAGCTCCAGCTGATTGACAGCCTCAGCTCTGTTTGTGTGAAGAGGGTTGGGACTCTTCCCTCCAAATCAGCTCTTAAGGCCCATACACACAATCAGAAAATGGGAAATAAAATTTCATCCCACAATCTGCCAATTTTCTGATCGTTCATATCGTGCTTTTGACAGCAGCTTCCCTGATTTTTGGCCCACAAAAACTTGATGTGTAGGCTATAAAATGTGCCATGTGTGAACAAATGACAGCCGGGTGGTGGTTCAGTTATCCTGATCGGACAGCTTATGACATCCGGCCAGATAACCCACAGGCACGAGCATCGCAGCGGTCGGTGAGTCAGTCTGACACACCACATTACCAATCTCTATAAAGAGCTTCTATAGGAAGCGCTTTACCACATGATCACCCGAGACCTGGTCACAATGTAAACAGGAAGGGGAGCATATCGGCTTTTCCTCTACTCGCATCTGATCGGTGTTAATCAATGCAGCCCCGCCCAAGACCACCAGGTAAGGGTCACGGTGGCCAACAGGGATAGCACTCAATGGCCATCTTGGATGCCACCCAGGAAATGCCTCCATAAAAAAGGGATTTTATTAAAACTTCTTAAAATCCATTTCTCCGAGTTCACTGACAGACGCAGCTCTTCATGACGTGTGGGGTTTATGCTTGTCCCACTAGGAGTTAACTAGGCAGGGAAAAGAACAGCTGGCCCCTCCCATGGGGCCATCTTCTTCCCACATAAACCCTCTCCATAGCATAGTTCAGCAGTTCATACACAAGCCGTACAGAGCACAGAGTACTGCGTCTGTCAGTGAACTCGGAGAAAAGGATTTTACAGTAAGTTTTAATAAAATCCCTTTTTCTCCTATCGTTCACTGACAGACACAGCTCTTCATGACATGTGGGGATGTCCCCAAGCTGTGTCAAAAGGAGGGGTGAGTAAACACTAACAGTACCCAACAGAACCTCTAAAGAGGCGCCAGACGCGCCTACACTGCCGCCTGCAAAACTTTGCATCTTCGGATGCTGCTTTTGGCCGCAAACACATCAACTTTATAAAACTTTGTGAAAGTGTGAACCGAGGCCCAAGTGGCCACCTTGCACACCTGTGACACCAAGGCCTGGTGTCTGAAAGCCCAGGAAGTGCTAACAGCCCGGGTAGAATGAGCCGTGACTGGAAAAGGGGGAACCTTGCCCTGAACAGAATACGCATGGGTCACGGTCTGTCTGATCCAACGAGAAATCGTAGCAGACGAGGCCACCAAACCTTTGTGCGGACCCTCTGTCAGCACAAACAAGGCATCAACTTTCCGAAAAGACGCTGTAACAGACAAATACACTCTTAAGGCCCTTACTACGTCCAAGGCATGCAACTCAAATTTCTTTTGGGTGCGATGGACGAGGGCACAATGAAGGATGAACAATATCTTCATTAATATGAAAGGAAGAAACCACCTTCGGAAGGAAGGAAGGAAGGAGAGGGTCGCAAGACCGCCTTATCCTTATGCAGGACCAGGTAGGGAAACTTGCACGATAGTGCTGCTAATTCAGACACCCGTCTGGCGGAAGTGATGGCTACTAAAAAAAGCCACCTTCTGCGACAGCAGTTGTAAGGAGTTCTCCCTGATATTCTCATATGGCGGTTTCTGAAGTACAGAAAGCATCAAAATTAGATCCCACGGAGCCATCGGAACCTTCACCCGAGGCGCCACATGTCGCACACCTTGAACAAAGGTACGAATCAACGAGTGCGAAGCCAAAGGTCTCTGGAAAAGAAATCGCCAGAGCCGATATCTGGCCCTTGAGTGTGCTCAAAGCCAGTTTTTTTGTTCAGGCCCTGCTGCAAAAAAGTCAGGACCCTGGATACGACATAAGATTGAGGGTTATGACCCTCCGCCTCGCACCAAGCTATAGAAGCCTTCCAGGTGCGGTGGTAAATCTTGTGAGTAGACTTGCGAGCCTTCAACAATGTAGGGATCACTGAGTCAGCGACTCCAGTCTCTTAGCACCTGGGATTCAATAGCCAATCAGTCAAAGCCAGCGAGGGTAAAGCAGGGTGCAAGATGGGCCCCTGAGACAGAAGATAGTCTCGCAGCGGGAGCCGCCAAGGGGCGTCTGCCACCATTTGCACCACGTCGGCATATCAAGTGCGCCGAGGCCAATCTGGTGCCACCAGGATTGCTGGTATTCCCTCCGCCACGATCCTGCGTATCAATCGCGGTAACAGTCTCATCAGAGGGAAGGCGTACAGAAGGCGGTAACGGTCCCAGGGGGCCACCAGAGCGTCCGTGGCCACTGCCAACGGATCCTTCGTTTGACACAAAAGTCTCCACCTTGTGATTGAAACGAGGCGCCATGAGATCCACGTCCAGCATCCCCCATCTGCGGCAAATCTGGTTGAACACCTCCGGGTGGAGACCACTCTCCCTGGTCCAGCGTCTGGCGACTGAGAAAGTCCGCCTGCCAGTTCTCCACACCTGGAATGTGAATAGCGGAGATTGCCGGAACGTGACGTTCCGCCCAACGCAGTATCAGAGCTGCCTCCGCCTCAGCTGCTGGACTCCTTGTGCCGCTCTGATGGTTAACATACGCCCCTGCTGTGGCATTGTCCGACTGAATTCGGATCAGATGGCCCTGCAATCTCACTGTGCAGTGAAATAGGCACACTCTGATTGCTTTCAGCTCCAGTACATTGATGGGGAGACGAGCCTCCTGTGCCGACTAACAGCCCTGGACAGACAGCTGCCCCAGGATCCCTCCCCAGCCTGAAAGACTGGCATCCGTGGTGATGATCACCCACTGGAGGGGCAGGAACGACTTCCCCTGAGTCAGGGCCGAGTCCCGAAGCCACCAGGTCAGAGACGCCTGGTCTGGGAGCTCAGACGAATCAGAAGGTCCAAGGACCGAGATGACCTTTCCCACCGAGCCAGGATTGCTCACTGAAGGAGACGAGTGTGACTCTGGGCGAATGGTATCGCCTCGAAAGACGAGACCATGAGCCCCAGCACCTGCATACAGAATCGTAATGAAGACTGACGGTGCAACAGAAGGGTTCGCACTTCCGACTGCAGAGACAGCAACTTGGCTGGAGGGAGGAACACCTTTGCCTGCTCCGTGTCCAGAAACGGACCCAGATACTCCACGCGACGGGATGGACACACCGATTACTTGGGCAGATTGAGTAACCAGCCGAAGTCCTGCAGCGAGGTCATTGTGATCCTCACATTCTCCTCCACAGCCGTGGGGGACTCCGCTCGCAGGAGCAGGTCGTCTAGGTAGGCTACTACCGCAATGCCTCTCTGCCGCAACAACGCCAAAACCAGAGCTACCAGTTTTGTGAAAACTCGGGGTGCTGAGGCCAGACTGAAGGAGTGCCACAAATTGAAAATGGAGGTCTCCCACTGCAAAGTGCAGGAAGCGATGATGCCGTGGACAAATGGGTACATGGAGGCACGCATCCCCGATGTCCAGAGACGCCAGAAATTCCCCCTGATGAAGGGCGGCCACAACCGAGCAGATAGATTCCATCCGGAATTTCCACGCCCTGACATACCGGTTCAGGTACCGAACCCCCCCCCCCCTTTTATGGGAACCATGAATAGATTAGAGTAAAAACCTCTTCTGGAGGCACTGGCACAATCACCCCCTGGTCTGAAAGTGCTTGGACAGCCCCTAAAAGGGCCTCCCGGCGATCCTACGGGAGCCCCAAGTTTGATGGGAAGAACCTGTCTGGGGGTAGAGTGTTGAACTCTATCCTGTACCCGGTGGACACCACTTCCCAGACCCAACGATCGGGAAAGTGAGCCAGCCACCAGTCTGCGAACCCCAGAAGACGTCCCCCCACCCGAAACCCGGGTGGGGGAAACCCATCAGGCTGAGGAGGGCTTGTCTTCCGCCTTTTCGATTTTGAGCTGCCACTGCCATTTTCCGGCCCCTGCAGCGACCTTACTGGGACAGGTCCCCTTACCTGTTGCGCTCGAGGCGCGAAAAAACCTCTTCTGACCCGAGGGAGGAGGCCCCTGTCTACGGCAAAACTCACGCCTCCGGGGCTCTGGGAGGAAGGTACTCTTACCTTCCGTCAAGTCCTTAATGATCTCATCCAAACGTGGACCAAATAGACGTCCACCCTGAAAAGAGAGGTCAGCATGCTTTTGGAAGCATGGTCGCCGGACCATGAACGCAACCAAAGTATCCGTCTGAGGATAACGGCAAAAATCGCTATTCTGGATAACAAATCGGCAGTAAAATCAACAGCCGCATCACAAAGCTACTTGAACCCTTGGAGCAAAAACTCAGCCCTCTGCGGCGCATCCATCAGGCGGCCGCATTCCAGATCAGTCTGGAGCTCCGCCATATGCTCATACAGATGTTGAGCCGCCATGGCGGACACCAGGGCTGGCCGCACGGCAGAACTTGCCACCAGGAATAGCGACTTTAAAAGCACCTGTTTTTCTATCAGTGGGGTCCTTAAAAGGAGTCCCTTCCAGAGGAATGGTCCTCTCCTTACTAAGGCAGGCTATCGGTGGGTCCAACACAGTCGATTCCCATTTTTTCAAAAAGCTTTCCTCAAAGGAATAGCGAGCAGCGGACCGTCTTGACAGCGAAAAAGAATGCTGCGGACGTTGCCATTCACAATAAAGAAAATGATCAAAAAATTGATCGTAGGGGTAAGCCTTGGGGGCACTAGAGGACCCACACACACATACGCAGAAGAATGCGATTCACCATCCTGGCTCAATTGCAGCGTAGTGCGAATGCCAGTGATAATGGCGGCGACCAACACTTTTTCGTGCGCAGCTGCCGCCCCCGGTCCTCTTCACCGACCGATGGGCCCAGTTCCCCATCAGATAGGTCCACTGGGGTCCCTGAGGCCACTTCCGGATAAGAATCCTCCCCTGATGAATAAAGAGGAGGGGGACGCTTCTTGAGGGGCCTGTTGGGAGACATCCGTCCGGGGGAGAAATTCACTAAAGACCGCCCGCAGCTGGTCCAAAAATGCCCCTTGCGCAGATTGCACCGCCGCTGATGACTCCTCAGCAGGTTCAGCAGTGTAATCTGCCATCGTTTTCCCCCAGAACCCTCTTAGTGACACACAGGTGATACTAAGAGGATGAGGCACCCCCACACTGCCGCACACCACCGCCCCACAGCGCACCAGGGAACCCAGAAGGACTGCACCCGCCGCCACCAGCACCCACAGGAGAGCCCAGCTATACTTGCGTTTTTGCTGCCAGAAACCCTGGAGGATCGTCAGAAGAGCCGCGCCGTCAGATCACCACCGCTCCACAGAGAAGGGAAAACGCTGCACACACGTTTTAGCAGAGGCATGTGGTCAAAATGGCCGCCGTTAGACACTAGAGGCCGAAAACCCCTGTACAGGAACGTGCAGTACAGCTGCTCTAAGCGCTAGAGGGAAAGCCCCATAGGCCTAATATGTCTGCAGCTACGGCAAAATGGCGGCGAAAACAAAAACGAACAGCGCCAGGCGATCGGGTGCAGGAAGGGGGGGGGGGACAGGAGCTGCACGCGCCCCTGCCGGCAGCTACCCAGAATTTTTTTTTTGGGTCGTCTGTCCCCCTTCCGCCCCTGAAAGGGGGGGGGGGGGAGAAGAAACTCACTCACCACTCCGTACGAGCCCCATGGGTAACCACCCAGTCCCAGACTTTCTGCCCCTGCCTGGACGGTATGCTGCAGGCCAGAAAAATCGCCCTACCCGAAAATCGCATTCGGGGCTGGCCGTAAGTGGGGATCACCGCAGGCCACCCGCACGGAACGGGTCCCCATACCGCGGGACTGGCTCGCATTGGTCGGCCAGGTCGGAGAAAGTACAGAGCCCATGGACTCTCTGCCCCGACCGGCTTCTTGATAGCAGATCAACCTTGATAGAAGACAATAAAATAAAAAAACGGTCACAAACAGGACCGCAATTCCCCTAAAGGGAAGCCAGGTCAACTCCTTGCAAACTAGGCATTGAAACTGCTGAGCAATGCTATAGCGCGTTTTATGTGGGAAGAGAGGATGGCCCCATGGGAGGGGCCAGCTGTTCTTTTCCCTGCCTAGTTAACTCCTAGTGGGACAAGCAAACCCCGCACGTCATGAAGAGCTGCATCTGTCAGTGAATAGGAGAAAGTGCCATCTATCATTGCTGCATATATGTGCCTCATCAGTGCCGTCTCATCAGTACCAGTCATTGATGGAAAAAATGTACTTAAAGTTTTGTGACAGAAAAAAAAAAAAAACTTTCAAAATTTTGTTTTATTTGTAGCGCAACAAATAAAAACACCAGGAGGTGATCAAATACCACCAAAAGAAAGCTCTATTTGTGGGGGGGTAAAGTGTCGCATGACCACGCAATTGTCATTCAAAATGCAACGGCGCTAAAAACAGGTCTGGGCGGAAAGGGGGGGGGGGGGTGCAAGTGCCTGATATTAAAGTTGCTAATTAGTAGTTTTCGTCAAAAATGAATAAAGCTAGAGCAAGACTATGCATGCTCAGATGAAAGAACTCATTACATCACTTCTGAAGTTGAATTCTGTTGTATGAGAGTTTTCGTATGTTGAATAACCTCTCCTCACTTTGGAAATGAGACTAGCATGCAAAAAAAAAAAAAAAAAAAAAGAAAATTTGTCCGATAATCTGATTGTATGTATCCGGCTTTAGAGCTCTCCTCACTGATGCAACTTCAGCTTCCACCCCCTGCTTTTCAGAGCTGAGAGATCCTGTGTAAATTTTGCACTTTGAATGGATGCAGGGGAAAGATGGCTGTAGACCAACAGGCAGAAGAACGTATGTAGGAACTTATTTCATCTCTATCACCTGAGGCCAGTCACTTCACTGGGTATATGTGAGGGTTTAATATTTCTAAGTCTTACAGGACTTTAGTGTGACATCTGTTTACAGATGTCCTCAACACTAGTCTGTAGGCGAGTCATTGAAGCAATACAAAAAAAAAAAACCCACTTACCTTAACAATGAATTTTTACAGTTACATTTGGTCTATCTTGAACCAGTGTAACTATGTATATTACACCAAACCTGGCTGCTCCTGGAAGCTGGAAAGCAGCATCTACTTAAGTGATCTTCCCTTGCTTCCTGACCCCATGCTGAGCAGCTGGGCCTGATGATTCTGAATACTGGAGATCAGCCACTCAGCAAGGGTCCTATTCAGTAAACCATTTGCATTTCCTGAATGTATGAAAACTGTTCCCTGGTTGGATGAGGTGGAGAGTGGTGATGTCAGGCTCTCCACCTTGCCCAGAACCCTCTTTTCATTCATTTAGAAAATGCAAAGCATCCTCTGAATGGCACCCATGCAGTGCGGCTGACTTGCAGTGTTCACAACATATCGGGTCGCTGCTAAGCACAGGACCTAGAAGCAAGTGGATATCACTGGAGTGGTGATTTCCAGCTTCCAGGAGCATCACCTAGGTATGATATATACAGTTAATTGGTGAAAGCTGTATACATACGTCTGGAATGTTAACATTTAACTTGGTGAAACAATTCAGATACCAAACCACAATTCCCTCTGTACATTATCTTTATTATTTACATAATACAATATAGCATAAATGCTGAATAGCATGATTATGTGCAATACATAAATATGAACTATCTGTACACATTTGCATATCTAGTAACTCAGAAGTACAAGATTTAAAGAAAGAAAAAAAAAAAAAAAAGGGGGGGGTGTTGTGATGCCTTAAAATATATTGTAAACCAAAAAGGACAGTACAAGTAAAATCTTAAAGTGAAGCCGAGTGAACATACATAACTATTTACAAATGAGACCAAGCAATACCACAACACTATTCTAAAAACTGTAATCTTAGCCAAAAGGAAAACAAAAAAAAAAAAAAATAAAATGGAAAAAGAAAAACCCCTGCACACACGCGCCATACAAACCTTCCATTATAACACAGAAGTGATATTACCATATAACCAGACAAGCATTCGTGAAAGTTACTGCCTTTTCTAGAGTTTCTGTACAAAGCTGAAGATAATGCAGCCCATGCAATATAACCAAGGAAGTTTCAGTCCTGCACCCAGGTACAGCTGGAATGCAGGAGACGAGCAGCCCTCATTGGGGTTCCTGGTAGCGCTTAAAAAAAAAAAAAAAAAAAAAAAAAAAGGAAAAACCAGCACAGATGCACCCACACAACCTTGGAAGAAAAAAAAAAAAAAAAAAAAAAAAAAATTTAAAAAAAAATAAAAAGGAAAAAATTCTACAGCAGCCAAGTAAGGTATGGTTCCCATGCAAAACTGTGCAGTTGAATCACATAGTAAAACCTCCATTTATGGATAAAAGCCATTTTATAGACTACCTTACAAAAAAATAAAAAAATTATATATGTACGGCCCAAACGCTGCAGATGAAGCTCTTGTCCCTCAATGGATTTGGTTCCATCACTGAAATATTAGTATAATTGCTTCTAAAGCTGACAGGTAAACCTCTATGCTCTTATTTTCACATGGCCTCCATTAATGAGCTATAAATATAAAATAATGCAGACACAAAAAGGCACAGGAGGGCTTTCAAAGATAAAAAGGCTTGAAAATCTGCAGTGATGTGCTAGAAGGAAAAAAAAAAAAAAAAAAAAAAAAAAAAAAAAAAAAAACACACACAACGCAAGGCAAACAATATATAGGGGAAGACCCCTCTGGTTCAGAGTATTGTAAAATTAATGTATTTCAATTATTCATCATTAAACTTGCAAAGGGGTGATCCCAGAAGAGAACCAAGCAGTTGATCTAATAAAATACACTTTCACAGAAATAATAAACTGAATCACTGCTTAATACTGGGACCACAAACACAAAACACACCTGCAGCTATAACAGTCCAAAACAGATACCAGGGTTGTGCTCATATTTGCTAATTGCAGAAAAAGGAAACGGAAACCAGGAAATTTTTAAATGAGCCTTGAATTAACATAAAAACTAACATCCCTAAAAAGTAGACAGAAAATGCTGCCTACTCATACATTTACCTGTCAGGAAAATGTCTGTGCACCTGAGGAGCCTCTGCACACAATCCACATGCTAAGCTTTAAGTGAGAGCTAGGCATGCCAACCAGGAGCCCAGAAAGAAATGCAGACAAACTCAGCTGCCAATGTAAAAGTGGGAGCACGTGAGCATGCCAAAGATCTAAAGCCCCTTTCACAGCAGGCGGACTGCGGCTGTGATCCGCTTGCTCAGCAACGGCGATACCTCACGTGTGGTTTGAATACAGTTTACATATGCAGGCACAACTTGTGTATGCGTTTGCTTCTGTGCACAAGCAGGCGGATGACAGGTCTGTGTCCGGTCATGCAAAACAGACACGGAACACTCTCCGCTATGGGCGGCCGGAGGTAAACAGATCGCCTATCCATTTACACTGATCCGCTATACAGAAGGGGGAACGGATCCCCATCTGTTTTTGGTGGATTGGATGTAGGCAGGTGTAAACACAGACACATGTCTGCTTACACCCACCACTCCATAAAGAACAGAGGTTCCGCCTCAAAAACCGTCAGACGGACTCGATTGGAACATATGTGTAAATGGGGCCTTAATCAAAAGCTGAGGATTGTGCTCCAATGTGGTAAAACTCCCTGGGCCCACAGAGGTTTGGTGTTCTTGAGACAATTATATGTCAGGTTTGTATGTTAATACCAGAATTTCCTGGATAAGTTTGATAGTCAACTAAGACTTTAGTATATTATAGTTTATAGGTCATCTCACACACAGTATGTGGACATCGTTTAACCCATGCAGTTTAATCATGGTATACTCTTAAACAATGCAAAATTATCCACCAAGAATGCTGGCACTGACATTACACGGTTTAGGGGGCGCACTAGTTATCTGTGTTGCAATGTTTGTACTACAAGCACAATATTAGTTGCAGGCATGCAGATTTTGAAGCCTACATTTTGGCACATTCACTAGTTTACATTTCCCCAATCAGTTACGCATTCAATGAAATGTGTAGGCTAATGTTGACCTGTCCACATTCTGTGAGCTTGGAGAGTAGATAAAAAAAAAAAAAAAAAAAAAAAAACACACAAACAAAAAGGCTGTATCATCTAGTCATTCAATTTTGCCTGTAACACACGCAAACATAAAAATCATAGGGGGTGAGGAAAACCATCACAAAAAAAAGGTATTACATCAGAAAGAAATAAACATGCATCTGCTCTTTAATGTTTCCCTAGGATATAGTAAAATCAGAAAAAAAAATAAAAAAAAATATATCAGTCTTCACAAATTGTAAGCCATTTATATTCTCTGAATTTTTTCTGCAACGACAACAGGATTCTCTTTTCTTATTTTTGCTGCAGCTTCTGCTTTATAATCATAAGGGCAGTTGTGCTTGTCAGAGTAACGATGAAGTCCACAAAACAAATTCCCACAACGGCAATCAAAACCTGCAGGGGGGGGGGGGGGAAATAAAGAAAGGTTTTTAAAAAAAATTAATTGGACAAATGATGCATTTAGAATAACCAATGAGCATGAGGATAGTGTTCTAATGGGCCCTGCATTCATCAAAAAACAAACGCTGGATGTGCACCAGTGTAAGCAAGCTCTAAAGTCAACTATGTACACAAACAATGCCATTAAAACGAGAGTTGAACAAAATGGCTATCTAACCACTCACCACCCAGGCCAATTCTGGCACTTCTCTGTACAAGTCTTTGCTAGAAAATTACTCAGACCCCCAAACATTTTTTTACCAGAGATCTTAGGGAATAAAATGGCGGTTGTTGCAACTTATGTCATGTGGTATTTGCGCAGGGATTTTTCAAACGCATTAAAAAAAAAAAAAATTTCATGAATATAAAAAAAATTAAAAACCACCACACAAACAAACCGTAAAAGGTAGCCCAATTTTTTTTCACAATGTGAAAGATGTTGTTAACGCATTCAGCGATACCTCACGTGTGGTTTGAATACCGTTTACATATGCGGGCGCAACTTGCGTATGCGTTTGCTTCTGTGCACGACCTGGCGGGGACATGGGGGCGCTTTAAATTATTTCTTTTACACTTTCGCTTTAAATTTTTTTTTGGATCCCTTATTGGTCCCAGCTGGAAAGGTCCCAGCCTTTCCAGCCGAGATCACAGGCATGGTTTACATCCGGAGACCCGGACATGTCGTCATAACATGTGCCCATGCCTCCGAGACCCAGAGACGACTGGGACCATCTGTCCCTCGGAAATCTATTGTACTTTCTTCCGGTGGTAGTCGGCTCCTCCCATTCACCAATCGCTCAGGTGTGTCGGGAGAAGCACTGGAGAGCACCCATCGCCTGTAAAATCAATCAAGTGGCTAAGCTGCCGCTATGATTGCTCTTGCGGTGACGGGAATCGCCCGCTGAAAAAAAAAAAAAAAAAAATTAGCTCAATTGGTGGCGTCCAGGAGCAAAGTGGTTAAACAAGGCCAGTCCAATGTTTAAATGGTCCTTTGCTGTGAATTTAGTTAGAATTTTAAGTTGTAGTAAACACAGCTAGGCATATCTCCTAAAAACATGCATAGTTTTGGTAGCTGGTCCCACCACCAGCAACATGAGCTCTAAAAAGGGACTTAATCACGGATTGGCCATTCGAATACCCAGAGAATGACCGGATGAGGAAGGAAATTAGTCATCAACCCCAAACCACCCCCCCCCGTGAGCACTGCTTCACATTAGTGCAATTTGACCTGTAAAATCGACAGCAATTGCACAGCCCGAATCGGCGCGGCGCTGTATTTGCGGCACCGCACCGATTCACAAAAAGTAGTTTCAGAACTACTTTTGGCAATTTCTGGTGCAATCTCCATAGACTTCTGTGCAGCAACCCACACAGATGTCTCTAAAATTGCACCTGAAGTCAGGAGTGATATGCAGGAATGAAATGGCGAGAGTACAGGTGAACTCGCACAATTTCACTCCCGCACCAATGTGAACCTAGGCTTATTGAAGGTTTACTACGTTTTAAGACTTACTAGCCTAAAATTAGCTGAAAACTAGGAAAAGGGCCATATGGCTGTTCAGTTAAAAAAACAGCAATACCGATATATGGCTGAACGCTACTAGAAGCAGTTATGTTCTAATATAGAGGATTATGTCTTAAACGCAACATCAAGTTCTATCATCATTTCTAGAAGTAGAAGGGAAAAACATATTTACAATTACCTGTGAGACCAATCTTCTTTCTACACATAAAACATCTGTTTTTCTTTGGTTTTGGGAGCTCTGGTGCCTTATCTTCATTTTGTGATGTGCTGGGCGTCTGAGACACTGATGGGCTTGGTTGAGTCACCACTATGGGGGAAGAAAAATTCACATTAAAATGTTAACTATAAGAAAAAAAAAAAAAAAAAAAAAAAAAATTATTATCCCTTTACTTTACATAGCACACCGATTATGCAACCAGCCAACACAAACTAGTAGCCAATTAGCCTGCCAGCAAGGTGAAGACAGCAAGGGCTTACACCCAGCGCATATTAGATTGCTTGCAAAGTTGGAACCTAAATAAATAGGTTTACTCGCTTATGCACATATGGCATGGATTGTAAATGCATTCTACTGGGCCGAACTGTTAATTTATCCTGCCTACTGAAAGATTTATGCTCATACACATGTTTGCATGTGCATAAGTTATGCTTGTAAGCTTTTCTGAGCACAGCTTCATGCTTTTTTGTGACCCTTAGGCCTCATACACATGGGCGTTTCCAGACACTTTTTTTGCAGCTCTCCATGTTAGTCAATGGCCCCATAAAAACGCTGACTGAGCTGTAGAGCGTTGATATTAGCGAGCTGTAAATAGAACGCCGGACCAGCGCACTAGAGGCTGTAGCGTTTTGGCGTTTGCCGCTGAGCCGGCAAAAAGCTCACTAACTCCAAAGCGACATTTTTGACGCCGGCGTTTTCAGATTAAAAGATAGATAGAGGGATGTTTTTTCAAAAATGCCTATTGACGCGGCTCACTAACGTGCATTAACACCGAAAAAAAACCCAGATATTTTCCTGACGTCGAGCCCGGCATTTTACTTAATTTTTTTTTCCCCATACGCCTGTGTGCATGAGGCCTAAATGCTGCTTTTATAACACGGATCTAAACGCCTGATGTACATGGCCACATAGGCCAACATAGAACGGTGTTTAGAGGCATTAAATATATATAAAATAATGCTGTCTGTGTCCAAGAGGCCTAACAGCAAATTGCAGCCCTTTTATTGCCATAGCAGACCAATTAAAAAAAGCAGCTTTAGAATGCAGCATTCAATTCAGAATTAACTATTCCCCTTTCCCTTCACTACTCAATTTAGTTTGCCTACTGGAACAATGTCCAATATGGCAGACTCGAAGATAGGGGAACATGCGGCTCTCTCCCCTCTGAAACAGCACGAGTCCTCAGCCCCAATCAAAATCTGAATAGACTGACTTGGAGCTTAAAGGGAGGGAAAAGGGGGAACCCTAACCCACAGGTAACCATGTCAGTTTGCATACATGTAAATAGCTGTGACTCCTTTCAGACTGTCATTCAGATGTACAGGCTAAAAATGTAATCTGTCTGCCCGTACATCAGCAGCACCATGGTAGTTCATTGAGAACTACAAGCCGCCAGCCACAAAGGATGTCAATAGTCGATTCATTCACAGAACTCTGGAATGACATGGTCATGTGGGCAGAGCCCCACATAGCCATGCTAAAAATTAACAAAAAAAAAAAAAAAAAGGAGGAAGAAGAAGTAGTTAGGCAGAGTCCTGTAGGTAGGGCTGACAAGGTTGGTTGGGATTAAAGATCACAAACCGCATGCCAAAATACTATAATCATATATTCGTGTTTGCACAATGTAGAACAAGGGTCAAAGAAAGGTATTGTTTTACATTACAATGGTCTGCTACCAAGAGTATAGAAGACAGACAAACCCAGCAGGAGGCTCAAAAAAAATGAGCATTTAAAGTCTGCACATCAATAGACACAGCATACCTGGTTCTGTGGACTCTGAATTTGGAGATGTCACATTGTCTTCTCTTGATATGCTCATTTCTGTCATTTGCTGAGTTACAGGCAAAGCAGCCACATTTCTAAGAAACAAAATGGAAAACAAACCATGTACTACACTCTTCAGGCAGCAATGACACACACACACACAAAAAAAATAAAAAAATAAGGGGGGGGGGGGGGAACACAACTTCACAACTTTATTGTGAAGTGAAAGGGATTTTATTAAAACTTACCATAAAATCCTTTTCTCCGAGTTCACTGACAGACGCAGCTCTTCATGACAAGTGGGGTTTGCTTGTCCCACTAGGAGTTAACTAGGCAGGGAAAAGAACAGCTGGCCCCTCCCATGGGGCCGTCCACTCTTCCCACAAACCCTCACATAGAATAGCTCTTCAGTTCGTACACAAGCCGTACAAAGAACAGAGCACAGAGGGGTGGGTGCTGCATCTGTCAGTGAACTCCGAGAAAAGGATTTTATGGTAAGTTTTAATAAAAATCCCTTTTTCTCCTATGTTCACTGACAGACGCAGCTCTTCATGACAAGTGGGGATGTCCCAAAGCTGTGTCAAAAAAAGGGGTGGGTAAACAACAACTGTGCCCAACAGAACCTACACTGCCGCCTGCAAAACTTTGCGGCCAAAAGCAGCATCCGAAGATATTAACACATCAACTTTATAAAAAACTTTGTGAAAGTGTGTACCGAGGCCCAAGTGGCCGCCTTGCACACCTGAGACACCGAAGCCTGGTGTCTGAAAGCCCAGGAAGTGCTAACAGCCCAGGTAGAATGAGGCGTGACCGGAAAAGGGGGAACCTTCCCCCGAACAGAATATGCATGGGTCATGGTCCGTCTAATCAACGAGAAATAGTAGCCGACGAGGCCACCAAGCCTTTGCACTGACCTTCTGTCAGCACAAACAGATCCATGCTTGATAGAAGTCAAATAAAATAAGAGAAAGAATAAAGAAAAAAAACGGTCACAAACAGGACCACAATTCCCCTAAAGGGAAGCCAGGTCAACTCCTTGCAAACTAGGCATTGAAACTGAAGAGCTATTCTATGTGAGGGTTTATGTGGGAAAAGAGGACGGCCCCATGGGAGGGGCCAGCTGTTTTTTTTCCTGCCTAGTTAACTCCTAGTGGAAAAAGCATAATCCCTACTTGTCATGAAGAGCTGTGTCTGTCAGTGAACATAGGAGGAAAAAGCAACATGGTGAATAATTTGGGGCAGTTTCTGTAAACTGACAAATGTATAAAAACGAAAAATAAAAAAAAAAGTAACAAGAAAACAAACAAAAAACTGTTGCTAGTAAGGCCTCACACACAGGCATTAACGGCACATTTTTGCGATGTTTTTACAGCTCAAGACCGCCACACGATGTTAATCTATGGCATCATACACACGTTGACCTTATTGAGCTGTAGACGGCGTCGGCGTTCTTAAGCTGTAAAACTGTAGCAACTGATAAGTCTCATGAACACACACGAAAAGAAAAATCTCCTGAAGTGAGGGAAATGCCCCACTCCACAGAGAAATAAAAGTTTTGCCTAGAGACACACACCTAAGGGTTTTGACAAATGAATTTGCCTGCAGATTCAAATTTACCTTGATTTGTCGGACTGGCTGGCAACATCACTTTCACAGTTTAGTGCAGTTTCTACTCTCTGTATAGATGCTGATTCAGCAGAAGGACTAATTGAACCTCCGGCTGCTCCTGGATAAAACAAAAATGAACTTCAGTACAGATTATAGAACCAATTAACAGTTATCCAACATATAGGCTGTCCTTGCAGAGACCGACTACACTAATGCATCACATTTTAGTGCACTTGTGTGTTGCTCTGGTCTATGCATTACTACACATGATTTCAGCTTTTAATGTCTCTTCAGTATTCAAATGAATATCACCCAATCCAGAACACTAGTCCCATTTACAGTACACACAAAGCATGTGTCTTTCCACAAACAAAAGACAATGTCATTAGCTTATGTATGCACAATCATTAACCTCCATATTCAAACAATAGCGTCAACCTGGTGACATCATTAATTTAGATAACAGAACACCAGGACTAGGGTTGAACTACATAAAGCATATTAGCATACATAATCAGTTTGAATGTAAACCACATAGTCCAGCATTCTAACAGGGAGAGTGTACTAAAAAAGGTCAATTGTAAAATGCGCTCTCTTTCAAGTGGATGCAAACCCTCACATATACCCAGTGAAGTGAACAGCCTCAGATGATACAGTTAAACAAATCTCCCTACACAAGTTTTACATGTATATCTGCTGTCTTCTGCTTTATATATTCTTTAGAAAGTGCACATTGTGTTAACCTTCTCTTCCTGTTCGGCACTGGGAGTGTAGTCTTGGCACACACTGACAGCTGATTGGAGGAAAGGCACACAACCCTGCTCCATTATAGGCAGAGGAAGGAATAGGCTGTGACTAGCACTAATCTATTTTTAGCAACCACACAGACACAAATTTCAGCCTGGTTTTTTCTCAATTGTGGAGAACTTGTCTCAGACAAGAGAATCTTATTTCTCGCCATCGTGGAGTCTTTCAGGTGTATTTTTAGCAAACTGCATGCAGGCTTTCATGCGTCTTGCACTGAGAGGCTTCCGTTGGGCCTCTCTGCTGGTGGAGGGCTGCAGTGATGGTTGACTTTCTACAACTTTCTCCCATCTCCATCTCTGGAGCTCAGCCACAGTGATCTTTGGGTTGTTCTTTACCTCGCTCACAAAGGCTCTTCTCCCCCGATAGCTCAGTTTGGCCGGACGGCCAGCTCTAGGAAGGGTTCTGGTCGTCCCAAATGTCTTCCATTTAAGGATTATAGAACCCTAAGTGCAGCAGAAATTTTTTTTGTAACCTTGGCCAGATCTGTGCCTTGCCACAATTCTGTGTCTGAGCTCTTCAGGCAGTTCCTTTGACCTCCTGATTCTCATTTGCTCTGACATGCACTGTGAGCTGTAAGGTCTTATATAGACAGGTGTGTGGCTTTCCTAATCAAGTGTGTCACAGCAAAGGGTCTGAATACTTAGGACCATGTGATATTTCAGTTTTTCTTTTTTAATAGATCTGCAAAAATGTCAACAATTCTGTGTTTTTCTGTCAATATGGGGTGCTGTGTGTACATTGAGGAAAATAAATTAACTTAAATGATTTTAGCAAATGGCTGCAACAGAGTGAAAAATTTAAGGGGGTCTGAATACTTTCCGCACCCACCGTATCTGCAGTGTTTTTTTTTTCCTCTCTCCAAATCCCCAAGTCCCTTGTCTTCTGCTGCTTCATTCTTCTGTTATCAGCATGGTAACTTCTGACAAGTTCTCCATAATCTAGATAAAACCAGGCTGAAATACTTTCCGTACCCACAGTATGTGCTCAGCTCAAATTTCATCTGTATTTGAAAGCTAAAGTGGTTGTAAACCTCAGAAATGAAATCTGAACAAAACATCCTTCTAGTGAGCGTCACTTTTGTCTGCTTCTTTGTTCCTCTGCTATCAGAAGATGTAGAGAAGACTGCAAACAGACAGACCACTTTGAGGCCTCATACACAAGGACTTTTTTTTGACGCTGGCGTTTTCTGCAGCCCTCCATGTTAGTCAATGGCCCTATAAAAACGTCAACTTTTTGAGCTGTAGATGGTGTCGGCGTTCGTGAGCTGAAACTAGAACCCACAGCCAGTGCGTTCCAAGGCTGTAACGTTTTGGCATTTTTTGACGACGCCTCAAAATGCTCACCAACACCATACCAGCATTTGACGCCGACGTTTTTAGGTTCAAAAATTGCAGAGGGATGATTTAACCACTTCAGCCTCAGAAGGATTTCACACTTTAGGACCAGAGCCCTTTTTGCGATTCAGCACTGCGTCGCTTTAACTGGCAATTGCGCAGTCGTGCGACGTTGTACCCAAACGAAATTTGCGTCCTTTTTTCCCCCACAAATAGAGCTTTCTTTTGGTGGTATTTGATCCCCTCCGCATCATTTCTGATCGCCGCTATAAACAAAAAAGAGCGACAATTTTGCAAAAAAGCCCAAATTTCTTACTTTTTGCTAAAATACAAATCCAAAAAGAAAAAAAAAAAAAACACGCAATCGGCGTTTATTGGTTGGTTTGCGCAAAAGTTGCCGCGTTTACGGTTGAGAATTTCTGGGGTTATTTTTTTTTTTACTAGTAATGGCGGCGATCTGTGATTTTTAGCGGTACTGCGATATTGCAGCGGACATGTCGGACCATTTTGACACTTTTTTTGGGACCATTGGCATTTATACAGCGATCAGTGCTATAAAAATGCACTGATTACTGTGTAAATGCCATTGGCAGTGAAGGGGTTAACCTGCAGGGGGCGCTCTAAGGGTTAACTGTGTTCCCTGGGCGTGTTCCAACTGTGTGTGCGCTGCCCTGGCTGGGGAAAGGGGATGATCACAGCTTCCATTTACAGGAAGGCTGTGATCATCGCCCTTCCCCCTTCAACAGAACGGAGGTCCGTGTTTACATACAGGGGCCTCCGTTCTTCCAGTGCGGGGGAGGCATCGCGGGTAGCCAGCGGCGATTGAGTCTGCCCTACCCGCTCCCTGGCTCCCCCCGAACACAGTGAGCGTGCCTCCGGCTGCGTGCGCACTCACAATGCTAGTTATCGCGGCCACCTTCCTGTGACGGCGGTTCGCGATAATGAACCACCGTGTGCCTCAAAAATCCCCCCCCCCCCCGGGGGAAAGCCTGCATGCTTTCACACGGGCAGTGCACTTCTGGGACGTTACAAAAAGTGCTGCAAGCTGCATCTTTGGGGCACCGCCCCTGCCATTGAAATTAATGGCAATAGCTTCCGAAGCGGCTGCACACCACCTCAGGAGGACCGGCACTTTTAACCCCTTATGGGGGGGGGGTTAAAAGTGCCGCTCTCCCGGCTGAAAAGCGGCGATACAGCGCCAGTAAAACTCAACTAAAACTAGTGGGGTTTTACCACGGCTGGGCTGCAGTGTGAATACTTTCACTTATACCATTCAAAACAAAAGAACTTTTTAACGACACCCGCAGTGGTTCGCAGAAGGCAGTGTGAACTGCGGGAGTGATGCGATGCAGGAACCGGCTCTAATCGTGGTGGTTCCCGCATCGCGCATCTGAACCAGGGCTTAAAGAAACTCATGCCCTGTATGATCAGGAAATTCTTGGCATTCATAAAAGCTAGCTATAAAAATAAAATTTATAACTCAAAAAAGGATAGCTGCCGCATCTGGACCCCGGTTCATACCCTAGATCAGCCTTTCAACCTTTTCAACACAGAGGAACCCTTGAAATAATTCTTCAGTCTCGGGGAACCCCTGCATAAAATGAAAAATATATAACTCATGATACATTAGTGTGATGGTCAATGGGAAGAATGCTCCTTACACTTGTGGTCATTAGGAAGAATTACTCCCTTACAGATAGAGAAATTCCCAAGGATAACATTGTTCTTTTTAGCCGAGAGGTAGAAATTGACCATTGCTCAAGGAACCACTAGCAACCTCTGGAGGAACCCTGGCTGAGAATCCCTGCCCTAGATTACTGAAGTCCAGACCACATCTCCGTCATTTAATCAGGGCTGGAGAGTGAAAACTCAAGTTTAAACCAGACCTGAACTAAGTGTTAGGTTTCCTATTCAGATTTTATGGCAATTTTTTTGTTTATATTACAGTGAAGTGCAAAACACAGCTCACCGTACACATTATGACAATTACTGTGCCATGGTGATCAGACTCCCACACACGCATGCACAGGAGACATCGTGGAACGACCATTCAAGAGGCCAAAACAAGTGAACCCAGAAAGAACTGGATGAAGCTGGAAGCACCCTGTAACATAAAAGTGTAAGATCGTTTTGGGAGATGTGACGTGATCTAATCTATAGTAGTATAATCATAGATTATAGTGGTAGTTTAATTGAGTGTTATTAAAAATATAGTATTCAATGTTAACCATGCACATAGCCCGTTAATTAGCATCTGAAAAGAACAGAGCTCCAGGGACCGAGTTGACACCTAGATGCTAATAGGGCTCCATTTACACGGGACACTATATCAACCTCCCCTGATTTTTACCACTTTTTGTATGCCATGTTTAGCGTCTAGGAGCGTTTAATTTTCTTAAAGAATGGAAACTGCTGCAGACGCGAGTTACCGCGCCAAGCGGCGTTTTACAAGCTGTTTGGCATTTCAAGTGTCTCGGAACCCATTTTTTTTGCGTTCCAAAAAAGCCTTTAAACTCAACTGCCTGGAAACTACCTTAAACGACCCTGTGTAAATGTACTGATAACATAAGAGGAAAGTTCAGTGGCAGCTGAAAAAAAAAAAAAAATGCCCAAATGCCTCAAAATGTCCATTTACCAGCAGCAGTGTAAATAAGGCCCACGAGTTCCCAATCAGAATCATCATAGATTGTCACCTTCTTGCAGCTTCAAGCAGAAGTTCTAGCCTTGTTGGCTGCAGGTGTCTGCAGGGGGCATGAGAAAGCCCCAGAGTCTACAAGCTTTGATTAGTAACAGGTCAAAAGAATACATTGCATCTCTCATAAAAGCTGAATTAGTAGCAGGGAGATGAAAAGAATTCCTTTTGATCGTACACAGGTTGGGCTACAACTACATACCAATCTGTATTTATAGCATGTGTAGAATCGTAGCAAATCACGCAAAACAGTTAGATGGCGCTGGATTGTGGTAGGTAGGTGGCGATTGGTACTGTTGCGATCGGAGCAATCCGCTGGTTTTGGAAATCCTATCCATGACCCAGCAATCAGCACTGTTCTGGCCCAATTTAAACACTAGTCAGTTCAAAACCCAAAACATCCTGTGGGCTGGGACAGGAACACCCCCCGGTTGATTGGCCAGGGGCCAACATCCATATTTCACCAAATTAGGGAGCCTGAGATATGGACAGTGTTCTCTCACAAAGCCAGTTCTAAACTGGGGAGTCCCCCCATGTTCCTGTATGCTTCTAAGAAAGGATAAACGTCAGTAAAGTTTTTTCTGTTTTTATCCCGTTTCATAGTGAATTGCCAATTGTATATGGTCTGTTTATCTTTTTTGTAACTCCATCTATATATTATGCACTGCCCACTTTCATGATATTAAAAATTAATAAACGACTTCGGTGTACTAAGCTAGGACTCATATCTCTAGAGAGATTGTTGTATTTTAGTGCCTAAATACTTTGTTTAACCACTTCAGCCACAAAAGGATTTCCCATGTTACATACAGGCAGTCGGTGATCAAAGCCCTTCCCCCTCTATGAGAACGGAGATCAGTGTTTACATACACGGACCTCCGTTCTTTCACTGTGGGGGGCAATCGCGGGTAGCGAGCAGAGATAGAGTCCATCCTACCTGCTCCCTGGCTTCCGCGGTACAGAGTGAGCGCGTGACAGCCTCTGGCAGCACGCGCTCACAATGAGCAATCTCGCACCCGCTGGTCATATGACAGCGGTTTGCGATAACGAACCACCTTGCCGCCGTCAAACTGCGGTTGGCGGTCAGCAAGTGGCTAACCACTTACCGACCGCCGATCGGCATCTGACGGCGACAAGGTGGCTCTTTAAGGCAAATTGGCGTCATATGACGGCGGCTGCCAGATCGCGCTGTGTCCAGGGAGGGCCAGGGAGCAGGTGCGGCGTAGTCTATCTCCGCCGGCCACCCGCGATGCGCCCCCCCCGGAGTGAAAGAACGGAGGTCCGTGTAAGTAAAACACGGACCTCCGTTCTGTGTGAGGGGGGAAGGGCTGTGATCACAGCCTTCCTCTACACGGAAGCTGTGATCGCTTCCCTTCCCCAGCTAGGGCGGTCCCCCCACAGTAAGAACACGCCCAGGGAACAGTTAACCCTTAGAGCTCACCCTGCAGGTTAAACCCTTGACTGCCAATGGCATTTACACAGTAATCAGTGCATTTTTATAGCACCAATCGCTGTATAAATGCCAACGGTCCCAAAAAAAAATTAAGTGTCAAAATGTTCCGACATGTCTGCCCAATATCACAGTACCGCTAAAAATCGCAGATCGCCGCCATTACTAGTAAAAAATAAAAAAAAATAAAAAAACTCCAAAAAAGAATTATCCGTAAACGCAACCACTTTTGCGCAAACCAATCAATAAACCGCCGATTGCGATTTTTTTTAATCACAAATGTGAGGAAGAATATAAAATCGGCCAAAACCGATGAAAAAAAGTTTATATTTTTTTTTGGATTTGTATTTTAGCAAAAAGTAAGAAATTTGGGTTTTTTTGCAAAATTGTCGCTCTTTTGTTTATAGCGGCGATCAGAAATGATGCAGCGGTGATCAAATACCACCAAAAGAAAGCTATTTGTGGGGAAAAAAAGGACGCAAATTTCGTTTGGATAAAACGTCGCATGACCGCGCAATTTTCAGTTAAAGCGACGCAGCGCCGAATCGCAAAAAGGGCTCCGGACCTAAAGTGTGAAATCCTTCCGGGGCTGAAGTGGTCAAGCTACAGGTCAATCGGTATGCAATTGCTCTGTGTGGGCAGATAGCGAGCTAACAGATCCGCCAGATGGAGATCTGTGTGTCGTAGCCCAACAACCAGTCTGCGGACAAACTGTTGGGTGGTGGCAGGCTATCGTTTAGTGTGGGGACAGTGGGAAGAGTGATTAGCACCGGGGTTTTAGCTTGCAGGATAGCTGGAGAAACCCTAAAAGGGTGTACACAACCACACAGATCTCCATCTGGCAGATCCGTTAGCGCACAATCTGCATGCAATTGCATACCGATTGGCACATAGCTTAAACCGAGTGCCTGGGAGGCACTAAAATAAAACAATCTCTCTAGAGATACGAGTCCTAGCTTAGTAAACAGAAGTCACTCATTCATTTTAACATTAAATATCCCAATAGTGGGCAGTGCATAAAATATATACAAAGAAAGAAGTAGTTCCAAAAAAATACAAATAGATAAAAACATACAATTAGCAAGTCGCTATGAAAAGATAAATGATAAAAACAGAAATAAAAAACTTTACAAAAGTTTATCCTTTTGTAGAAGCATACAGGAACATAGGGGACCCCCCAGTTTAGAGCTGGCTTCCTGAGAGAACACCGTTCCATAGCCCCCCCAATTTATTAAAATATGGATGTGGGCTGGACGTTAGCCCCTATAAATGTGATATGCATTTGTAGCCCAACTGGTGTACAAATTATTTTAATCTCTGCCACTAATATTTCAGCTTTTATGAGAGATCCAATGCATTATTTTGATCTGTTGATACTAAATCGAAGCTTGTAGACTCTCCGGCACCTTCTCATGCCCCCTGCCAACACCTTTAGCCAACAAGGCTATAACTTCTGCTTGAAGCTCCAAGAAGTTGACAATGATTATTCTGATTGGGAACTCTTATTAGCATCTAGGTGTCAACTCAGTCCCTGGAGCTAGCTCTGTTCATTTCAGATGCTAAACGTACAAATGTGCATGGCTAACATTGAATACTATATTTTTAACACAGAATTAAACCTAAAAACTATGATTGCAGTACTACTATAGATTACATCACATCGCGCAAAACTATCTTACACTTACATTTATGTTACACACCCCCACACAGAGCGCTGGAGGTTTTCCTCTGACAGGCAAGTCCATCATAATGTGCACGCTTTATGGTGCTTTTGTTAGGGGATGTGGTCTAGTCTTTCAATTCCAACAATTTAGAAAAATATGAAAATCGGGTTTACATCCACTTTAAAACTTTTTTTTTTTTTAAATATAAAATAAATTGATAACACATTATACTTACCTGCACTGTGCAGTGGTTTTGCACAGAGCAGCCCTGATCCTCTTCTTGGGTCCCACACTGGCGCTCCTGGCCCCTCCCTTTTGCTGGGTGCCCCCAAAGCAAGCAGCTTGCTATGGGGGCACCAGAGCTAAGCCGCTGCTGCGTGTATCCATTCACACGGGAGTCGCAGCATGGCCCCCATCCCCTCTGTCTGATTGACGTTGGCCAATGGCTCCCGCTCCTGCCATATCAGGAGTGCAAGTACCCATAGAGGAAAGGCTCTCCTAGACATCGCTGGATCGAGAGGGAGCTCTCAAGTATTAGGTGCGGTGCCTGCTGCACAGGTTTTTTTTTTTACCTTCATGCATAAAATGCATGAAGGTAAAAAAACCTTGTGCCTTTAAAACCACTTTAAATGGGGAACTGCATTATCACATTAACAAAGATGAGCAGAGCAGGGACATTGAGAAGACGTTTCTATGCATAGGGCTTTCAAAGCCTTTATAACTGTACTCCCCATTGTAATGTTATCTGAAGTTAACAATGCAAGAGGACTAAGCAAATTGACACACATTTGATGCAGATTGAGGAGTGCAAAAATATTACACAATTTTAAATTTAAAATGGGCAGCCATGTGTGCTCTTCCTCACAGTGCTAGCCTTCTCGTCAGCAGTTGCACTAGAAATACTGTACTTGCATGAAAAAGTTAAGGAAGACGTAGGTTGGCTTTCAACACTACCAACAATGTTGTATATACAAGAGTAGTACAAGATTTCACAGAACCCGGAGTGCTGGAGCAGGTATCTGAAGGCTTCAGGTATTGAATAATTTTGTCTACTGTATCCACATAACCAAAAATAGGCTGGATCTAAATCGGACTCAACTATGTTCGATAGAGAAACCTCATTTAGGAACAGATCAATACATTAGCACAACTATAAGAAGCACAAGTTGGGAAGGGTCAAAAAACATACATACTTTGTGACGATTAAAACGGATAAATTGCCTGGTCCATTTATAAGTAATGCAAAACACACAGTATAAACAACTCACCCATTGGGCTGATTCGGCCACTGTTCTGCCTTTGAAGATGTTCTTTATAACACACTGAGCACATTCCATTTGTCCTAGGGTTCCCATAAAAGCCACATCCTGTGTTGCACAGCATAGGTCCTGGAGTCTGATTGGTCTCCTGAGCCATCTTCTATGCTGTAAATAGAAGCACAACATATTCAGCATTTGTAGATGGAATGGGTCCAAAAATCAATCTCAATTTAGTCAGTAGATCGTGATTTATCTTTTATGTAGTAATGCTTGTGTTTTCTTTCCAACAAATATATTCACTGAATTTAACCCCTACAGATCTGCGCTATTGCCGAAGTACGGCTCCAGCGCAGATCTGAAATGCCGCGCGAGCATGCCCGTGGGTCAGATGGACTCGATGTCCGCTCGAGACCCACGATCACCTGACAGAGCTGCAGAACGGGGAACCGCCAATGTAAACACGGCGGTTCTCCGTTCTGTGACAGGGGACATGACAGATCTACTGATCCCTGTCACTGGGATCAGTTAGATCTGGGATCCTGTTTAC
>BLSH010540814.1:207103-224332 GCA_018402905.1 Glandirana rugosa
GCCCCCCCCCCCCCCCCCCCACAGTTAGAACACACCCAGGGAACATTGTTAACCTTCACTGCCCCCTGCAGGTCAACCCCTTCACTGCCAGTGACATTTACACAGTAATCAGTGGATATTTAAATTTCTGATCGCTGTATAAATGTCATTGGTCCCAAAAATGTGTAAAAAATGTCCGACATTTCTGCTGCAATATCGTAGTCCCGAAAAAAAAAAAAAAAAAAAAAAAATAAAAACGCCATAAATCAAGTCCCATAGTTTGTAGATGCGTTAACTTTTGTGCAAATATACGCCGATTGCGATTTTTTTTTTTACCAAAAATATGTAGAACATACATCGGCCTAAACTGATGAATAATTTTTTTTAATGGATTTGTACTTTAGCAAAAAAGTAAAAAATATTGTTTTTTTTGCAAAATTGTCGCTCTGTTTATAGCGGCGATCAGAAATGACGCAGAGGTGATCAAATACCACCAAAAGAAAGCTCTATTTATGGGAAAAAGGACGCAAATTTTATTTGGTTACAATGTCGCACAACCGCGCACAGCGACAGCGCTGAAAGCCAAAAATTGGTCTGGGCAGGAGGGGGGGGGGGGGGTTTAAGTGCCCAGTAAGGAAGTGGTTAAAATACATAAAATAACTCCCCTGAGCTGCTCTCAATTAACCTTTGTAATCTGGTAAACTAGGACTTAAAAAAAAAAAAAAGAAACGTATTCCACAATTCCAGTTCACAGGAACCCACAGAAAAAAAAGTATGCGAAGACATCCATAGGTAGTCACATTCAGTAACATTACCAGGATAACATGCAGGGATTCTCAGCTGTTGGATCACCCGACTACACAAGATAACATACTGTCTTGTCTGGTTAGGAAAATGTACTAGAAGCTTCAAAATTATTGCACTGTGCAGATATGACTAGGTCTCTACAACTAGTAGAGTTGTGTGGTATGGAAGAGTCGTCAGATTCTCTGCAGGCTAAAATCTCCCAGTCTAACTGCAGATCACAGCAAATAAATATCTGTACTTATGGCGTTTTAGCCTAGGTTCACACTGCTGTGGGAATGAAATCGTGCGAATTCAGCTGAACTCGCCCACCTGTCAGTCCAACTTCGGGGGCGATTTCAGAGACATCTGTGCAGGTTCCTGCACAGATGTTTATTGAAAAGGCACCTGAAGTCGCCAAAAGTAGTACAGGAACTACTTTTGGGAATCAGTGCGGCGCCGCAATGTCGGCATTGCCCCAATTAGGACCGTGCCACTGCCGATCTGGCATGAGATTTGACATGTCAAATTGCACGCCAAATCGTACCAATGTGAACCTAGGCTGAAAGATGACATAAAGCAAGTTGGACAATCAATAAAGCCCCAATCACAGCTGAGCGTTTTGCTTGAAGCTCCAAATCACTCAGGGAAAAAAAACACAACCTCAAAACTAAACTAATCTATGGTGGTGGTCCACATATCCACTCCAAAACTCCTAAAGTCAAACTCTTAGACTCTAAAATTAAGTTTTGCAACTACTTTTGCAGCTCAAGTCAAGCAGATTGGTGTATTTTTGAAGCAACTGAAATCTGAATTGCACAACATATGGAACAGATTGGCCAATACAAAAGAAGTGTATATTGAACAGACTAAAAAAGGTCAGTTTTCAAGCACTTTAAGAAAGCATCCATACCAGAGTTATGCTTAAACTGATTCTTACAAAGAAAAAAAAAAAAAAAGAAAAAATATTAAGGGGGGGGGGGGATTAGAAAATGTTACTTTAACCAGTTCCCAACCGCACACAGCCTTTTTACTGCGGCGGTGTGGATGTATTCTGCAAATCGCTGTGAACACGCAGCTATGGGGCGAGAACACGCTGCACTCTGCGTGAGTGTGCCCGCGGCTCGGGCGGACCCGATGTCAGCGAGCAGCTGCTAGAGGGAAAGAAAGGGGAAGTGCCGAAGTAAACACGGCGGTTCCCCATTCGGACAGGTGGCATCTCTTATGCCCCTAACAGCCCAGTCCCCTCAGTTAGAACATGCCTAGGGAACAGTTAACTCCCAGATCTCCCCCTGCAGGTTAACCCCTTCACTGCCAATGACATTTATACAGTAATCAGTGGATATTTAAATTTCTGATCGCTGTATAAAGGTCAACGGTCCCAAAAAAGTAAATTGTCCAACATGCGCCCCCCTCCCCCCAAGAAAAAAAAAAAAAAAAAAGCCACACACACACGCCAGAAATGAATTCTTAGTTTGTAAACGCGGCAACTTTTGCGCAAACCAATCAATAAACGGCGATTGAGATTTTTATCAAATGTATGAGGAAGAATATAAAATTGGCCAAAACCGATGAATAAATTTGTTTATTTTTTTTTGGATTTGTATTTTAAGAAAAATATATTTTTTTTTGTGCAAAATTGTCGCTCTGTTTATAGCGGCGATCAGAAGTGACGCAGAGGTGACCAAATACCACCAAAAGAAAGCTCTATTTGTGTGTGTGTGTGTGTGTGGGGGGGGGGGGGGGGGGGGGTGAAGAGAGAGACACAAATTTCATTTGGGTACGTCATTGCACGACCGTGCAATTGTCAGTTAAAGCAATGCAGTGCCGAATCACAAAAAGTGCTCTGGTCCTACAGTGGGAAATCCTTCTGGGGGTGAAGTGGTTAAACATCAAGGTGTAATTTTTGCCATTACAACAGCCAAAAGAAACACTATTCCAAATGGAGGAACGGAAACTTTGTTTACAGCTGAGTAGTGCAGGATTGTAGCCTGCAGTACTCAGAAAAGAAAAATAGGAATATGGGAGCTTGCACTGTCCTTTTTAAAAAAAAATGCATGCTCCACAGCTGTCAACATTCCGTATTTCCATGTTTGCAGCCTAACTGGAAGAAGCCCTACTTTATAGGCAATTCACCTGGCTCAAACGTGCATCACCTATCCAAAATGTGTCGAGACTCCCGATATCTCTGCTCAAACCCATGAAGGTAAAGCATGAACCTGCTCCAACCGTTCATATCCCCCCCCCCCCAAAAAAAACAAACAGACCAAAAATCGGCAGCATACATCAAGGACCCAATCAGGGCACTGGGGGCTCCACCCCACACCTGCTGAGGGAACATGAGTTAAAGCCTGAGCATATGTAAGGGAGGGATCCACTAGAGCCTCGGTACCCACTCAGCTAGTTGCTTTTCCACTGGTGAAGTTCTCCCACAACTAGGATGCAAACAAGTATCCTGCAACTGTCCCTGGAGTCTTAAGGCAGCATATACTAGGAGGCCCCAGCAACCAGCATGAAGGCCTGGGGGAAAAAAAATGGCAAATTTTGATGTTCCTGTAGGTCAGAAGAAACACAATACTAGAACACCAGTTGACTGTGCTATTTTTCCCCATTGTGAAAGAGGTTTCCTGTTTGACCCCTGGTTCTGGCTTGTACGATGTGGCAACTGGTACGATTATACAGCTGGTTCCAGTATCGCATCACTCCGTCCGGCAGTTCATACTGCCTTCTGCAAACCACTACAATGTTAATGACACCCCCAGTTTTCTTCAGATCGCAGTGCGGTTGTGAATCACATGTGATCTGAGGATCGCATTAGTCTGAACCAGGGCTGAGGTAGGCTTGTGCTGTTCTGGAAGATAATTTGGGAAATTACCAGTCCCCTTTTTAAGTGTTTACTTGCTTAAAAATCCTTCCTTGCTTTGTGAGGTTTATGAGGGGGCTGTGGAGTAATGTTGAAATTAAATAAGCCTGTCTGTAATGTGTTTGCAGTTCATCATCTGTAAACTAGATTTGAAAACTGACCTAACAAATTGTTAAATATTTAGAAACTATCCACCTGCGCTCTATGTTCTAGCAGAGCTTCAGTCTCACTCTGTACCAGCAACACCCTCCTCCGCCATTATTGTTCATGTGCAGATGCATTTAAGAGCTCTGCCCAGCCTTCAGCTCATGGAAGAGCCCCTCAGCGAACATGAAGGCGATTTTTCGTGCATGCGCAAAGACAGGGAAGGTTTTGGACTTCCCAGATAGCTGTATTTGCACTTGCTCAGGAAACCACTGTGCGTAGCTGTGCCACAGGACTCGCTCGAGACCCAAAGCCCTGCAGAAGGGAGGAGAAAAAAAAAATATATATACATAACAAAAATTCACAAATTCTGACCCCAAAGGGAAACAAGTGATGCTTTACAGCACAAATAAAATGACAGACATTAAAATAAAAATAATGTCTGACTGTAAGAAAGGGGGGGGGGGGGGTGGTGGTGAGTTGGCAGGGCAACATATGACCTCTAGGGTGAAGGTCCACTTTAATGAGGTATAGCTCAGTCTGTGTGGGGACACCAGGCCTGACTAGAAATTCTCAGAATCTATCAGGACACCTCCTCCTCATTAGAAAACTCTAAAAAGTTTTTTTTTTTCCTTCTTTAAAGCGTTGGGTATGCTGTATGAATGGGGAAAGAGACATAATTGGGTATAAATAACTTGGATATAGAAAGTCTTCCCTGCTGGCTATTGTATTCTGACAGCCGGCACAAAGCTGGGTGGTGCTGACGGGGCCAGCCATGTAAAGAACGTTCACCGATTCAGCAGGAACCAGCTGAAATTCGATCAGTGCATGGTTAGCTTTAGAAGAAGCATGTGCAAAGAAGGAATCCAATATATACATAGCACTGGCAAAGAAAAATACCACGTCAAATAGTACACAAGTAAATGAGATACTCAGCAGGCAAGCTGCTGAATATAAAAACTTCTTAATGCAATACATGCAGCTAATGGTTTGATTGTGCTTTATGTCACCCATTCCACATTGCTTGTTTGCATGCAGCCTAAATTTTTTTATCTTTGATGTGAACAAATGAATCAAGGACAAACTCCACCCAAAACTGGGTGGGCATCAGTCAGTTGAACCACCCACCAGTTGCTTACACTCCCTGAGTACAAAATGGGAGATTTTCCAGTGAACGTTATGTATTGACTTCCTCCTTCTCGAGGAGATAACTGTTATAAATCCATAACATTGACACAGGCGAGTAAAAGTGAACATTGATGATCTCATTACAATGACATCTGAAAGTGGGAGGATATATTAGGCAGCAATCAGAACATGTTATCCCTGAATTTGATGTGTTGAAAGATTAAAAATAAATGAGGATTTGAGCAACTTTAACAAGGACCAAACTAATGCATAAATGACTGGGTCAGAGCATATCCAAATACGGAAGCTCTTGTGGGATGTTCCTGTTTTGCAGTGGCCACATGCAGGAAAACCAGTGATAGGGTCATGTGTGGCCAAAGCTCTTATATGCATATGGGGGAGTGAAGGCTTGCCATTGCAGTCCGATCCAATAGAAAAGCTACTGTAGCTCAAATTTCAAAAAAAAAAAAAAAGGGGGAATGCTAGTTCCAATAGAAAGGTTTCAGAATAAAAACAGTTCATCGCAGTTGCGTCACGCCCACGTGACTTCCTCAGGGGATGCCCTGAGGAAGTAAGTCATGTGGGTGTGATGCAACACAGGCATACCGGAAGTGACACGGTAGGAAAATCAAGTTTGGCACTCATGGAGTATATGCACTTTTTATTTTGGTTTATGCGAGTAAGAAATCTGCTAAAAAAAAAACAAAAAAAAAAAAACACACAACCCCACACACTTAAACCGTTACTACACTATGGGGACTCTCTCTCATATTAACATATAAATCACAAGTGAGATCATCCACCATAAAGATTGAATAATCAGAGGAGAAACAGAGGACCCCTAAAGGTGAGGAGAGGCACACAGATCACTAGGCTGTGATAACGAACACACGCTGTTACCTTACAGCAGTAAGGTGAGAGGCTAGCGAGCACATAGGTGTATTATCACTGAAGAGAGAAGATAATATCCACTCACACAGCAATGGGACACAACATATATTAATAAATAGCATCACCAAGAGACTAATATAGTATTCTGAACCTCCACCACCAATCTTAATATTCTATTCACTCAAAAAATAGTTGTGGTCCTTCTGTTACATATACACAGAAGTGCAACATCACCCTTCTTAACATATTAACACCATCATTTGGCTTTAATGGGAACCCTCGTGAGGGAACCTCACCACTGGAGTACCCAGAGCCAGGAGGTACGAGACAAGCATATGAACCAGCTTTCCAGCAATCAAAGCTAAAATAACCAAAACTGAAAAAGCCATTTGCTTCTCAATGCGTAAACTTGTATGGGAGGAGGGAGGCAGCACTGTAGCATTGTTGAACAAGGTGCAAGGTTTCTTTGTGCGTGTTCCACACGACCTTCACAAACCTATAGGTGTGGCTACCACTTACTATACAGGTCACGGCTTACTCAACATCTACTGAAACCCTTACATGAACAAGCATCTGTCATTAAAGTTTACATTTCACACAAAAAACTAAGCATATATCATGTGTATGGTTACAATAAAAAAAAAAAAAAAAAAAAAAAAAAAAAAAAAAAAAAAAAAAAAAAAAAAGGGGTTCAATTGATTGAAATCTCAGCCGGTTCAGCAGGGACTCCACAAATTCTGATCCACCTATGAGCAGGCTAGTAATACAGCAGTGATCTCTCAATCGACTGCTGCATTAACATACATACAGTGGGGCAAAAAAGTATTTAGTCAGCCAGCAATTATGCACCTTCTCCCACTTAAAAAGAAGAGCGAGGCCTCTCATTTTCATCATAGGTACACTTCAACTATGAGAGACAGAATGAGAAGAAAAAAAAAAAAAAAAGATTTTATTAAGAACTTACCGTAAAATCCCTCTGAGTTCATTGACAGACGCAGCCTCTATTCATGACACGTGGGGACGTCCCAAAGCAGTGTCAAACAAGAGGGGTGGGCAAGCAACAACTGTACCCACAGAAAGATTTTGGGAGGCGCCAGCCGCGCCTACACCGCCGCCTGTAAAACTTTGCGGTCAAAAGCAGCATCCGCGGATGCTGACACATCAACTTTGTAAAACTTAACAAGTGTGCACCGAGGCCCAAGTAGCCCCCTTGCGCACCTGAGATGCTTGGTGTCTTAACGCCCAGGAAGTGCTAATCGCCTTGGTGGAATGAGCCGTGACCGGAAAAGGGGGTACTTGCCCCCGAACAGTATAAGCATGGGTCACGGTCTGTTTGATCCAACGTGAAACAGTGGCCGACGAAGCCGCCAACCCTTTGCGCGGCCCATCCGTCAGCACAAACAGCGCATCCAACTTCCTGAAAGGAGCCGTAGCTGCCAAGTACACCCGCAATGCTCTCACCACATCCAAGGAATGCAGAGCAATCTCCTTAGGGTGAGACGGGTGCAGACACAAGGAAGGGAGGACAATGTCCTCAATGTGAAAAAAGAGGAGACTACCTTTGGAAGGAACGAAGGAGACGGGCGCAGCACCGCCTTATCCTTATGTAGGACCAAATAGGGAGACCTACACGACAAAGCTGCCAATTCAGACACCCGCCTAGTGGATGTGATAGCCAACACCTTCTGAGACGGCAATTGTAAGGGATATCCCTGATCTTATAAGGCGGTTTCTGCAGTACAGAAAGTACCAAGTTCAGATCCCACGGCGCCAAGGGCGACCATACCTGAGGAGCCACAGGACGTACACCCTGTACAAAAAAAAAACGTACAAATCAAAGAATGCGTCAGCAAAGGACGCTGAAATAGAATCGCCAGAGCGGAGATCTGGCCCTTGAGGGTGCTCAAAGCCAGCTTTTGGTCCAGGCCTTGCTGAAGAAAGGCCAGCACCCGAGCAACTGCAAAAGAACGGGGGTTCCAACACCCCCCCCCCCCCCGACTCGCACCAGGCAATATAGGCCTTCCAAGTGGTGATAGATCTTGCGCGCCTTAAACATAGTGGGGATCACTGACACAGAGACCCCCCTGTCCCTCAACACCTGGGACTCAATAGCCATGCCGTCAAAGCCAGCGAGGGTAAAGCAGGGTGCAAGATGGGGCCCTGCGACAGTAAATCATCGGGAGTCGCCAGGGAACGTCTGTTACCATCCGCACCACATCGGCGCACCAAGGGCACCGAGGCCAATCCGGAGCCACCAGGATTGTTGCGAGTCCCTCCACTTCTATCCTGCGCAGCAACCGCGGTAGAAGCTTGAGAGGAGGAAAGGCGTACAGAAGCCTGTACCGGGACCACCAGAGCATCTGTGGCTGCCGCCAACGGGTCCCTTGACCTGCTCAAAGGTCTTCACCTTGTGATTGAATCTGGACGCCAGGAGATCCACATCTGGTGTGCCCCACCTTTTGCAAATCTGGCGAAAGACCTCTGCAGGTCCAGCTTTTGGCGACTTAGGAAGTCCGCCTTCCAATTTTCTACGCCCGGAATGTAGATGGCGGAGATTGCCGGCATGTGAAGCTCTGCCCACTGTAGGATGTGGGCTGCCTCTGCCGCCGAGCTTCTTGTTCCGCCTTGATGGTTCACGTACGCCACAGCCGTGGCGTTGTCCGACTGAACCCGAACTGGGAGGCCGCGCAGCCTCGCCGACCAGCGGGAGAGACAGAGCTTAATCGCCCTCAGCTCCAACACATTGATCAGAAGTCGAGACTCCTGTGCCGAACAACGGCCCTGAGCCGACAGGTTTCCAAGGACTCCTCCTAAGCCCGAGAGGCTGGCATCCGCCGTGACTATCAACCATTTCAGGGGGAGGAATGAACGACTTGCCCAGGGTCAATGCTGGGGCACGAAGCCACTAAGTCAACGACCCCCTGGTCAGAAGATCCAACGACGAAGGAGACCTGTCCCACTGCTGGAGCCGGGTGTGACTCAGGGCGTACGGTATCGCCTCAAAGGACGAGACCATGTGTCCCAACACCCGCAAGCAAAAACGTAAAGAGGACCACCGTCGCGACAGCAGGGATCGCACTGCTACTTGCAGTGCCAGCAACTTGTCCAGAGGTAAAAAGACCTTCGCCTGCACGGTGCCCAATGTCAGACCCAGATATTCGAGGCGACAGGACGGGGTCAATGTCGACTTCTGTAGGTTGATTAGCCAACCGAAGTCCCTCAGCGAGGTCAGGGCGACAGTAACATTGTCCTCCAGAGCCTGAGCAGACTCTGCTCACAGGAGAAGATCGTCCAGGTAGGCTACCACAGCAATGCCCCTCTGTCGCAGCAGAGCGAGCACCGGGGCCAGCAACTTAGTGAATACCCGCGGAGCAGAGGCCAGGCTGAAGGGGAGAGCCACAAACTGGTAATGAAGGTCCCCTACAGCAAAGCGCAGGAAGCGCTGGTGCCCGACACAGATGGGAACGTACAGATATGCGTTCTTGATGTCCAGGGACGCCAGCCAATCCCCTTGGTGCAGGGTGGCCACAACCAAACGGACTATCTCAATCCTGAATTTGTGCGTCTTCACGAAGTGATTGAGCACTTTCAAGTCCAGAACCGGCCTGCACCCCCCCCCTTTCTTTGGTACCACAAAGAGGTTAGAATAGAAGCCGCGGAATCTCTCTGCTGGAGAGACTGGCACAATCACCCCCTGTTCCGCCACCGACCGCACAGCCCTGGCAAAGCTAGCCGACGCTCCGGAGGGAGCCTTAACCACTTGCCGACCGTCAATCGGCAATTGACGGCGGCAAAGTGGCTCTGTAACGCGGATCGCCGTCATATGACGGCAGCCGCGTGATCGCGCCTAGTGAGCGTGTGCGCGCCGCTGGAGGCGCGCCCACGCGCTCACTGTGTCTGGGGAGGGCCGGGGAGCGGCGGCTTCGATTGCCGCCGGCTACCCGCGATGGCCCCCCCCGGAGTGAAGGTCCATGTAAGTAAACACAGACCTCTGCTCTGTGAAGGGGGAAGGGCTGTGATCACAGCCTTCCTGTACATGAAGGCTGTGACCACTTCCCTTCTCCTGTTAGGGCAGTCCCCCCACGGAACATACTTAACCCTTAGAGCGCCCCCTGCAGGTTAACCCCTTCACTGCCAATGGAATTTACACAGTAATCAGTGCATTTTTATAGCACTGATCGCTGTATAAATGCCAATGGTCCCAAAAAAGTGTCAAAATGGTCCGACATGTCCGCTGAAATATCGCAGTACCGAAAAAAAAAAAAAAAAAAAAAAAAAAAAAAAAAAAAAAAAAAAAAAAAAAAAAAATCGCAGATCGCCGCCATTATTAGTAAAAAATAAAAACCCCAAAAATGAATTCTCATCCCCCGTAAAACGCAACCACTTTTGCGCAAACCAAACGCCAATTCCGATTTTTTTTTTTAATCGCAAATATGTGGAAGAATATAAATCGGCCAAAAACGGTGAAAAAAAAATGTTTAATATTTTTTTTTTTGGATTTGTATTTTAGCAAAAAGTAAGAAATGTGGGTTTTTTTGCAAAATTGTCGCTCTTTTGTTTATAGCGGCGATCAGAAATGACGCAGAGGGGGATCAAATACCACCAAAAGAAAGCTCTATTTGTGGGAAAAAAAAGGACGCAAATTTCGTTTGGGTACAACGTCGCACGACCGCGCAATTGTCAGTTAAAGCGACGCAGCACCGAATCGCAAAAAGGGCTCCGGTCCTTAAGTGGTTAAAGTGGACGGGAAGAACCTGTCCGGGGTGCTGAACTCTCTCGTACCCGGAGGACACCACCTCCCGCACTCACCGGTCGGGGATGCGGGCGGTCCATGAACCCCAGAAGTCGGCCCCCCACTCGAGATTCGGGAGGGGCAACCCATCATGCGGAGGAATACTTATCCTCCGTCTTTTCGGGCTTGCGTTACCAGAGCCTGAGGCAGACTTTCCGGGCGTTCCTGCCCGCCTGACCGGGTGCCCGAAAAAACGTCCAGAGGGCTGAGGCCTCTGTTTGCGGTCACGGCGCTTGAGTTCAGGAAGAAAGATACTCTTCTCCCCCCAGTGAAATCCTTAATGATTTCATCCAATTGGGGCTCAAATAGCCGGCCACCCTGAAAGGGAAGATCTGTGAGACCTTCCTTGGATGCGTGGTCACCCGACCAGCATCGCAGCCACAGCAGGCGCCTGCTTTTTGGGCTCCCCCCTACACCAGTCCGATTCTCCCCCCCCCCCAGGCGAAAAACTCCTCCAAGATGGAGGTTAACTGATCTAGGGGAACCAGAGGTCCCAGCGCGGCCCGTGCTTCTGCGGACCCCTCCGGAGAAGAAACTGTCGGTTCAGCCGCCATTGCGCCACCGCCAGGACACTTGTGAGGCCTACCAGCCATCACCCCCACAGTGCCACCCCCTGTAAAGCCTCAGTACTGCCCAGTAGGACTCAGCACCGCCGCTCCTGCACCCCAGGGAGAAAGCCAGCAATACGTGCGGAACCCTGTGCGCAAAAGGAGGCCGCCACTGTCTGCCAATGCCACTGCGTGCTGTGCCACTGCTGCGTTCCCAGAAGGAATGGGGCCAAAAGCACACGTAAAGTCCCATACAGGGGGACTAACCAAAAAATGGCCGCCACAGCCACTAAAGGCCAAAACCCCCAAAATGGCAGCGGCCGCGACTCCTGGAAAATGGCGGCGACGCCAAAATGACGGCGGACCACATGGCGAACGGAGCGTCCAGCAGCAGGTGTTTTGCGGTGTGGCCACGCGGACAAGACATCAGGCAGACCGGGGAGGGTAGAGAGTCAGTGACCAGTGCACCCCACCCCACCGGAAAGAGCACCGCTAGTCGGCCCCCCTCCGCCACCAGGGAGGAGTCACTTAACCATCCAGACGGGTGCATCGGGTAGCGACCTTCCTCCCCCCCAGATGGGGAAGGATGCTGCCGGCCAAGCAACCCCTGCAGCAGGCCACAACCAGGATGCTGGTTATGCAGGTGGGGCGTTTAACCCACTGGCCGCACGGAATGGGCAGGATGCGACGGACCCCGTCAGTGCTAAGTCGGCCACGCTGGGGAGATGGCAGGACCTATGAATATCTGCGTGGTCCCCAGCCGGCTACTTGGATTGCAGTCTTCATTAGAAGGCTTGCGCAAAAGCAGAAAAAAATAAATAAATAAAACACTTTAGGGGAACCGCAGTTCCCAGCAGGGAACCAGGTCTAACTCCTTGCACTAGGCAGAAGAAAACTGATATGCTATGCAGGGCTGAGGGGTTATGTGCTGAGAAAGGATGGCCCCCTGGGAGGGGCCAGCTTTGCTTTCTGAACTTTCGTTCTGCCTAGTCTACTCCTAGTAAAAAGGTATATAACCCACGTGTCATGAATAGAGGCTGCGTCTGTCAATGAACGTAAGAGAAAACAAGATTTCTGGCTCTCACTGACCTGTAACTTCTTCTTCAAGAGGCTCCTCTGTCCTCCACCCCTTACCTGCATTAATGGCACCTGGTTGAACTCGTTATCAGTATAAGAGACACCTGTCCAAAAGCACCAACAGTCAGACTCCAAACTCCACTATGGCCAAGACCAAAGAGCTGTCAAAGGACACCAGAAACATTGTAGACCTGCACCAGGCTAGGAAGACTGAATCTGCAATAGGTAAGCAGCTTGGTGTGAAGCAATTATTAGAAAATGGAAGACATACAAGACCACTGATAATCTCCCTCGATCTTGGGCTCCACGCAAGATCTCACCCCGTGGGGTCAAAATGATCACAAGAATGGTGAGCAAAAATCCCAGAACCACATGGGGGGGGGGGGGACCTAGTAACAAAAGCTACCATCAGTAACACACTACGCCGCCAGGGACTTATAACCTGCAGTGCCAGACGTGTCCCCCTGCTTAAGCCAGTACATGTCTGGGCCCATCTGAAGTTTGCTAGAGAGCATTTGGATGATCTAGGAGGATTGGGAGAATGTCATATGGTCAGATGAAACCAAAACAGAAATTTTTGGTAAAAAATCAACTTGTCGTGTTTGGAGAAAGAATGCCGAGTTGCATCCAAAGAACACCATACCTACTGTGAAGCATGGGGGCGGAAACATGCTTTGGGGCTGTTTTTCTGCAAAGGGACCAGGACGACTGATCCGTGTAAAGGAAAGAATGAATGGGGCCACGTATCGTGAGATTTTGGGCAAAAACCTCCTTCCATCAGCAAGGGCATTGAGGTTGAAACATGGCTGGGTCTTTCAGCAAGACAATGATCCCAAACACAACGCCTGGGCAACAAAGTCGTGGCTTTGTAAGAATCATTTCAATGTCCTGGAGTGGCCTAGCCAGTCTCCAGATCTCAACCCCATAGAAAATCTTTGGAGGGAGTTGAAAATCTGTGTTGCCCAGCAAGAGCCCCAAAACATCACTGCTCTAGAGGACATCTGCATGGAGGAATTGGCCAAACTACCAGCAACAATGTGTAAAAACCTTGTGGAGACTTACAGAAAACGTTTGACCTGTCATTGCCAACAAAGGGTATATAACAAAGTGTTGGCATTAACCTTATTTATTGCCCAAATACTTATTTTCCACCATAATTTGCAAATAAAATCTTTAAAAATCAAACAATGATTTTCTGGATTTTTTTTCTCATCCTGTGTCTCTCATAGTCGAAGCGTACCTATGATGAAAATTACAGGCCTCTCATCTTTTTAAGTAGGAGAACTTGCACAGTTGGTGACACACATCCCATCTGCCTGCCTAACTGTAAAGCAAATCCACCAACATCCACTGCTATTGAGCTCCCCTGTTGCTCTGTCTGAGCTGCTATGAAATACCCAGTACTTCAGGGGATGAAGTAGCATGTGACCTCCCGTGATGTAGTATTCTGGCGTGAAAGGATAAACAGGAAGGTGGTGACAACTTTGTTTAAGCTTTGACACCATCCAATGTGGAGCTAACAAAAAGGACCACAGAGCAAAGGAAACGCAGGGAAGTACATGGAAGACAAATGGACACTACTCTAAATGGGCAAGGTTGAACGCAAGTAGTTTTCATAATATCTCACACGCATATTTTTCTTTTCTGTTGTGTAGCCTGTCCTTCTGCCTTTCTCACAGATGAAAATCCCTGACGGGATAGCTCAGACGGGTTCACATTCCTGTCCAAACACACACCTGAGCTCATCCCCGGTCAGCAGGCCAATAGATGGTTGGTGACCAAATAAGGTCAATAACCTTAATTATGCCATCTGGCAGGAGTGCAAAACTCCCATTTTGAATCATAAAACTGGCTAAGCAAACGTACTAATCTGTTGGCAGGTAATCTATATAAAACTAAAAATTGTTAAAATGGCTTTGAATCTTGTTGGAAAAAGCATGCTGAGCAAAACATGGAGTAAAAGATTAATACGAATTCAGGCTGATGGTACCAGAATTTACAAAGTGTTCTTGCAAAGTGAAACCTACGGGAAAAAAACCCAATAATGTAGAAGTAGCATGAACTATTGACGCCAACTTAAAAATTAAATATTAGAATTTTTTTTTTTTTTTTAACTGCACACAAGTCTAAATAATCTCATCTTCCCAGTAACTAACTTTACACTGGCCAAAAAAAAAAAAACTCAAAGTAGTTTGTAAACACATGTGAATGAAAGTAAAGCTATATGTGTAATATGAACTATAAAGTGAACACTGCACTGACCAAATGTTGTTATACAAGATCATGAAGTGAGCTGTACAATACTTCTGCAATACCTGCAGCCAATGAAGATCATGACATAATACCAACTATCAGGCTGCCATGTACACACCCAGCACCTGCCAGGACAGCTGACGCAACACAACACTATTAATCAAACTCTGAAAAGAATAAGATAACAGGGAACAAAACAGTCATTATCCCATAATGATCTATATAAAAGGTTTAGTCTCTGGTACAATAAAGCAAGAATCAAAAAAAAATTAAAAAAAAAAAAAAACCCTTGTAATTTGTTCCCATACCAAAGCACATACTGTTAACAAGGACACTCACGGTGTGGGGAGGAAAAGAAAAAAAAAAAAAAAAAAAAAAAAAAAAAAAAAAAAAAAAAAAAAAAAAAAAAAAAAAAAAAAATAAAAAAAAAAAAGGGGCTGAACATACATATTTTACTCCTCTTAGACCAATTTAATGAACGGTGTTGCATATTGGCAGTTGCTTATCCCAATTTCAATTCAACAAAAAAAAAAAAAAAAAAAAAAAAAAAAAAAAAAAAAAAAAAAAAAAAAAAAAAAAAAACACCACCACAGCTCAGACTGCATTTTGAAGAAGGCATTATAGACTGTTTTTTCCCTTTTAAATTAAAAAGCATATTCAGAAAGAATTTCACATCCAACACAATGCTTAAAACTGCAGCCAGAAAAGCATGACATTACTGGTTTCGTGTTGAGAGGCAGAGCACATGTCAGCCAAGGTTACTGAAAACCAATACCTGATCTGCTTTATAGTGAAGTAATAAATGCTCCTCCTTCAAAGATGGCACTCTGCATGAACTGCTGACTCAGATAAACATGTTTACAGTCTAAAGGTTAGTTTTACCATTTAACTATAACTACACAGAATGTATAGAAAGCCAGGCCATTGCTGCTTACCTTGAAACAATAGGAGAAAAAAAAAAAAAAGGGACGACAAATACATCAGAGGAGAAGTTTGTATAATACTTTACAATCACTGCAGGCATGATAGGATTCTATACAAGGGTGAGAAAATCTACATTACTGTTAGCTTTCCAATTTTCATAAAAGATGCCACAGAAGTTCTGTTTATAGGCATAATTACCCAAGAAGGCAACCCTTTAGAACCTATGCTGTTTGCCCCTCCCCCCACAGTGGAAAGCAGTTTTCAATAACATGCGTCCTCCTTGATTTAATATTTCTCCGAAGCTTAGGTCACGTGGGTTGGAACACTGGCTTCCGTCTGTCACAAGGCTGCAATGTGACAGGCTGATCTACAGGCTCAGACACACAAAACCTAGTCAACAGGGGCCTCTGAAATCAGCTGCTATTTATATCGCATTTGCTGCCAACTCCTACACAGCAAGGAGAAGTAACTCTACTTACTGTACACTGCCAACAGAGGTCATCTGCATTTTCAATAGTGGAATAAGAAAAAAAATAAACCCTCTAATAAAAAAACTCTTACCCTGAAAGCATGCTTCCATTTCTGGTATAAAACCAAGACACATCACTAACCCGTTATTTAATACAGCTCAACCATTCAGTACAAACTATTCTATCTAGCTCTTGGTTCACTCTCATTCTAAACATTCATGAAAACCAAGAAGAAAGTTGTTCGTGCATGCAGGTATCAATTTATTGTGTAACAGATACTTGAATAAATGACACAGAAAAAGCACCTTTGTTTTGCTGCTGATGTCACCTACTCTGGGACAACCTCTGACTTCCAAGAACCTGCAGAACAAGTTACAAAAATAAGGACATGGACGGCACCAAGCCAACCTTGTTTATAACTGGATTAGTCGAGAAAGATAAAAATAAAACTTTCCTAGGGAGTTTTCTTCATAGGATTACACTGCAGTTCCCTGGATGTGAGCTGGCAAGGTTACATCAGTCGCCTAAGGACAAGAGATTTCCAAAGAGTTGCACTGTTCCGTATATAGCGTGTACTATAAAAACACCAATGTAACACCAAGCCATGTGTATGCAGCCTATACTCTAAAGTTAATTCAAGCCCTAACTGGGTGGCATTTTGTTTGCAAAACACTATAGGAAGAATATGTCAGGTCTGGAACAACCGTGCATATTAACCAATGAGCTTCTTAGGCCGCCCTTTGGAAATTAAATCTAGAAGCCCATTAGGCTGCCATGCACAACTACTGCAGATTCTGTCTGCTCTAGATGTAGTACTAGTAAATATTCCCCTTTCTGTATCTAACAATTACAAGTTTTCTACTCAAAAAAACACCTTCTTTCCCTATTGTTGCCTCTCAGTGCTGATCTCGTTCATAAACTTCACTTACATGCGCAACAGCAACAGATTGTTCAAAGCAGGCTTCCTAATAGGGACAATAGCAGACAGTGCTTGAGAGGCAAGCATTAGCTCAGTCACATAGCCTCTAAAGAAGCCTCTTACTCAACTAAAAGGTGGCTAAGGGATTCCTACAGGAATTGTAAGTTAGTCAGAAATTGAGATCAATAATCATTTCAGCTAGGTTTAAAAAGGGGGGGGGGCACCAGTATAAGGAGAATTCTTCCCACTGGCACCCCTGTTTACAAACAATGAGCTGTTGATTTAGTAGAACAATTATCAGTTTCTGACCCTCACAAGTAACCACTGACACATAATCACTTCAGCTGTGTGTAAACACAAAAAAAATAAAAAGGGGGGGGGGGGGGGCAGAGGCCCAATGACCACCAGTCCAAAGGAGCATTAAAACTCATCTTTTGAACATTAACAATCTATGTCTT
>BLSH010540814.1:228324-241945 GCA_018402905.1 Glandirana rugosa
GAAGACCTTCAAGCCCAAGCCGTCCAAGCCGGCTTGAATGCCTGTTTCAGACCCAAGTCCAGGCCTGAACTGGGCTTGAAACTGGGGCTGGGGTAACTTTAGTTACCCCTGGGCTTGAAAATCCGTGTTTTTACCGACATTGTTTCAGGACCGTTCAGGATCTCCAGACGTTTTCCTTCCTTTTACCCCCATTCTCAACCTGTTCACGGGATGTTTCTTTACCCCTATCCCTTTATTAAATTTTATTAAAAATTCGATTTTAGTGTATTTTTTTTTAGTTTTTACCTCCGAATCTAAAATCCTCTCCAAGTTCTATAGGGAGAGGTTCCTACTGTTGCTTAAAGGGACAGATTATTGTTTCTTGCACAAAATTAAAAAGTGCATCTACATAGCTGGTTTAAAAAAAAAAAAAAAAATCTAAAAACTACATTTGCGGCCAGCACAAAAATAAAAAAAACAGTGTTGGCTACCTCCTCCTCCTCCACCGCCACTTTCACCGCCTCCTCAACCTCCAACTCCACATCCACCTCCATTTTTGATTTTTTTTTATGTGATTTTAGCTTAAAAATTATTTTAAATTATTTCCCTATCCCCATTTCTTTGTAGGGCACTTGTCCAACTCTTACCCCCATTTTCCTTCCTTTTGCAGACCTCTAGGACTTGCCAGGACTTTGTTACAGCCATTTTTGTGCCTAAAAGTTCGGGTCCCCATTGATTTCAATGGGGTCGGGGTCAAAGTTCGGGTCAAGTCCGGACCTGAACCCAGACTTTGTCCGTAAGTTCGGCCGAACCTGCCGAACCCGAACTTCCAGAGGTTCGATCAACTCTAGATACAAGTATTGATTTATTTCATTTCATCCATGAAAAATGACAGCGAGGGCTGACACGTTTCGGCGTTTGAAGCCTTGTTCGCAGCCACAGCATATTTTTTTAGCACTGATCACTGTATTGGTGTCACTGGTCCACAAAAAAGTGTTAGCTAGGTGTTCGATTTGTCTGTCGCAATATTGCAGTGTCACTATAAGTTGCTGATCACCGCCATTACTTGAAAAAATAAATAAATAAAAATATCCCATAGTTTGTAGATGCTATAACTTTTGCGCAAACCAATCAATATACACTTATTGGGATTTTTTTTACCAAATATATGTAGCAGAATACACATTGTCCTAAATTAATGAAGAAATTAGATTTTTTCATTTTTTTTAATTGGATTTGTTTTATAGTAGAAAGTAAAAAATATTTTTTTTCCCAAAATTTTCGGTCTTTCTTCTATATAGTGCAAAAAATAAAAAACTGCAGAGGTGATCAAATAGTGTTAGTGTTTTTTTGAAGCATGTGATTAGAGGCAGAGGACATGGCTCAAGGGCAGGGCTGGAACAATAATTATCACAGGCAGATTCTGACACCATTCAGAAGCATCTAGCTTGCTCCCATCTTCCACAGAGATGACATAGAGAGATATAATGGCACCTGTGCCACTCGTGATTCTCCTGGTACTTTTGCAAGCATTGGCCCCTCCCCCTGGTCTCATTCAGCTCCAGGCTCCTCCCCCGGCTCCCCCTCCTCTCATACACCCTCCAGTTCAGCGGCGATTGTCTCTCTGTGTTGCTGAACTGGAGGCGTTCCTGGCTGTCACTCTGCCACTGCCCAGGTGGGAGGAGGATTTTTTTAACAGGATCCTTGTCTCTGCAGCTGAAGGGGGGGCGGTGTCTTCGAGCCCAGGTTGCTTCTCTGCGCAGAGGAGGTAGAGTAGCTGCGCGGGACTATAAGCAGAAGAGATGAGCAGTCAAAGTTGATGGCGCACGGCCGGGTTATGCTGCGCCGCCTGAGTGTCAGTATATGTGTACAGGTGCAACCGTATGAGTGGGGCCGGCCGCCAGCACTAACATATGGAGCAAGTGTGGAACCCCTTGCTTTGGCGCCCCCCTCTCCTGGCGCCCTCAGGTGGCCGCTTGCGCAGCCTTATGCTGGCCCTGGGTACTAACGTTACGAATATAATGAAAGACAGTTTTTCTGTAGTGATAGAAATAGAATTGGCATTATTGTGAATCTCTTTTATTCTATTTAACATTTCCCCAATATCATTATCTCTGAAATGTAATTACCAAATTTAAAATATTATTTGTCCCTTGCTAATTGTTCTAACTTTTCGTTTTAATGTAACTGCCTACTTCAAACCTGTTATTTGACTCCAAAAACATAGGCAAGTATTGTTATTTTCATTATTCTTTATTTTCAAGAATAAAGAACATAAATTAAATTAGAAATGCATTTTTCTGCAAATTAAATATAACATAATCAAAATGTGTGAAATAAAAAGCAAACTTAAAGAATAAGAACAAAAATACTGAAAAATAAAGAAACCCATCAATGGGGGTATTGCCTATAATCCCCAGGCCACGGATGTTGGTGGAGGCCACGGGGACCAAATTGCCACAGGCCAGAATGCTGGTGTGGTGGTTGGGATGGGTGTTGAGATGGTGGAGGTGGCGGTATATTTTCATGGAGCTCTGTGTACTCTGTAATGAGCCCCCTCTCCCCCTTGAAGAGCACTTGGGTCATCAGCTCCACTGGTAGGGAGTCATTCTTTTCAGTTTAGCAGCTGCATAGGCAGCAAATGACTCCTCCTGGTCTAGATACCTCTGGAGGATGGCTGCGGCCTGACAGAAGAATGTGGAAATGCTCTCATCCACATGATGGGTTTTTCTCTTCCTCTTCAGACCAACGTGTAGGGGAGGGATTTGTGATTCACCAGCCAGGAACGACCCAGCGGCTTCCTCCTGCTATCTGCTTGCATAGCTCTACCAGGGCCCAGGTAAAATACTCCAAAGACATGGGAGTTGCTGGTACAATTCAATAAATTTGGGTAGGAACTCATGGGAGAAGAAGTTGTCACTCATTATGCCTGCAAGACACAAGACAAAGCATCATGCAACTTTGTCCAGTATACCCCTAAGCTGGACCCAAGCTAGGCCACAATCCAAGAAGTATAGCCCATTCATCCCCATTTAGGCCACAATACAAGCAGTATAGCCCATTCATCCCCATCTAGGCCACAATCCAAGCAGTATAGGCCACTACCCACCTATGGCAGAAGTTCCAGTTGAACCTTCGTTATTTGCACAAATAATGAGAGTTTTCCCAAACGTTCTTTCTCCACGCAACGCTCCTGCCTATGGCACTTTCCTCGAGCGTGCGTTCGGGCTTTATACACTGCGCATGCGTACAACTCCGCTCTCAGGTGCGTCGTGACGCTGGGGCGTGAACGGCTCACCTATCCGTACCAACTCCACGGAACGATTGTACAAAGATCGGAAGGAAAGATGGCGGATTCTCGCAGCAGCAGCCAGTCCAGCAGTGCTGGATCACACAGAAAAGTGAAAGCCACCCCCATGACCAAGGCTAAGATGGTGGACATGGTGGGCATTATGGAATCCCACATTTATGACTGCTCGAGGATGAGTTATGAAAGGCCTAACAGCCATAAAGACTTCATTTTAGAGTGGGTCATAAGCCGGCTCTCTCGAAAGCACGGGGTCCAGTGGTCAAAAGATCAGCTCCGAAAACAGTGGTCGGACCTAAAACACTGGGAGCAAGATCAGCTGCACCAGATCCATTGAGTCCTGTAAAAAAGTAAGCAATAATTTTATGTAAGCAATATATATATTTGTAAATTAAGTGTCTGGATCTGTTCTTGTTAAAAGTAGCTAGAGACAATTATAGACATTCCTTTAGCTTTTGCACTTATGTTCTTTTTGTATTTTTCAACAGGGAAACACAAAAAACAAGGGGCCCACCCCCACAAGGGACCAAGGGAGTCTCCCACCCCTGGCCCATTAACTGAGGCGGAATCCAGATCACCTTCATGCCCAGTACGTAAGTGCAAAATGACAACAATACAAATTGAGCCACAGACAGGGGTGCTGCTAGGTGGGCAAAAGGGCGATTCAGGCCTAAATGAAAAGATAAGTGACACTTTGCTGCCTGCCGACTGATTCATCAGTGCCCATTAATACAGCCTTGCTAGTGCAGACATGGGGAGAGGATAGCCCCCAGTGCTCGAAGTCACACAAATGCTTATGATGGATATCAGACAGCCCACATCCCATAGGAGCGAGGCGGATGGGGCAGCTGTAGGAGTTTACCAATGGTACTTGTCAAGTCTTTGGCCCATGGAAAATGGCATCATCGTCCCTTTGTTGTTTTTTTTGGCAGAAAATCCTCCAGAGTCCCCCCAACCCCCCAGTACCGTGGGCAGACTGTGCCGAGCTGAAGGACATCCAAAGGGCAGCAAAAGAATTACAAAGGACATTGACGAATGTTGGGGACATGCTAGGGAAATTTTAAATTTTGTTGCAGTTGGCCTGGTTTTTTGGGGACACCGTTTTTAGTTTTTTAACATCTCTGTTTGGGGGGAATTGTTCACTGTTTTTCAAATGCCCTAATGAAAAAGTGTGTAAACATGTGCTGTATCACATCAGGGGTTCTCAAGTGTCATATTTCTGGGGGGCAACCCCCCTTCCTCCAAACTGGAGTTTCTTGGAGAAAGGGGTGTTGCATCAGCGAAACATGTGAGTTGATCCTATCAGGGGTTCTGAGCTGATGTGTTTCGGGGGTGCCCCCCTTTATCAAAGCTACTTAGTTTGGATAAAGGGGGGCACCCCCCATGTGATACCAGTATTGTGGTGTGAACAGGGCACATAAAGAACAATTGTTTTTTTTGTGCCCTTGCAGAACGCATGCAGAAAAACAGATGTCTCTTCACCATGGTGTGAATGAGGCCTAAGCCTGCTTTATGCTGGCTATACAATTGCAGTTTTATTGCGCACTCTTAAGGCCCGTACACACAATGCAAATTTCATCCAAAATTCTTACCGTTAGTATGCTGCAACAGCGGAATTCGATTTTTCATCAGACAAAAGCTGGATGTACAGGCTATAAAATTTTTGTCGTATGACACCGCAACGTTCAATTTTCGTTCCGTTAGTACTGGTTTCGTACGAAAAAAATCATACGACCGAGACTATGCATGCTCAGAAACAAAGAAACAAAGTTGTAAAAATATTCAAAACATTATGTCACTTCTGATGTTGAGTTTGGTCATACTAAAATTTTCATATTAGTGCGCTCTTCACTTTTGACATGAGACAAGCATCCAACAAAAAAACGGACGTTCTGTCATCCGAAAATTGGATCATGTGTACTTAGGCTTAAGAGATACATTTAGAAAGCAGTGCGGCCATACTGTGAAAAAAAAATTGAACATTTTAAAAAGCACAGTAATGCACTTTATAAATGTGCTTTGTGTTCCACTTGCTTTGGGAACCTGGGAGCACTAATTGTGAATGGCACCTGGACACCACTTCAAAATGCACATGCTTGTTCATTTTGAATAGGCTGTTTAACGCAGCGCACTGCACCACACATCAACACATGACTGCGCATGTATTGTTTATTACTGTGTTCTGGTGTGAATCATGGTCTAATAGTTCTATGCATGTTAGAATAGACTTTCTCAACTTCTTTACCTTGTAGGAACTAAAATATTAAAGCCTTGGTGAACCCCTGAGATAATTTTAAGAACTACAGCTCATGGTACCTTAATGTGATCAGTGATTTGTAGATATAATTGTAGCACACCCCCACAGGAACCACTAGTTTGGTTATTCTTCTTTCACTGAACTGAAAAGAGTAATTCCTCAACACACCCTTTACACATAGAAACCACACTAGTTTAAAATGACCTTGAGTGTATTGAAGGTGAGTCAACAATGACAAGGTTATACAACTATAATCACAATCTTGTAATAATTTACTACTATGCAATGCAGTCACAAAACAGAGTGGAGATTTATGGAGATTTTTTTTTCTAATGGTGACTGGGCCCAGACTGGTCCACCATATTTATAACTTGACCTATAACAGAACTACCAGAGTCCAAACAGAGTAGCTAAAGTAATGTAAAAAAAACTCAGGGAGCTAAGCTACCTCTAAGGCTCAGGAATGGCCATGCTAAATCCAAATTGCCCGCAGGACTTGAGTATTTATATATATATTTATATATATATGTATATATATATATATATATATATATATAAATATATATATATGTATATATATAAATATGTATATATATATTTATATATATATATGTATATATATATATATATATATATATATATATATATATATATCCTTAATAAAATAAATAGTGATGCAAGTGCTAATAATTAGGATTAGGATGAGAGGAGTTTGTCCCAAAAATGTAATCTTTCTTTTCTTTTTGTTTTTTGCTAGCTTAGTTGGGGCCCTTCTTTGATGATGCACAAGTGGTGAATCTTGGTTACATCCATCAATCCTTCTAAAGGTGTTTGTAAGGTGATACTTTAGAAAAGCACAGAAAAACTCATAGGTGAAGATAATTTGAAACAAGATCCAATGGGAGAAGAGAGTAGGATGAATTCTATTTCTATTTGATGCCTTAAAACATGTGATATCGCATTATCTGTTTGTTTCTGTAATTTGTGTAAAATTGGTTTGACAGCACTCTCTCACCAATCCTTGTTTACTGGTCTTAATGGCAGACAGAGACCCCTTTCAGCTTCATAACTCAAACTTTAGATAGACTGACCGGATGTATGTAGCATGATGAGGGACCACCAGGTCCCTATTGAGGTGTATCAACTGTAAGTGATATGTGGCGAGATTTGCCATGACTCACTGAGAGGCATATACAGAAATCTACTTTCTAACTCCTTTAAAGAAATGACCACCAGCTACACCTTGTTGTAATGGTAGTCACGAGTGAAGCTGACAACTCACCCTGGGATTGTTGCTGACTATTCAAGTTGGCTGACATCCTCTCCCTGAGGTAATGGTAGCAGTGGGTGAAAACTGATAGTTTCACTGAAATATTGCTGACTGTTAAATATGGTTACTGTTTTTTTTCTGAGGTAATGGTGGCCGGAAGTGAAACTGACAGCTTTGTTGATTGTTAAAGATGGCTGCCGTCCTCTCCCTGAGGTAATGGTGTCTGAGGGTAAGACTGACAGCTTCTTCACTCAGATCCTGTAGCTTGCCTAAGGCCACTGATGCTGCTGTATTAATGAGTATCAGATTGCTGGTCCCGGCCACTCCTTGGCAGATGTGTCATTGTGCTGCAGGACAGGCAAATCGACCAGACTCAATGCTCGGTTTCCTGCTTCCTTCCTCTTATCTGGCCTGACCACTAAGACCTAGAACTTTCTTGAGGCGTTCCTCATTGCTTTGCTCCTACCCCTCGGCCGCCAAGCTTTTTGGGAGTTGTAGTTTGCTTTCCGTGGTGGTGTCATGCGATTTCATGAACCAAAACTATATTTCCCATCCTCCTTTGTTTGGCAGCGTCTCCTTCTTGCCAATCAACCAATTAACCAATGTGGATTGATTTAAAGTGCCTATAGAGGCTGTGTTAACTGTCACACTGGGCTGCTGCACAAATATTCTGTGGCAAAAACACATTTGCACTGGCATTCAGTAACAAAAAAATGCATTTGCATTGTCATTCAGTAGCAAAAAAATACATTTGCATTGTCATTCAGTAAAAGAAATGCATTTGCAATGGCATTCAGTGGCAAAAATATCCTCTGCACTGGTGTTCAGTAGTTTTCTTTCCTATCCCATGTTGCTGATCTAGAAGACCAGAGCTGCTATACCAGTGGCGGCAGGTGAAACTTTAGGATGGGGGGGTACCAGACCCCGCCCTTCCTTTTTTACCCCTCCTACTTCTCATAAGCCCCACCCCTTATACATTCCACCCGTTGTGTCAGGAGTATACAGCCCAGCATCACCAGATAGGTGTATACAGAATCACCAGATAGAGGTATACAGAGTGACCAGATAGGGGTATACAGAGTGACCAGGAGTATACAGAGTCACCAGATAGGAGTATACAGAGCCACCAGATAGGAGTATACAAAGCCACCAGATAGAGGTATACAGAGCCACCAGATAGAGGTATACAGTCACCAGATAGGAGTATACAGAGCCACCAGATAGTAGTATACATAGCCACCAGATAGCAGTATACAGAGCCAGCAGTATATAGGGGTATACCGAGCCACCAGATAGCAGTATACAGAGCCACCAAATAGGGGTATACAGAGCCACCAGATAGCAGTATACAGAGCCACCATATAGGAGTATAAAGAGCCACCAGATAGCAGTATACAGAGCCACCATATAGGAGTATACAGAGCCACCAGATAGGAGTATACACAGCCACCAGATAGGGTACACAGAGCCACCAAAGAGGAGTATACAGAGCCACCAGATAGCAGTATACAGAGCCACCATATAGGGGTATACAGAGCCACAAGATAGCAGTATAGAGAGTAACCAGATAGGGTATACAGAGCCACCAGATAGGGGTCTATAGGGGTATACAGAGCCACCAGATAGCAGTATACAGAGCCACCATATAAGAGTATACAGAGCCACCAGATAGCAGTATACAGAGCCACTAGATAGGGTATACAGAGCCACCAGATAGGGGTCTATAGGGGTATACAGAGCCATTAGATAGGAGTATACAGAGCCACCAGATAGGGGTCTATGGGGTATACAGAGCCACCAGATAGGGACATACAGAGCCAGCAGATAGCAGTATACAGAGCCACCAGATAGCAGTATACAGAGCCACCATATAAGAGTATACAGAGCCACAAGATAGCAGTATACAGAGCCACTAGATAGGGTATACAGAGCCACCAGATAGGGGTCTATAGGGGTATACAGAGCCACCAGATAGCAGTAAACAAAGCCACCAGAGAGGAGTATACAGAGCCACCAGATAGGGGTCTATGGGGTATACAGAGCCACCAGATAGGGGTATACAGAGCCACCAGATAGCAGTATACATAGCCACCAGATAGCAGTATGCAGCACTACCCCCCGACCGCAGTCATGGGCGGCACTGACAGCACAGATCCCCGACACTTACTGTATGTCTGGAGTGGAGAGGATCCTCCTGTCTCCTCCATAGCAGCAGCGGCGGCGGTGTGTGGAGAGGGCGGAAGGAGGTGACTGCTCCTCGTGTTTCCTCTACCTTGCCAAAGTGCCTAGGCATCCAATAGGATCGCCTGGCGCTTTGCCAATCGGGAAACAGGTCTCACCGACCTGCCTCCTGATTGGTGGGGATAGCGAATATTCATTCGCTATGGTCACACAATTGGGTGGGATCAGGGATAGGCATGGACCAAGGCTGTGGTGGACATTTTCCAAAGTACAGACCTTAGTGAAGGACACCAAGGTACATTTCAAATTAAAACCTTTAAAAAAACACTGTCTACTCTCTAACCTAGTTCTACAAGTACAAATACATTTAAAATAACATTTAAAAGACTGCTTGTTGTATACAGTTATAAATTAAGGTTTTAAAAACTCTTATGTTATATTTTTGAGGCACAGATAGACTTTTCAGGGATGTCATAGATTGGACTCCATATTAGCTGTCTTTTTATTGCAAAAAAAGATGGCAGTGCAGTGCAGGTGGACTCCCATACATTGGGGGGGCCCTTACATCTATGATCAGTGGGATACGGACCCTCACACATTGGCCTTTATATTAGTGGCCATGGGAAAAGGACCCCCTTACTCTGCTGGCACTGCTCACTGCTACACAACCAGGGAGAGACTGGACTGGGTGTGGTGGTCTGGCCTGCCTGGGAGGTCTGGGGCTGGCTGGGCCCTGGGCCTAGCAATGATTTCTGGATGGTCTGCAAGTTAAAAATCATTCCGGGGGTCCCTTCTCAGCTGGCACTTCCCCACTGACAAACAATGAATATATTGGGGAACCAAGTAAACACCAAAGAAACGGGATGGGACCCTCACTAATTGCCAGGCTGCTGAAGTGAGTATAACTAAATTACAGTAGGTGATAACTGCAGTATACCATGAATTAAATTCCGCTGACCCGGTATAACCATATTGGTTGGTCAAAAGCAAACTTGTAATAACCACACACCAAAAAATATTCCCTAGAGAGGGAGCAAAGAGGCTCACCAAATGATCACAAGTATATACGGGTAAATGTATGAAATTGAACCAGTGTTTATTAATTATAGTGTATCAAATATAAATATCCACACCAGGGGGTTGCCACCCCCTATCAGATGGAACCTTGCTCAAGGTGCCATGCAAGGGAGCAATGTGAGTCCATCACATACCCCATGAGGCATATCCTCTCACTTGTCTCCATCCAACTTCATTTAGTCATGGCTATGGATTACTTCAAGGGATTGGACATTTTCACAGGTGCACCAGTTGCATAGTGGCGATTCCAAATGACTGTACCCATAGTGCCTGATTGGGTGGCCCCAGCACACCTTCCCTGCTTCCCCCATCCATACAATAGTGCACTTTTGTGCAGGGGATCTCTTGGGCACCCTAGTTCACCACCAGTCCTGCCACTTGTCCCATCTTCCCCCACAGCGCGAGACTCCAGGGGTGATTGAGACGCCCTGCGCCACCATAGCCACATCAATTTTTGATATACTTGTGGGAAATTTCGCAGGGGACACAGTCGTTGCAATCAATATGGAATCCAGACAGTCTGTTATTTGTTTTGTGTCATTTGTACTGGTCCCTTGTCAGTGTCTTTGTATTACACATTGCTCCCTTGCATGGCACCTTGAGCAAGGTTCCATCTGATAGGGGGTGGCAACCCCCTGGTGTGGATATTTATATTTGATACACTATAATTAATAAACACTGGTTCAATTTCATACATTTACCCGTATATACTTGTGATCATTTGGTGAGCCTCTTTGCTTCCACTCTGGGAAATATTTTTTGGCGCTGGAGTACCAGAACTGGAAAAACATACTCTGCTAGGCTGGCCTGGCACTGCTCGCTCCTGCACACACAGTCTCCTCAGTCAGGACTCAGGTAGGCACTGCAACACCTCTGCTCCTCTGTCCTGTTCTTCTTCCCCTGGCTGGCCCGAGCCCGCGCTCACCACCACGCTGCCTGCCACACACGGAGCGAGGTCTCTCTCTCTGTCTCCTCACAAAGGCCCAGCCCCTCCCTCCGTAATCACTCTGCACACAGTACACTCTGCAGCCTGCAGGAGACTCCAGGAGGGCGAGTGGGCGGCGCCACGCTCCCTGGCCGACCTACTACAGCCTAGGAGGACTTGTGTAAAAAAAAAAAAAGTAATTGTGTGAAAAAAGCCTGACACTACAGGCAGGCCTGGAGGACACTGGTGTCCGGGAGTGGACACCTTGCAGATTCCTGCAAACAGGGAACAAATTTAACCCCTTGATCACCCCTAGTGTTAACCCCTTCCCTGCCAACAACATTAGTACAATAACAGTGCATATTTTTAGCACTGATTACTGTGATAATGTCACTGGTTCCCAAAAAAGTGTCATTACTAGTAAAATATGTAGAAGAATACATATTGGCCTAAACTGATAAAGAAATTAGAGAAATTCGTTTTTTTTTTTTGGATATTTATTATAGCAAAAGGTAAAACATATTGTGTTTTTTTCAAAATTGTCGTTCTTTTTTTGTTTATAGTGCAAAAAATAAAACCCGCAGAGGTGATCAAATATGACCAAAAGAAAGCTCTATTTGTGTGGAAAAAGGGCATAAATTGTGTTTGGGTACAATGTCGCACGATCGTGCAATTGTCAGTTAAAGCGGCTCAGTGCTATATCACAAAAAATGGCCTGGTCATTAAGGGGGAAATCCTTCTGGTCCTTAAAGCGGTAGTAAACCCATGCATTTAACAGGTTAAAAACCAGTCACATTTCCGGCATGTGCCAGAAATGTAGCACTCCCATTGGTTGTGCTCTAAACCAAACTGTCAAACCATCCAATGGCTGGAGTCATAGCTGATCACATGTGCAGCATCATGGCAGTTGTAGATTAAACAGAGGCCAAGATGGCAGCTTCCTTGGCTGAAATTGATAGGAGGGTTTACTACCACTTTAAGTGGTTAATCTATGTATCACCTGAGGCTACTCACTTCACTGGGTATATATATGGCGTTTTTACAACTGCTCCTATGAGCATTGGATGCTTTTTTTTTTTTTTTTACAGCTTAAAAACGCCTCTGCATGTTATTCTATGTGTCCATGCACACATGGGCTTTTAGGAACTGTAAGTGGCATAGGCGTTTTCAAGCTGCAAAAAAAACCCAGGGCCAGTGTGTTCTGGAGCAGCAGCGCTAACTCTGTAGAAACGCATGTTAATGCTGTATACAGCGTTAAGCCATGTCAAGCGTTTTTAAGCTGTAGTCATTGGATTTGGGTGTGGAAAATAGAAGAGGGCATAGAAACACTGCTAAACGCTAATGCAGCTAAACGTACATTAACCACTTGCCGACCGCCCGCCACAGCGTGACGGCGACAAGGTGGTTCGTTATCGCGAACCGCCGTCACAGGACGGCGGCCGCGATAACTAGCATTGTGAGCGTGCGCCGCCGGAGGCGCACTCACTGTGTTCGGGGGAACCAGGGAACGGGTAGGGCGGACTCGATCGCCGCCGGCTACCCGTGATGGCTCCCCCGCACTGATAGAACGGAGGTCTGTGTGTGTAAACACGGACCTCCGTTCTGTTGAAGGGGGAAGGGCGATGATCACAGCCTTCCTGTAAATGGAAGCTGTGATCATCCCCTTTCCCCAGCCAGGGCAGTCCCCACACAGTTAGAACACGCCCAGGGAACACAGTTAACCCTTAGAGCGCCCCCTGCAGGTTAACCCCTTCACTGCCAATGGCATTTACACAGTAATCAGTGCATTTTTATAGCACTGATCGCTGTATAAATGCCAATGGTCCCAAAAAAGTGTCAAAATGGTCCGACATTTCCGCTGCAATATCGCAGTACCGCTAAAAATCGTAGATCGCCGCCATTACTAGTAAAAAATAAATAAATAAAAACCTCAGAAATTAATTCTCATCATCCGTAAACGCGGCAACTTTTGCGCAAACCAATCAATAAACGCCGATTGCGATTTTTTTTACCAAAAATATGAAGAAGAATATAAATTGAACAAAACCGATAGAAAAAAATGTTTTTTTATATTTTTTTTTTGTATTTGTATTTTAGCAAAAAGTAAGAAATTTGTTTTTTTTTGCAACATTGTCACTCTTCTTTTGTTTATAGCGGCGATCAGAAATGATGCAGAGGGGATCAAATACCACCAAAAGAAAGCTCTATTTGTTGGAAAAAAAGGATGCAAATTTCGTTTGGGTACAACGTCGCACGACCGCGCAATTGTCAGTTAAATCGACGCAGTGCCGAATCGCAAAAAGGGCTCTGGTCCTAAAGTGGGAAATCCTTCCGGGGCTGAAGTGGTTAATGTCAATGCAAAATGCTTCTAAAGGCACGTTTTTACAGCCTCTTTTTCCTGGCATCTGTACTGGCTTTGCAGCTTCTTTTTTTTTAAATGCCCTGTGTGAGTCCTAAGGGTTTACATCCGCTTTAAAGCAAATTACATAAGCCTTAACATATTAATATAACTATAAAAAGTATTTTTCAACATTTTAAAATCTGTGGCCTTTATTAAACTAATACCTGGTGATCATGCCATATAGGTCCTGGTTAGGTCACTTCCTGTTATAAGGTGACAACACT
>BLSH010540822.1:13007-28531 GCA_018402905.1 Glandirana rugosa
CCTTGGCGGGGGGTCGCTGCAGGCCCAGGGTCACCCTGCCGAACGAATCGGGAAGGGGACCAAAATGGGGGATCTCGCCCCGGGCCACCCGCACGGAACGGGTAAGATGCGGCGGGTCCCTGTGTTGGGGCCGGCTTCGCATCATGTTGGCCAGGTCGGGGAAAGTACAGAGCACAAAGACCCTCGATGCCCCGACCGGCTTCTTGATAGCAGATCATCTTGATTGCAGAAAAAAGAAAAAATAAAATAAAAAAGAAAAAATGGTCACAATAGGACCGCAGTTCCCATAGGGAAGCCAGGTCAACTCCTTGCAAACTAGGCATTGAAACTGGAGAGTCCTCTGTGAGGGGGGGTTTTATTGTAGGAAAGGAGGACGGCCCCCAGGGGAGGGGCCAGCTGAACTCTTTCCCTGCCTAGTTAACTCCTGGTAAGACGAACATAAAACCCCACAAAGTCAAGAAGAGCTGCGTCTGTCAGTGAACGTAGGAGAAAATCCTTTACTTCTCTTTTAAGTAGAGCTGTGACCTAGTGCACTATAGCTATGCCAAGATGAAAACAGATGACCTTGGAAAGTGTGCGCTTGAATGTACTTTTAATATGTATTACAAACTATTAAAAAACATGAATTCTTGGCACCTGCGAGTGTTCTTGGCTCCCCTTTCCTCTTTGCTGCAAGCCTCTCTATGCACAGTGAATACTAATGCATCTGCGTGGCATCAAACATGTCAGCAGCCAGCCAGGGAAGTCATGGTACTTAAGAGATCATTGCCCAGAGCTCAGAGGGCTGTTTGTAGAATTCAAGGGGCGAGTCCCATACAGAAGCACCATTCACGACACGTTCTCATGTGTGTGTGCCAACAACTGGTCAAAGCAGTCACAAAACATCAGGGAGACAGGACTTGGCGGTGACTCTGTTTGATGAGCCTGACTGTGTATCCACTGAGGAAAAATTTATGATGTCACTTGTTGTAAATAAAGCTAATCAATGTTGAATGTTTTACTGACACAAACTGATACCGATGTATTCACCGGTTATGTCTCCAGTCAAGCTGCTCTCTGGTAATGATGAATGTTTCCCCAACTTAATAATGGAAATGCAAATTTACGGAAAAAACATGTTTGTTCGTTTGATATAAAAAGGAACATGACAAGTGAGCAAATAACCAAATCCAATTCATTTTCATATGAACAATTCAGCAATCATACAGACAGAGCAGAAAAAGAATGATAAGGCATGTCACATTTCTTATCCTGCACAGCTAGATTTAAAATTAGAGTGTCCACATTTTGACTGCCAGAGTGATGCACTGCCTCTTTTTCTAATCATGTATGTTGAACATTTCCTTGGATTAAACTTCAAGTTCTATTTCCTAAATAAATAATATAGAGGGTGGATTCTCTGATTAAAACTGAGGCTTCAGTATCTGTATCATTTAAATGCTTGGTCCATAAGACATACTTACCCTGCCTAATACAGTAAGGAAAAACGTGTTTGATACCCTGCTGATTTTGTATGTTTGCCCACTGACAAAGAAATGATCAGTCTATAATTTTAATGGTAGGTTTATTTTTACAGTGAGACACAGATTAACAACAAAAATATCCAGAAAAACACATTTCAAAAGGTTATAAATTGATTTGCATTTTAATGAGTGAAATAAGTAATTGATCCCCTATCAATCAGCAAGATTTCTGGCTCCCAGGTGTCTTCTATCCAGGTAAAAAACTGAGATTAGGAGCACTCCCTTACCTGTAAAGAAGACACCTGTCCACAGAAGCAAACAATCAGATTCCAATCTCTCCACCGTGGCCAACACCAAAGAGCTGTCCAAGGATGTCAGGGACAAGATTGTAGACCTACAAAAGGCTGGAATGGGCTACAAGACCATCACCAAGCAGTTTGGTGAGAGGGGAACAGTAGGTGCAATTATTTGCAAATGGAAGAAACACAAAATAATGGTAAATCTTCCTTAGTCTGTGGCTCTATGCAAGATCTCACCTCGTGGAGTTTCAGTGATTATGAGAATGGTGAGGAATCAGCCCAGAACTACATGGAAGAATCTTGTTAATGATCTCAAGGCAGAGACCATAGTCACCACGAATACAATTGATAACACACCACACCATGAACGACTGAAATCCTGCTGCATCTGCAAAGTCTCCCTGCTCAAGAAAGCATATGTACAGGCCTGTCTGAAGCTTGCTAATAAACATCTGAATGATTCCAAGGAGAACTGGGTGAAAGCGCTGTGGTCAGATGAGACCAAAATCATGCTCTTTGGCATCAACTCAACTCGCCCTGTTTGGAGGAGGAGGAATGCTGCCCATGACCCCAAGAATACCATCCCAACTGTCAAACATGGAGGTGGAAACATTATGCTTTGGATGTGTTTTTCTGCTAAGGGGACAGGACAACTTTACCGCATCAAAGAGACGATGGATTGGGCCATGTACCGTCAAATCTTGGGTGAGAACCTCCTTCCCTCAGCCAGGGCATTGAAAATGGGTCATGGATGGATATTCCAGAATGACAATGACCCAAAACACATGGCCAAAGCAACAAAGGAGTGGCTTAAGAAGAAGCACATTAAGGTCCTGGAGTGGCCTAGCTAGTCTCCAGACCTTAATCCCATAGAAAATATGTGGAGGGAGCTGAAGGTTCGAGTTACCAATTGTTAGCCTTGAAACCTTAATGACTTGGAGAGGATCTGCAAAGAGGAGTTGGACAAAATCCCTCCTGAGATGTGAGCAAACCTGGTGGCCAACTACTAGAAATGTCTGACCTCTGATTGCCAAAAGGGGTTTTGCCACCAAGTACTAAGTCATGTTTTGCAGGGTCAAATACTTATTTTACTCATTAAAATACAATTAAATTTATAACTTTTTTGAAATGCGCTTTTCTGGATATTTTTGTTGTTATTTTGTCTCTCACTGTTAAAATAAACCTACCATTAAAATTATAGACTGATAATTTTTTTGTCAGTGGGCAAACGTACAAAATTAGCAAGGGATCAAATGTTCTTTTCCCTCATTGTACATTAGGTTAGGCTAGGGGTCTTTAAACTTTTCAAGATGAGGGCCACGTTGTATATTTTACAAATATTCCTTAGCTGAAAAACATCTCAATCCCCCACATCAAATTCGCTAAGAAAGTCCCCCTTATATCAGGGTCCCCATTAGATTCTTCCCTTACATCAGAATTTCCATAACCCCCCCCCCTTACATCAGGATCCCCATCAGAGACCCCTTACATCAAGGTCCCCCTTACATCAGAGTCTCATCAATTATTTCTCATGAATTAGTATTTTAGTTCATGAAGTATTATTTTGACACCACAAACCTTTCACATACTTTTAATTTGTTGGGCATGTAGTAGTATAATCCTTAAAATAAAACTTATAGTGAACTGAATAAATATTCTTCAGTTGTAAAAGTGAGATTGTGAACAACATCAAAAAAGGTTTTGATGTTTTCCCCAGGAAGAAGAAAGTACAGGGCTATGGGAATTGTTAAAGAATAAAAATCACACACACATAAGTTGAACTGGATGAACCTGTGTCTTTTCTCAGCCTTATAAACTATGTACCTAAATAATAAGATAATGCACAGTAATGAAAATATTACATTGTTATGATTCAGTAGTTTAGATGCTACATATTATTGTGTATAAGAAGCCTACTGCTGCAATCAGCCACCCTGCTAGCCCTGTACTGTACCATGCAAGCTCATTTTGAATGCATTAAAGTGACATTAAACTATGGTTTATTATTATTATTATTACAAGTACTTATATATCACCGTCAATTTACACAACGCTTTACATATACAGTATATTCTACATTCACATCAGTTCCTGCCCTCAAGGAGCCTACAATCTAAGGTCCCTAACTCACATTCATACATACACATACTAGGGCCAATTTTAAACAGGAGCCAATTAACCTACCAGCATGTCTTTGGAGTGTGGGAGGAAACCTGCGCTGGCACAGGGAGAACATGCAAACTCCAGCAGGTAGTGCCATGGTTGGGATTCCAACCGATGACCCTAGTGCTGATAGGCGTAATTGCTAATCACTTAGCCACAGTGCTGTTCGAGTATGTATTCTTAAAGCGGAGCTTCACCCAACTGACAGGTACCTGCTCCACTTCAACTCGGGTACCCCTACCCCTACCCCGACCCCCCACACCCGCATGTCACAAGTCCCAGAAGACTGTGGGACCATTCACAATGCACAGCATGGCTTGTGCATGCGCAGTAGGCACCCGGCTGTGAAGCTGCAAGCTGTCACAGTTGGGTGCCCACAGTTGAGATGCCGGCACTGGGAACAGAGAACCAATGGAAATAATGGCTCTGGTGAGCACATCGCTGGATCCTAGGACAAGTGACTGTTTAACAAAAGTCAGCAGCTACAGAATTTGTAGCTGCTGACTTTTAGTAAACACAAATATGACTGGAGCTCCTCGTTAACTTAAAAAAAATCCTTCTAACTTTTTTTTTTTTTTTGAGACAAAGATTCTACTTCCTGTTAGGTGGTGGCTACACTTGTTCTCCATAGTCCCATTGTATGTAGGAACGTAGGGACTATGGTCTATGGAGGTGATTGTTGCATAACACAACACACAAAGCTGCAACGGAGAAAAGACATGCACAAAGTAGAGATAAACAAAAATAGGTCAAAGGTAAACGTTGGAGACACTTATAAAAAGACACTAAAGCAGGGAAATAAAAGCCATAATGACAGACCGGGAGAGAGATTCAGACACGCATACACACTAACATAAGCTAATACAGTTCCCCTTAGCAGCCTGTATTATCAAAGGCATTCCTGAGGATTTTAGTGGAATAGGAGCCTAATCAAAACTTTGCAATGAGGCTCTGAAATTTCTAATCACACCCAGTGCTGCCTCCCAGTGTCAGTTCTCCTATAATTTGCTGTGCCTGCGAGCAAAGGACTAATTCACCCATGCTTTCCATCTGTCCATTTACCACTCCATATATTCCATCCGTTCCCTCACTGGCATCACCAGCATGGTTGCCATCACTTCCTTGGATGTTACCAATCCCATGCCACCAACCTTAAATGATTAAACATTCTTACTGTGTATTCAAAGGTAATACAGCCAGGGTCTTTCACAATTACTCATACCCAGAGCAGCGCTGTACCATTCTAGGTCATTTTACTTCTCCCTTCTATACTCAGTCAGTAAAGAGTGTAAAAAAGTGCATCATGCAACACTCCAGCAATTATTTCACAGCATGATCTCTGTCAGAGTTTGAAAATGTAATTAAGGAACAAAGTTGCCGTTCAGTCCAAGAAAACTTAAAATAGAGAAAGCACCTGGCCCAGATGGCATCCATCCGCATGTGCTGAAGTAAAAATGAGCTCAGCAACTGATAGGCCATTTTATCTTATTTTCTAGACTCTAATTTAACTGGGTCAGTTCCATATGGGCCCACAGTGGATCAGACTGGCGTATAACTGATAATGCACTGCTCTATTGTATGTAACTCCAAAGACATGCTGGTAAGTTCATTGGATCCTGTCTAAATTGGCCCTAGTATGTGTATGTATGAATGTGAGTTAGAGACCTTAGATTGTAAGCTCCTTGAGGGTAGGGAATGATGTGAATGTACAATGTGTATGTGAAGCGCTGTGTAAATTGACGGCACTATATAAGTACCTGAAATAAATAAATAAAATAAAAAAATAAATGTCATTTTTAAGAGGTGGTATACAATAATATATAGCAGAAATATTCTAATTTCAGAGAATAAGCAGGGGTTGATGGAATGCATAGCTCCCAACTGTCCCTGATTTGAGGGGACTGCCCCTCTTTTGGAACCAAATCCATCCATTCCTCTTTCTTCCTTGTATTTGTCCAAAGTCTGATGTACAAAAAATGTACTGTTTAATTGCCACAAGTGTTATACTGCAGTACATCCAACCATTGAAGTTGTTAGTCTGAAAAGCCAGCATAAAGAAAAAGCACTTGTGAAAGGAAATACTTGTGGGTTAAACCAATAGTTTTTTGCATATCAATCCTTCACGGTTCATGTAGCTGGTGCATCACAAGAAAGTGTCCTTTGCTCATATACATTACATCAGTCTTACTTTTTAACACAGAGGAATCATTGGAATAACTTTCCAGGCTCAGGGAACTCCTGCTGTACTATATTACTATAACAAAAGTTTACAGTACATTAGTATGATGGTCACTTAGAAGAATGAGCCTTCCATTTGTGATCATTGGGAACCCGGGTTGAAAAAGACTGCTTTACATTAAAAGGTGTCTTTTTTCTCATCTCACAAAGTTGGGAGGTGCGGAAAGGTTATGCCTAACACGATGAAGTAAATAATAGCATACAGGACATGCTACCAATACAAATGTATTTGATAATGCCCCATGTAACAGCTGGTTACAGAAAGACAAGGAACAAGCACTAGGGAATAGCACACATATATGTGTATTTACTGCTCAAAGAATGAAAGGCAAAGGCAGTTACAAATGGAAAGAACAGTTAGAGTGGAGAGGGATTAGAACGATGACATGCTGTCTGTGCCCTGTTAAAATGAGTCTGCTCACATCATTTGTAATAAAAACATCTTTACCATTCTGAAGTTTCCCTCCTACCACTTTGTATATTATTTTATATATATTGTGATTCTGTACTTGCCAAATATGCTGCAGAAATCTCCCTTCACTAAGTCTGGCTGCATCCATTTTAACTGTGGGCAGCTGAAGCTGTTGCCTTGTCACTTCCCGGATTTACACAGACACACAGAAGCACACCATCTCTGCAGCTCTCATTGGCCCTCTTATGACTCTTCCCCCCTCCCCTCCTGGCAAAGTGAGCTGTGCATGATGTCATAAGTCTAGGCTAATGTCCAGACAAGAAAGAGGAAGTGGGCTGTGTAAGGTATTTACTGACTGAAAATAAATGTTTTACTATCCAAAGTTAAAACAACAAGGGCAGAGGATTTAATAGATGCAAAGTTGAAGAAATGAGAGCCGATTTAAGTAGATTCACCATCTCTATTTGTCCTGCTTACCATTATCATTGAAAGTGAAAGTAAAAGAAAACCCCCAGTTTTGGGTTTTCCCTAAAGCAGAGGTGTCAAACTCAATTTCATCATGGGCTGCATCAGCATTATGATTGCCCTCAAAGGGCCAGTTGCATCTGTAAGACTAGATGTCCAGATGACCCCTGCCCCTCCTTACACCAGATGTCAAGAGCACCCCCACCATCAGCCTTGTGTTTGACACATGTGCCCTAGAGTAAGTAATAGAGGGGACATTTTCCAATGGGGACACTAGCTCTGCTGACCTGGGGGTCCCCAAGGGATTTACTTTTACTTCCTGTTTGACTATGGGACAGGAAGTGAAGGGAAATCTCCATAATGGGACACAGATGGCGTAAACAAATCTGACAGGGGTTATAACCCTCCCTTGCTCTATCCAAAATGAAGAAGTTTTGCCTTTAGTTCTACTTTAAGAAAAAGGCTATATGGTGAGTTAAATGACAGTAAGAGGTGGCATAAGAACTACAATAACAACACATAAAACAAGTATGACATAGATCGCAAATTATTATCTTAAAGATAGGAGTACAGTTTTGGACTGTACTCTGCAAGAACACTAGAAATCTGGAGAGGCTTTAAAGGCAAGCAAGTAATAGGATTCTATGACATGATCTACCAAATAAGAAAGTAATAACAAATCAATAAGATATTAAAAAATGTTTGTGGGAGTCAAATGGTTATACTAAGGAAGATTATGGAAATACTCTAATCCAGGGAATTGATCTGGTTGCAAAATTGGCCAGAGTTGCCACTTGTTTTTCATTGACCAAATCTGCAAAGGTTTGCAAGACACTGGACTTGATGGACAAGTGCCTTCTTTAACTATGTGACCCAGGAGACAAAGCAACAGTTTTCCAAACATTCTTTAGATTGGTTTATCCTGAAACACTGTTGAGATCATAGATGTCTAAAAAATAAACTGTTCTTATTGTATTCTCCCATACAGCATTACAAACATGAAAATTCAATTTTGACTGGCTTGTATGAGCAATGAATATATTTATTCCTGCAGACACCTCTGATTGGAAAGCCCAGTGGAGGCCTGAACACACCAAGCTGTAATCCAGTATAATGTTCAGTGCCATTTTATAGAGTTTTGAATTTCACAGTGTAGTCCCTAGAAACGGAGTGGCAACCTCAGCCTGGACTCAAGCTAGGCCATGCTCCCAATGTGTTTTGCTTAGCCCCTCGGAGCTTAGTCCTGGGGATTCCCCATAAATGCTCCTGAAAGCAGGAGCATTCAAAAGCAGAGAAAAATGATCTAGAAGGTATAAGGCCCATGCACTCTGGGCATTTAGCCCTGGTGCAAAGGGCTCTGACATTTAGCTACTGGCAGGGCACGGGGCCTAAAAATGGTTTATATTTCCCAGATGTCTTCTCCTGTGTTTAGAAAAGCTAAATGCGAAAGAGGCAATGGGAACCAATCCTAAGACTAGACATGAAATGACGTATTTAGCAAATTTGATGTGGATCAAGTTTTTTTTATTCCAAGTACAATATCTTTACAAACAAATACTGGTGGCCTCTAGCTGGGTGCAGTGGTTTATACATTGTACAAAGTTTCCTTTGAGTGTTTCAATTCCCATTAAGGTTCTCTCAAAATAAAGTATTTTCTCTAAGCAAAGCAAACCATCAGCTCTAATGAGACCACAACAGAATAAATGACTGCTCTCACTGAGGAGATGCAATTTTGCTCAAGCTTTAGTTAAGCTATAAATATGGAAAATCTCTTTCCCTGTCCTCCGGTGTATAAAACCACTCGTCACCTCTCTGGGGTTTCTGTATAGTATATCTAGCTTTGGGTGACAATAAGCCGCATCATCTATCTGGAAGTCAATGTGTCTTTTATGGTGTTTAAAAAAGGAAGCCCGTAAAAGAATACCCATGGCCCTCAGCCAATTAGAGGCAGCTTTTTGAAAAAAAAAACAAATCCCCATTGAAAGACTTTAAAATAAATGATCTGTTATCCATGCCAAGGCTGCAAAATTCAGGGGCTGGCAGGCTTCAGAGCTGATCTTTTCTGGTACCAGTAAAGCATGTACGCAGCTTTATGGGTTTGAGCAGTAATTTATCCTCAAAAAATGAAACAACTTAAAGCAGTATGAAACCCAACAACAACAATGTAATATATTGCAGCTTGCCAATCCTTACATTTTGTGGCTTCATATATTTTTTCCCCTTTTTTCACTTGGTGACCAGGCCAGTAACACACCTCCTGTCTTGGGGTGTCTCCACTCCTCTGGAGAAGCAACACTGACCCATGGGAAGCAGCATTGTCGACCAGGGGAGAGAGTAGTGTTAAAGTGTTACTAAACCCAGAACCTGCATTCACTATATCTGGTCTCCCACAGTACATAGAACATGGAAATGCAATTATTTTAGTAAATATAAACTGCTAAATACCTTTTCTCATCAGCAGTATATAGCAGTCTTATGACTTCTATCAGTGTCTGGTTAAAGCTTTTAGGAGGAGTTTTCATTCTCCCCCGATTGTCCTATGAGGCTGCAGAACCCCTGAACCTATGTCTGGACAGTGCTGATTGGCCCTGTGCTGATCACATGCACTCTCTCAAGAAAAAAAATACTGAGCATGTGCAGCTTGTCCCCTAGCTGCTGTTCTATCAGGAGATCAATTGGGGACTGTGATAACGTTTTTGAATAAACAAATAAAAGCTCACCCCTGTCAGTGTTAAATAGTTTATCTCAACCCTCTACCTGACACTTTTGCTGGACAGTTTGGTTTGTTAAAAAAAAATAACAGACTTGCTAGCCAGATCATCAGGTGAAAATAAATGAAAAAAGTTTAGCAAAACAAAACAAATGCAGACACCACTTCTAAGGACTGGTATGCTGCAATATGTGAAATATTTGTTTTTTTGGTTTAATACCGCTTGAAATGCATTCTGTCACCCACAGGCCTTTTATTTATTTGCAGCTCAATAGCAGCCTGTTTAGCAAAAGAATAAAATCTTGTGTAGATTATCTATTTGTGGTTGCATTCACTGAAATGCCAGAATGAGCAATTCTCAGTGTCCATTCCTCTTGTGATCCAAGCTTTTCAGCTTTACCATGGCAACACAAGCAGCATAGAGCAACAAACAAATGGGAACTGCGCATATGTGTGATTTCCTAGATACAATGTAATCAGGAAGAGACACGGGCAACTGCGACCGATAAGGTGCTTGACTCAGTATGCGGGGGACAGAAAGTAACTGTCTGCACAATCAGGTAGCTCTGTGGACAAAATATCAAACAGGTTGGAAGCAGAAGAGCAATTTTATAAATGATTGAGGCTATTTTATATTTGAAATCCTAGATGTAGTTCTGCTTTCATTTAATGTTAGGTAAAGTGGACTGTAGCCATGAAATTAAGACACTTGCTTCTTGGGAGGAAAGCAATGGTAAACCTAGACAACATTATAAAAAGCAGAGACATCACCCTACCGACAAAGTGCCGTATAGTCAAAGCTATGGTATTCCCAGTAGTAACCTATGGCTGTGAAAGCTGAACCATAAGGAAGGCTGAACACCAAAGAATGCTTTTGGACTATGGTGTTGGAGAAGACTCTTGAAAGTCTCTTGGACAGCAAGAAGATCAAACCAGTCAATCTTAAAGGAAATCAATATTCACTAGAAGGACAGATCCTGAAACTGAAATAATTTGGCCACCTAATGCGAAGAGAGGACTCATTGGAAAAGATCCTGATGCTGGGAAAAATGGAAGGAAAAAGGCAAAGAGGAAACCAGAAAACAAGAAGATGGATAGATAGCATCATCGAAACAATGAAAACAAATTTAAGCAAGCTCTGGGAGGCAGTGGAGGACAGAAAAGCCTGGCGGGCTATGGTCCATAAGGTCACGAAGAGTCGGACATGACTAAACAACTGAACAACAACAAAGTGGACCTTGCACTCCATAGCAAGGTCCCATATTTGATGAAGCCTCTCCTGTGCCAAATTACTAAAAAAGTCTGTACATATACTTACATACATTACCCCGGCTTCTATTCTGCAGTAGGTGATGTTGCTATACTTCTGGCAGGATCCTGTGGAATTAACAAAACCTCCCAAGAAGATGCTCCTTCACCATGCTGAAGCTGCATCTCATAAGATTTACAGTACTCATCATTCTTCAAGATTTCGCTGGAAGTATGGTGACATCATCCTTGACTAGGTAATGATTCGGTGCTGGGATTCCTTCTTCCTGCTGTCCATTCAAGACTTGTGTGTTTTTAGCGCGCCATATGGACTCTTTTTAATTTTTATTTGTGGATCAAACAAATTATGTCAGCTGCTGTTTAGAATGTGGTTTTAGCCTGGATTGTTATCTGTTTGGGTATAAGTATATCTATCAAGTTTTTTTAACTTTACTACAATGTTTTGGATTGAGCGGTGCTTAAGCAAATAAGCAGACAAATAATCCATCCACATCCACTACTTAATGGCCCTGTAATCTATTTTTCATCAAATTGTTTCTCGTTCACACGCAAGGTTGGGGGGCAGTAAAAACCCATGGTTGATGCAATGCACATGTTTGCGGCATGCTAGTGTGGTGATCAAGGGGTAAAGCAGGAGATATGGAGGTGATACAACCACTAGTGTGAATGAGCCCTTACTGTGATGTTGTGCCTCCTTGTAATTAGTTCACTGCAACCTACTGAACCTCTCGTTCATGTTTGCTTAGAACAATCAGTGCGTGTATGTTGCAGTCATGTGTACTGCTTTATGCACACTACAAATTCCATGGGCCATATTCTATCTTGGGAATAAGCAAGAGAGGGTGGCTACATGTCTTAATACAGTGGTACAGGGAGAACAAACTTAGCCACCCTCTAACAGGAAGTCAGAACACAGCAGCAGAAAGAAAAAAAACTGGGATTTGGAGGAGACTGAGTGCAATAGAAGGTGCTTTTTTGAGTTAAGAATACAAACGTGAATAAAATGTTTTTTTTTTTTAAACACGAGTTTAATGTCACTTTACAGAATAGGTGCTAGGTTAGGTTTTAAAGATTATATTTAAATCTAAAGGATTAGGTTGAGTATGCAAGGAAGGGAGACCACACTCCAAACTTCAGAGAACAATGAGCTCTATTACGTAAAATCCACACAGGACATGAAGATCTCACGATACATAAAGACAGTAGCATGGTTGGCGCGTTTCACAAAAAGATTTGCTTAATTATAACACGGTTATGATTAAGAAAATCATTTTGTGAAACGCGTCAACCATGCTGCTGCCCTTATGTTTTATGAGATCTTGATTCCCTGTATGGATTTTATGCAATAAAGCTCATTGTTCTCTGAAGTTTGGAGGGCGGTCACCCTTCCTTGCATACTCTGCCTGTTACGCCCAGACCCCGGACTGGACCGTCACCTTGACTTTCAGAGAGGGGATCATATCACCTGGAGTGGTGTTGCTCATTTATTACTGCCTAAGGGATTAGGTTGCCTAAAGGATTATGTTAACTGTTAAGTGTAAGCTATGTATCAGGGTTCAATATGGGTTATAGTTAACTACTGAAGGGAGGCGAAGGATTATAAATAAGTTAGAGGTCAAAGACATGGCAAGCAGAAAGCTCCACATAAAAACAACCACTCTGAACAACCAGACTACCACCCCAAAGACAATCATTTGTGATCTACAATATATTCAACACACCTCAAGAATGCTGTAGTCTGTTCCCCTGGCATACATGACCACAGCATGTGCAGAGTATGTCCTTAGCTTCATCGTCAGCTTCATTTCTTCTTTGTTTTCATTTTCCAACAACCGGTATTTGATATAGCTGTTTCCACTGAAGGTTACAGATGAACCAACTGCAAAACAAACAGGAATATATTTCAGCAAACAGACTTATATTTGGTGTGCATATATTGACAATTAACTGAAGGAAATAAAACATGAATCATTGTATAAACCACCGCAGGCTTTTCTCAAAGATAACACATCAATCATATGTACAGTAAAATAAAAGAGCCCACATCATTTGCATTATCTTCATGTAAATGGATCTCCCCCTCAGAGTAACATATGGCCAACAAATGTGTCACTACGGAGAGAAAGCATATAGCACAACTCATGTTCTGCTCAACTGTAGTACACCAAAATAACATACAGTAGAGCACCGCATGAGCTACGCTCCTCAGAATAATTGCCCAATTTAAGCCTCCCGCATGAGAAACTAAATGGCTTCCCAAACATCTTCCCTTAGGCTAATCATCAAGATCGCTGGCCAAGAAAAAGGTTTATTTTATGAAGGGAATGCAAGAAAAGTAGGAACAGAGATGGACCAGGTCACAGATGTAGCCCAACCTCTACTGGAATGGCAGCCAATAGTGCCTGTGGCTAGTGATTGCTCAGTCTTTAATTATTGTTCAGAAGTGCTCAGGCATGAAGTCTCAGTATTATGCTTCCTGATATCAACCTGAGTGCAGCCGATCTATCTAAGGAGTGGGAGCATGAACTCATTGGTTATCACATGAACGATGACATTAAACAGTGCTAATTCATTACTTGCAAGCAGAACTAATTCTAGGATGTCAGGTTCTGAAATATTCTTAATTGCAAGACTAGGCAACTAATGTCTGCATTTCCATAATGTACAATCTTTGTCACAGATTTCAAAGATTTAATACTAGATGCATAGCTTTAAAGCCCCAAAGCTTTTTCTACCTAGAGGTAAGCCTATAATAAGGCTTACCTGTAGGTAAAATGAATATCTCCTAAACCTACATGGTTTAGGAGATATTCGCCCTGCAAGCAGCCACCGATGTCAGCGGCGCGTGTGCTCTGATGATCCGGTGGAGGTTGTCGGAAAATCAGAGCTCGCTGCCGGAACGAAGAGCTCCCGTGCGAGTGATTTCACCTGATGGTCCTCTTCTTTCTTCTGGGTACACGTACCTGGAAGAAAGAAGAGGACCATCATGTCAGCGTCCCCAGAGCTGACCGACTCAGGCATCGGGGGCCTCATTCTAAGGTAAGTACTTCATAATGTGTTAGTATGCGATGCATACTAACACATTATGCTATTGTCTTGCAAGCTATTTTTTTTTACCCCCTCTTCTAGCGGGCTTACTACCGCTTTAATATAGGGCCATTTGCCACATTTTGTGTGAGAACTATCCACGTATATACTGCCGTGGCCAAAAGTTTTGAGAATGACACAAATATACATTTTCACAAAGTCTGCTGCTTTAGTGTTTTTAGATCTTTTTTTGTCAGATGTTACTATGGTATACTGAAGTATAATTACAAGCATTTCAGAAGTGTCAAAATGCATTTTTTGACAATTAAATTAAGTTTATGCAAACAGTCAATATTTGCAGTGTTGACCCCTCTTTTTCAAGACCTCTGCAATTCACCCTGACCTGCTGTCAATCAAATTCTGGGCCACATCCTGATTAATGGCAGCCTATCTAGTGCATAATTAATGCTTGGAGTTTGTCAGAATTGGTGGGGTTTTTTTTTTGTTCACCTGCCTCTTGAGGATTGACCTAAATTTCTCAATGGGTTTAAGGTCTGGGAAGTTTCCTGGCCATGGACCCAAAATTTTGATGTTTTGTTTCCAAAGCCACTTCGTTATCACGTTTGTCTTATGGCAAGGTGCTTCATCAGACTGAAAAAGGTATTGTTTGTCAGCAAATTGTTCTTGGATGGTTGGGAGAAGTTGCACTCGGAGGATGATTTTGTACTATTCTTTACTAGCTGTGTTCTTAGGCAAAATTGAGCCCACTCCCTTGGTTGAGAAGCAACCCAACACGTGAATGATCTCAGGATGCTTTACTGCTGGTATGACACAGGACTTATGGTAGCGCTCACCTTTTCTTCTCCAGACAAGGTTTTTTACGGATGCCCCAAACAATCAGAAAGGGGATTCATCAACGAAAATAACTTTACCCCAGTCCTCAGCAGTCCAATCCCTGTATCTTTTGCAGAATATCAGTCTGTCCCTGCTGTTTTTCCTGAAGAGAAGTGGCTTCTTTGCTGCCCTTCTTGACACCACGCCATCCTTCAAAAGTCTTTGCCTCACTGTCTGTGCCGATGCACTCACACCTGCCTGCTGCCATTTCTAAGCAAGCTCTGCACTGGTGGTGCCCCAATCCCACAGCTGAATCAACTGTAGGAGACGGTCCTGGCGCTTCCTGGACTTTCTTGGGCGCCCTGAAGCCTTCTTCACAAATGCAGTGGAAAAAGGGATTTTATTAAAACTTACCGTAAAATCCTTTTCTCAGAGTTCACTGACAGACGCAGCTCTTCATGACTTTGTGGGGTTTTATGTTCGTCCTACCAGGAGTTAACCGTCGTTTCTTCGGTGAAGAGAAGTCCTTTTTGTCGTCCCTGTCTGACTATAAGACGTTTTCTATGTCCCTAACCTGACGACTCCTGACCCCATTTCAATAAAAGCAACTACTTAGGGGAAAGACTAACAAACCCCGTAGGCAT
>BLSH010540822.1:33636-52919 GCA_018402905.1 Glandirana rugosa
ACCAATATGGGGAATCTCGCCCCGGGCCACCCGCACGGAACGGGTAAGATGCGGCGGGTCCCTGTGTTGGGGCCGGCTTTGCATCATGTTGGCCAGGTCGGGGAAAGTACAGAGCACGAAGACTCTCGATGCCCCGACCGGCTTCTTGATAGCAGATCATCTTGATTGCAGAAAAAAGAAAAGAAAAAAGAAAAATGGTCACAATAGGACCGCAGTTCCCATAGGGAAGCCAGGTCAACTCCTTGCGAACTAGGCATTGAAACTGGAGAGCTCCTCTGTGAGGGGGGGTTTTAATGTAGGAAAAGAGGACGGCCCCCAGGGGAGGGGCCAGCTGATTTATTTTCCCTGCCTAGTTAACTCCTGGTAGGACGAACATAAAACCCCACAAAGTCATGAAGAGCTGCGTCTGTCAGTGAACGTAGGAGAAATGTTTTTTATGGGATTACGTTAATTTTCATGGCAAAGAGGGACATTGCAATTAACTGCAATTCATCTAATCACTCTTCATAACATTCTGTAGTATATGAAAATTGCCATCATACAAACTGAGGCAGCAGACTTTGTGAAAAAGAACATTTGTGTCATTCTCAAAGCCTTTGGCCACAGCTGTACTCTATTGGAAGCAAATGTGACTGAATGATAACACAGGAGAGCAATTATTAAACAAGGGCAGTGTGTTGTCAGCTCATAGCAGGAGGTGAGTGAACAAGGATATGGCTGCATTACCAGGTGTCATTTTAATGAGCTGAACCTAATTAGCAAAAGTATGTAGGCTTAGGACACCCCCCTCCCCCTACGCCCCCTTAAAGGAGAATTATAATAAATGATTAGATAAACCCACAAGTGCTTTATATACTGCTACTATTATATTGGCTTTCGAAATTTACAAATGCAGCAGTTTAGAAATGGGATGAAAGGTTTAGCACTGGGAAAGACTTTCTGAAAGATAAAAAGTGAATTTTATACAATTTGGACCAAAATGAGGGACAAATGAGGAGGCAGATGAACTTTGTTCCAAATCAGGGACAGTCCCTCAAAAACAGGGACAATTGGGAGCTATGCAAGTGTGATTTCTGTCTCCTATCTCATTCCTCTGTTATTTGCATGGGTCACTTCTGACTGTCTATGCCGACACCAGACGTCCCCCTCCCCTCTTCTAGCACAGAGCAGGTGATTGACAACCTCAGCTGTGTATGTTTCCCTATAAGACTATGTAGAGGTGGGTGTGTGTCCATTCCCACCACTGAGGTCTCAGACTACACTCAGCTCTGTGCTCTGTACTGCTATGCAGTGTGTAACATCATACCCCGCACCCTGCCTTCTAAAGCTCACAGATGCTGTATATATTCTGGACTTTGAACGGCTGTAGAGAAGAATTAGCTACAGATAAACAGGTACAACTTATGTTAGAGGCTTTGTTTCATCTCTGTGTATCACCTGAGGCTAGTCACTTCACTGGGTATATGTAAGGGTTTACAACCACTTTAAAGATTGCTTTAGATGTTAGTGATTGGGTTTAAAATGATTTTACTTAAAGATTTAACTCTGGGCAGAAACAAAAGGCACAAATAAATGCAGATCTATAATAATCAATGTATCGTTAAATGTATTCTAGAATTCAAGCAGTCTAGGTACCTGAGGTTGACCTGGTATCAGCCTCTTGCTGTCCCTGAACAGCAGTGTTGGAATGCGGGAGGAAAAAGCAGCACAAGGAGCCAATCAGTTCATGTGCCAACAAGAAGCATGATGATAGGGAGAGAAAACAGAGTGACAGAGAGATGAGCTCATCAATGTGATGCTTCTCTAGTAACAGGCTGGGGCGGATCCAGGATGACCGGGGCTCTGAGGAAATGGATCATCTAGCAACATCTTGCAAGGGGAAAATCTCTGGATTGAAGCTTAGTATTGCAGCAAAAGTTGGTTCTGTTATTTAATCCTTTACATTTTTTTCTATCTTGAAATTTTTGATTGTGGTTCTACTTTAAAACTATTAACAGAACCTTCTGTTCCACAGAAATGCAGATTAAAACAAATGCGATGCCTGTTAAAGAAACACTACCCCAACCTACAAACACCAGTTTAGGTAATGGGTGAGTACTGCACGTGCCTTTAGGTCACGTTTCCTCTGAAGAAGCCTCTACAGGGAAGAAATGCTTCAGGAATCAATGGCCTGCATAGCCCTTGTTCCAGCATATTCGGCTGCATCTGATTTTGGATGACAGGAGCCCAGTAGCAGGAGCCTGGGTAAATGCTTTCATTATGTGTATTTGGTATGGATGCAGAAGCTACAGATCTTGGAGCTGGTGGTGCTGACATTACATCCAGGCAGTTTGGTGAGCACTCCTTAGAACCACCTAGTGAAGGTGTGGGTAAGTCAGTTTGTCGCACTATACTGTACAAACCAATACATATGGTCTGTTACTACCAGTGTGTGTAACAGTTCAGCCTGGTTCCTACATACTTAGATATGCTCACACATGCTATCTACAACCCAGCCTTGTCCCTGGAGAGAGGTTCTTCTATATCATAGATGTGATCAGAGGCGTAACAAGAACCTTCAGGGCCCCAGTGCAAGGAACCATAAAGGGCCCCCCTGACCTCAGGTCCATGGGCCCTTTCCAATGATCCTGGGGTCTTATTCTCCCATCACAGGGCCCTTGATTATGATCCTGCAGCAGGACCCCTTCCTGATGACTTGGGTAGGGTTGCCACCTGTTCTCTTAAGCCAAACCCGAAGACTTTAGCAGCCCTCCAGCAAATTATTTTTTGTAGTATACACTATACATATATTTTATGATTAAATAACAATTCAAATTGTATATATTTAATCACAAGTGTCCCCCCTTACATCTGAGTCCACAGAGTTCCGCTTTGCATCTCAATACGCAGTTTCCCTTTTACATCAGAACTTGCAGAGTCTGATATAAGGGGGTCCCTGGTAACTGAAGCCCCCACTTGCATCATTGTTCCCAGCATTCTCCTATAATCAGGGTTCCCAGAGCCCCTGTTACTTCAGAGTCTGCAGAATTTCAGCTTGCACTGTAAGGGCCCTTTTCACACTTGAATCGATCGGACCACCCATTCTGTATGGGGAGGTGGATGTAAACAGACATGTGTCTATTTACACCTGCCTGCATCTGATCCAATGAAAACAGACAGATGAGGATCCATTTACCATCCGTCTAGTGGATTGAATGGCAGTCAGACTGCCCCATAGAGAACAGCGGGCTGTGTCCGCTCTGCACAAGTGGAGTGGACATGGACCTGTCATCCGCCTGCTTAGTGGGGGTCAGTGGAAAGATCTCCCGCTGAGTAGACAGATCCACTTGGCAGAGTCCGCCCATGTGAAAGGGCCCTAAGATGGAGCTCTGTGGACTGTAATGTAAGGAGTGCTTTGATGTACGCGGTGTTCTGATGTAAGGGGTGCTCTGATGTAAGGGGTGCTCTGGGAATCCTGATCTAAGGGGGTCTCTGCTCACCAAAGCCCCCACTTACATCAGAGTCTCCCTTTACATTACAGTCCAAAGAGCTCTCCCTTACATTAGTGTGCTCAGAGGCTGGCAAGATAAAGAGAGGAGGGGATAGGGGGCGCTTCACTTACTATAGATGGAGGCCTGGAGCCTGGAGTTCTGCCACAGTGGTCAGTAAGCAAGACCTGCTATACATACAAATAGGCTGGCACAGCACCACAACAGGGAAACCCCAGCAGGCTACTGTGCTGGTAGAGGGACTCTGGAGGTGACAATACACTCTCTCTTCAGTCCCTTCAATGACTGACTGACTCACCTGCTGCTGCTTTGTTTTCAATGACTGAGAGAAGGAAGGCTGTCCTGGAGAGCTGTGGATCCCCTGTGGAGGGTTGCAGCATCCATGGTACATGCTGGTCTTTCCTCCACTATCTAGCTGGACTTATGCGAGGCATGGAACTGCCGGGGATTGGAATGTGGACGGGGCTGTAGGGACACACAGTACTAGGGGGGCGGGAGAAGAAGATCCTGCTCTCTTTGTATCTTTTTAGTTTCCTGTCCAAACGAGGAGGAGGGGGGGGGGTGAGCTGTCAGTGCAGGCTCCGAGCAGTATGAGAGCGTTATAGACTCTCTACTCATAGCTGCAGCCTGCAACCCTAGAGTGAAATCCCAGGCTTGTGGGTCACCCTCAGTGACAGGATTCCAGGGCCCAGTCGCAAGTTCAACTGCTGTGACCCTGATTGTTCCACCACTGGATGTGATAAAGACACATCATGCTGATTGGTACCGATTTCCCCTCTACACTGTTAAACAAAGGAGTGATCAAAACTTTACATCTTTAAATCAGGATAATTAGCTGCACTCTCGCACCTGGTTGTTACATGGCTCGTTGTTTTCAATTACCATTGATTGATTTGCAATATCGGGAATTGTGCAGGTTTTGTTATTAATACTTACATGATTGATTGAACATGGACATACAGGCATGCCTGATAGGGGAAACTGCTTTTTTATATGATTTTAAAAGTGTGCAGTGCTGTGTTTACGTTATGCTGCTTGTTTATCTCATACGGTGTTTCAGCATAATTAAATAAAACGAGACACGGTCTTTGTAAATCTATTTTGTTTAACTTTAACGTTTTGGGGTTTTGCTCATCATCACCTCCAGTTTGGCATTATATTATATTACGTATAGATTTAAACTATTTGGCCCCTTTCACACTTCGTTGAGATCAGCAGGGGATCTGTCTGCTGTTCCCCTGCTGATTAGAGTAGAGTGTGCGGATGAGCCATCTGTGTCCGCTAAGTTTATGTAGCTCTGCTCTATGGGTGGTCGGGAGTTAACAGTCTCCGCTGTCCGTTACAGCCAACTACCCCCAATTCACCTATGGATCACCTTCATTTTTTTTTTTTTGTAAGCCTACTAGATCGGACTGGAGGTAGACAGGTGTAAACGGACACAACTGTGTTTACATCCACTGATCCATAGGGGTGAATGGATCGTCCGATCAGGTCTAGCTGAAAAACTGACAGGTGGCTCTGATCAGAACCATCGTGTAAAAGGGGCCTTATAAATAACTATGCAGGATGCTGTGCCCTATCCAAAAATAGTGTGCAAAATATACCTATAACCAGAAGTCCATTGTCAGTGTTCCTCTAAAGGTTTCTTTCTCTCTCTGCTCACTTTAGTGTTTCCCAACTGACTCGTTCAACGTCAGTACAAGAATTTTAGCGTACACTCAAGGGCAGACAAGCGTAAGCAGCAAGGGGTTAAATAAAAAAAAAGCCATGTTAAATACTATATATATACCGTAGATATCCCTACATATTCTAATTCTGTCAATTTATGATTTCAGGTGGAGTTCCAAACTGGTATAAAAAAATACATACTTTTATAGTATACATATCATCATGCAGGAAGGTCTTACCATTGCATTGACGGTCATCTGAGCAGACACAGTTGTACTTCTCTTCATTTGCATCCTCAACACATTCCATACCCTCTGGGCATGGATTTCCTTCGCAAATACTGTTCAAAATGGGACATTTCCCTCCTGTTAAATAAGAACCATGACATTATCATTATATGTGCAGTTTATATACACGTACACAGAAGCTCGCAGCCTCTTTGTCCTGCTCCTTACCTTTGCACAAGCAGACAGATTTCCGCAGGTGTCTTGGAGTCACAAAGCTCAGCCTTGCTGTGCTGTGCGTTGACATGACATTCTCATCTACAGAAATCTTCTCATCACAAAACCTCAAGGGACATTCCACATCAGCACAGAGCTTATGGAAGACCTCAAGGATTTTAACACCACTGAAGTCTTCGATTTCAGCTACAGAAGCATTTATCTTTTGGATAAGAAGTTTTGGAACAAAACGCGTACTGCCTGGTTTATCTACAGCCAGCAGGACGTCCAGGCTAGCAGGTGGGTCAGAGGGTTGCAGGCTAAGAATCTGGACATCAATCTTGCGCCCGCCCAAAATATTTTTTAACGTTCTCTGAAAATTGCGCCAGTAATCTCCAATAAATTCCTCCGGGGAGAGGTTGGCAAAGCGGAAGGTTATGCTGTGATTTAGCATCTCCTGGGTTATCTCTTTGATATGAACAGTAATATCTGCTGAGGTTGTAAACATTCCATCGTTAACGCTGACGTTTAACAGATATTGGCCAACATCCAATCGCCTGTGTGCTATCAGTTTCCCCCCTGCGCTTGAAACGGAAAACAGATTTTCCACTTTGGAATCCAGGCTGTACGTGAGTGTATCATAAACATCCTGGTCCGTGGCATGAATCTTTCCAATCACACCCCCAGAGTACTCCTCTCCAAATGTTGTGATGTATATTTCAAGTGGTAAAATGGCTGGAGGGTAGATGCTCTCTTCAATCACTCGTATGTCAATGTTTGTCACCGATGACAGCTGTGGTTTCCCATTATCTGCCACCTGAAGGTAAAAAAGACACATGAAAAAATGTGATTCTGGAAAGAGGCAAGAAAAATGTACTATTCATACATTACATGGGAATACTGGCTTATGTTTGTTCACAAACCATGCTAAAGAAACCCAACTAATAGGATGGGGTTTAGCTAAAGTGATACAATGAAAAGTGGAATCCTACAGGAAAATAGAAACTTTTTATTAATTGAGCTATAAGACCCTAGTACACAACTTGCGGCCATTTTGTAATTAATGGCCCCAGCAGCCAGTAGTCAATGTTTTCTTCACCTTAGTCCCTACTCAGGGACAATGAAGGAAACTTTTCTTTAAATTAGTTTCTACTAGCTAAAAGACTTTCTCCATTTGTTATTTTTTCTTGCTGAAAGGAGCATCAAGTATAGTGTAAAGCTGTCCATAGATGGTGCGATTTTCTTTCTTGCAACAGGTTACAGGAAAGAAAATCACTTGATTCCCCCATCAGTACAGTCGGTGTTGATGGGTGAATCCCTCCCGCTGAGCTATTGTGTTCTCCCAGCACCCCCTGCTGGGAGAACGCAAAGAGCCATCCCTGCTGGGAGAACACACAGTGATCATCGTTGCTAGTGGCTATGAAAAATTCAACATGCTGGCTATACCCAAGATGATCAATTAGTCAACTTAGGGAAAAATCAGCTTGCTCGTACATGGTTTGAATCTCGAGTGGTCCCTGCTGAGCTGGCCAAGATTTGAACCGTCTATGGCTAGCTTAAGGGTAGCCCTATATGCAAAGAATTTAATAGTTTTCCCATGCAGGCTAAACAGCAAGGATTAGGGATTCTCTCTTGCTGCTATTGCAGTAGCTGGTAGGACCTACAGCTGCTGATTACCTGAACAGTTATTGCATCTGATAATTTTCCACCCAGCTCATTTTTCAATAGGCATTTGTTTTGCCAGGTAGTGCCGACAGGACCACCCCACTTGAGCATGTAAGAAATTGCTGGACAACCGCACTCTGTTGAACACCTTTATTATAATTCCATAAAATCCATAGAAGTCACACAAAACAGGAACACTAAAGAACAAGGCAAATAGGCTTACCCGTTTCACACCATCAATACGGGGTGCTTAATCATAGCCTGGATCCTGCAGTTGTTTGCCCTGATTTACAACTTGTATACCTTTCACCTACATATATTGGGGCAGACAAGTGCAGGATCCAGGCTATGATTAAGCACCCCGTATTGATGGTGTGAAACACGTAAACCTATTTGCCTTATTCTTCGGTGTTCCTATTTTTGTGCAACTTATATGGATTTTATGGAATTATAATAAAGGTGTTCAATGGAGTAGGGTTGTCCAGCAACCTCGTACATGTTCATCTTTGATGCAGAGCTGCACCTGTGCCACGAAGGCCTGAGCGGAGGTAATTGGACTAGAGCTAACCTGGAGCGGTGTACATCTCAGGACCACCCCACAGTTTAACTTCCAGCAGTATATGGGCAACTTTAGTCATTTTTTAAGGGGACAGTATGAAGCACTGAATTGTATAGCAGTGAGTTCTAACAATCTCTTATAGCAAGCCCTACAGCATGCTTTCTATCTCCTGCTGCATGCTCACAACCACCTCAGCAGCACTTCTGCAGTCTTAAACTATGTCAAGTTGTGCAGCAAGTTTGCCGCACCTCTGAAAAGTAAACTGCATCTGAATACCTTTTTAGAGGTGTTTGACAGGAGGTGAGGAGGTGACGCGGTTACAGTGTGGCCCCATTTGCTTTAATGGGTCACGTTCTTTGGCACTACTGCCTACCAAACGCAACAGGAAAGATCATTTTTGACACGGCCATGGTCTGTGAACCCCCTTGTCTGCTGCATTTCTGCAGTTCGAGGGGAGGCTGTAAAAACATATCTCAACTGCATGTTTTTACTGCCCATCGGCCTCAAGTCTAAACAAGCCCTTTGACCACCCCTTGTAGCACCCCAGCTGACAATCTAATGTACTCCCAGTCTCCGACTGTTTCTGTTTTGTTTTTTTAGGTACACTGAAAATTACGTGTGGCCCTTTGGTGATATCAGAGGCCACTCCCGGGCTAACTACAGCATATTGAGTAAGTTGACCACCACTATTATGTGCAATGATGAAAGTTAAACACAGGAAAGTGTAATTAGATTAAGGGAAGGGTATATTCTATGGCCCCCAGACCGCATACTAGTTCTGATAGGCAGAGAAAGGCAGCTTTAATCTGAAGAATCACATCCACATAAAGGTATTAGCTTTGTAATCCTTTTTATTAGGTCATTCCTGGTCTCATTAATTCTGCATATAAGCACTGTTTCAGGTGAACAATTTACAGAGTCATACAATTCACTGGCTTATTAAACCTGACTTGTAGGTGTCCCAGGGACTCTAATGATGGCTGATGCTGCTATTCTAATAATAAGAATCATATCCTAATAAGAATCATTTGCTCTAGGAACTACTGAAACCCCTACATCCAGGGATGGAACATATTTTATACATTTATAGGTCATAAAAAAAACATTTTTTTTAGATATTGCTGTTCATGGGATATTTTATGGTTAACATCTGGAGCTCAGATGTGTAAATATACGTCTTTACTATGGTATAAAATACCCCTACATGATATATGACAGTATGCACAAGATAAACATTAGGCTTACTGAAAACAGGGATTACTGTAAAATACTCCAATAAAGCATCAGTTAAAGTGTATGTGAGTGATCTTTGCCACTAGGTGGCAGTAAAGCATATTTCAAGAACACAAGTATGTTCAACCATGGGCATGCTATAAAGATTCTTAATAGCAGAACACTTCCTACCTGCAACATTTCACAATCTGCAGGTTTTATATCAGATATACTAAGATGCAAATTAACCTCTGTCGGCTATCAAAATATCATCCATGTGCAGAAAATGTATCTATAAATTTACCGTCTTCAAGTAATAAAAGCAACTGTTATCTTTTAATAAGTTGGTGTCAGAATTAAATGGGTTTGAGCCGTACTTCATGCTGTAGGAGGCATAATCAAATCTTAGCATTGGAAACAAATATTTTCTGGCGACAATCCGAGATTACTAGCATGGAAAGAATTCACGGGGTCAGAGGAAATTAAGAAGAGAATAATAGGTCTTCTGTGCACTTGGTGTTTGATTCTCTTTTATATAAACCAACAGGAAGCGGTTCACAACAGCAGTAGGCTTAATTAAGTGAGTGTAAATTGCCTAGGCATCAGTTTCCAGTCCGGGATCAGCGTTACTACAGTGCAGACACCACAGTAATCTCTGAGAACTCTTCTCCAAGGTACGATACAAATCATACAGTATTTACTGACAGCTGTGCAATAACCAGATAGAAAAGCAGACCTACCAACACATACACTGACACTACAGAAAAAAGAATCAGTTACCCTAATGCCTTAAAAATGAAGTAGGGAGAATAATCGAGTTATATTCCTTTTTGGGCCCATTTACACTTGATGAGTTTTATTCCGTTACCGCAGCACATATTAACAGACATGCAGTGCCATTAATTTTATATACACCCAATGCACTAATGCCAGGTTCGCACCAGTGTGCTGAGGTTTGGGCGCAGTACGATTGTATGCAAACTTTACACACGGTTTTAGGTCAGTTGACTTCTATTTAGAGTTGAGCAAACCCGAACTGTAAAGTTCGGGTCCATACCGAACTTTGGCGTGTCCGTGACCCGGACCTAGACAAAAAAGTTTGGGTTCGAGTTCTGGGTTCGGGTATTTGATCACGCATGTTGAATAGCTGAAGGGCAGCCAATCAACAAGCGTTTCACTGGTTTGCCCTTAGCAGCCATCAGAGCCACGCCTACTAATGGCATGGCTGTGATTGGCCAGTGCATCATGTGACCCAGCCTCTTTATAAGCTGGGGTCACTTAGTGCTGCATGTCACATGCTCTCTGGGTAGTGTAGGGAGAGGATGCTTCCGGAGCTGTGAGGGACAGATTGCAGATCTAATAACATCTTATCCTGCATTACAGAACGATCTGACTGGACTAGGTAGAGTCTACTGCTTAGAGGGACAGATTATTGTTCTAAAATCATCTTCTAGTTCTATAGGGTCAGGTTCCTGCTGTTGCTGTAAGGGACAGATTATTGTTCTAAAATCATCGCCTACTCCTATAGGGTCAGATTCCTGCTGTTGCTGTAAGGGACACATTATTGTTCTAAAATCATTTTACTTCCTTTTGCATGTATGTAGATCAGGGGGGCGGATGCATGGATGGGGGGACGGCGCCCATGCGTGCGCCCCTAATGCAGGGGCCGCCACTGGGTAGTTCATTGAGTCTTCCAGTCAGAGTAAAACTGCCTGCCCATGGGAAGACAGCTTACACTAACAGTCTGCAGGAGTCCTACATGGCACCATCCATCTGCTGATCGTGGTGCAATGCTTTCCAGGCTTCTAAAAAAAATTAGTAGACACACATTTTTTTACCTGCAAAAAAGTGTGTATTTATTATTATTATTTTTTTTTTTTTAAGGTGAACTTATCCTTTAACACAATGTGCAATAATGCAAGATCTTCTGTAAATGTGCATCCGTTAACACAATGCATATTAGTATACAGGATTTATATAGCGCCAACAGTTTGTGCAGCGCTTTACATCGGGGCCCAGTACAAATACAGCGCAGTTCAATACAGAAGGAATAGGAGGGCCCTGCATGTGAGGACATGTAATCCATAAATACATTAATAGACTCCATCACAAATTGTGTTTTAAGGGTCACTGTGAAATTAAGTGGAGCAATAGGGGTATTGAAAGAAGATTCTGGCAGTTCAGACTGAGTGTTTGAGCAGGTGAGAGCTGTCTATAAATTCGGCACCCTGGGGAGGCTCTGAACCATGTTAAGGAAGGCCATAGATTATGTGATTAGTCATTGTTGATGGGAAAATCCCTACCGCAGAGTTATTGTATTCTCCAGAATTGAAGGGGGGGGGGTGTGCCTAGAGAACACAATGATTATTGCTAGTGGCTATAGTTGCTGGCAAAAATCACATGCTAGAGATCTGATATGCTGGTTGTACCCAAAGCCGGTCATAGACGGTTCGTATCTGGGCTGGTTCGAACCATGTGTGGGCAGGCTGAATGCCAAGTTGATCAATCAATCAACTTGGGTACAAACTAGCCTGCTGGGTTTTATATGCAAATATCGCTAGCGGCTGTCTCAGCCGCTAGCAATAATAGCTGTGTTCATCTGGCGGGTACGGCATCCATCCCCCCTCCCACTGTGGGGAGAACAAAGGCTTGGCGGGAGGGATTACCATATTGACGTGGTCTGTGCTTGCAAGAAAGAAATTTGTTCAGCCTATGCCCGCCTTAAAGCCCCGTACACATGGGCCAAATGTTGGGCAGCATTGGCCGGTTCAAAAGAAAGCAACCAATATTCGGCCTGTGTGTACTGCAGCCGGTCCAACAGGGGCATGAACGATAAAGGTCTGCCAACCCGGAGAGTTCTGGTGTCAGAACACAATAGAACAATAGGGGAGACTGCTGCACTAACATCAGACTGTTAGTACAGTGGCTCCGGCCTGAGATGTTAATTTTTTTTTCATTCAGCCCTCTGGGTTGAACGCAAAACACTAGCAGTGTGTACTAGGCTTAAGTCTTGGTTTCAATCAGCCTCCTCATAGATAGATCAAAACTCAGGTGGTCCCTGCTGAACTGGCTGAGATTCTAACCACCTATGGCCAGTTTAAGAACCATGGGTGCCTCTGGACAGTTTCTTAGCAGGGTAAGCCTATCTCTTTGGACTGCTAAACTGTGTATGAATTTACCTGATGACATGACCTCAGTGGGAGAGACCTTGATTCTCTGGGCTCACAGAAAGTTGGTTGAATGATGCTGGGCAACATGCAACCCATAAGACATTTCTAAATCTTAATTCTAGACAGGTGCACAGCAAAATACTACCAAAGGGTTTGTAATTATGTTCAGCCAGTTATGTGACGTCGACACCCACTGTAAGACAGCATAGCAAGTCAGGTTTGCCAATCTGATCTCAGTCTGTTATCTAAAAGTGAAGTAAAACAGTACACCGGGGAGGTCATCACTCTGCTCTGTAAGTTGACTGATGGCACTGTGTAAAGTAAAAGGGCTCTGGTTCAGATTGTTGTCCCTCCCTCTCATAGTCAGAGTGCTGCTGTGCATGAGATTTCAGGAGGCTGATATCAGGCCAAATTCATAGATTTATGCTAGTTTCAGGATTTAGGTTTTTATATATATGCCTGGAGTTCAGCTTGATTCCTATTGCCTACAGACTATTTCTCATAAAGATTGTTTGTTTCTACTTTTTTGGGGTACAGATTATATTCCAGTCTTGGTACTTCCAATTTTTGTACAATCCTGCTTATTTCCACTTTCCTATTAATCTCACTGTATGCCAGGCGACACGTGGACAACCCATTTAAATAAACTACTTATCACATTATAATTAGATAGGTTTCACAGTCATAACGTGTATATTTTAAGATAAATATTTTACCAAGCTTCTATATAACTGTGATATGACTAATTCTTTCGAAGAGTAAGAAATAGAGCGTGAATAAAAACTGAAAGCAGTTCCTGGGGAAATACATTTTCAGATAGTCCTGAAGGAACCCTGAAGATATGTTTCAATTTGTACAGGTTGCAGTCCTTTTAATGGCCACTGTTAGGTTAAGTAGAAAGAGGTTATTATAGGGGGGTTCCGGCAGTTAATAGTGGGTGTCATTTGAGCAGGTGAGAGATGCTTGCAAACTCTAAGCCCCTGGGAATCTCTGAACCAAGCATGGTTGTTTTTGGACCGTCTCTTGGCAGGTGATTCTAGTGTCTTTGGACTACAAAACTGGGCACTTAAAGTGGTTGTCAACCTGTGACAACCACTTTAACCTACAGGTAAGCCTAGAATAAGGCTTACCTATAGGTGCCCTGCATATCTCCCAAACCTGTATGGTTCAGGAGATATGCAGTGTTCTGCATGTGCCAACATCATTTCGGCACATGCGCAGTAAAGAAACGGCCTCCGTGCCGTTTCTCCACTGACCCTGTGCCGTGACTGGCGGCTCCCACGCGGCCCCAGAAGGAAGAGGGGCTGAAGATGGACGCCACCAGCACAGGGGACAGTGCTGGACTCGTTTGCAGGTAAGTGGCACATAATGGGTTACTATGCGATGCATAGTAGCCTATTATGCTTCTAATTTACAGGTGTATGTAGAGGAAGTAAACCCTATCTGGGTTTACTTCCTCTTTAAAGTGGTTGTGAACCCTTATATATATTAATTAGAAATCACTGCGCTGAGAGTCCAAAAACATCAAATAATAGATTAGTACCATGAATGCAGCTGCTTATCATCAACAATATATATATATATATATATATATATATATATACGGTAAATGGTGAACGCCTATAACTAGTGAGTTCCAATCAATTCACAGCAGCGCAATGAGTGAATACACATAAACCTACAGTGTATTTTCATATGTGCATAAACTCAATAAATATAAAGTGAATCCGTGCAAATAATGCAAAATCATATAAAAATATTTTGAATTTTAAATCATATAATAATATACTCCAATCGACTCCAAGTTCGGTGCTCATATGTTGGATCCAAGCCACTCCACATGTGGGAACAAATCACAAGGGAAACCACTGATAGTGTAAAACCTTTTTAAAAACTTTATTGCACAAACAACCAATTCGATCAGCCACTCTGTATCTTACATTAATAGTGTCAAGTCACTGCTCTCCATCTCCTTACTGTCTGTTAGCACAGCACTGACACTCGTACAGTCAAGCGTGGTATCTGAGTTGCCGTATTGCCAGTCCTTAGACGCGTTTCTTCACTTCCGACTTGTTCATTATCGGAGCTTTCCCGTGTGATTTTTTCCCACATGTGGAGTGGCTTGGATACAACATATGAGCACCGATCTTGCAGTCGATTGGAGTATGCCATATAAGCAGCGATTTTATGCCGTTTATCATCTGATGTCTGGTAAGCCTATGTCCATTAGAGTGATTGAATCACTGAAGCACACTGGTGGAGGAGTATATGGGTGTCATGTATGGAGTATGAGCGCTCGTCTTCACATATGAGACAGATGCATTAATGGACGTTTTTTATGGACTATATTTTTTTAATATGCACATTTAACAATATTTTTATATGATTTTGCATTATTTGCACAGATTCACTTTATATTTATTGAGTTTATCCACATATGAAAATACACTGTAGGTTTATGTGTATTCACTCATTGCGCTGCTGTGAATTGATTATAACTCACCAGTTATAGGTTTTCACCATTTATATATAACCCTTATATATACCCACTGAAGTGACTGGCCTCAGGTGATATTCAGAGATAAAAAGATCCAAAAGATCCTCATAAATTGTACCTGTTTATCTGCAGCTATCTCTTCTCTACCTCCTTTTAAAGTTGAAAATTTACAGTGTTTTTCTGAGCTCCCAGAGGCAGGGGGTGGGGATGTGATGTCACACACTGCCCAGCAGTGTCATAGACAATTGACAGAACGTTGTCACCCTATAACAGGAAGTGCCTAAAGAAGAACCTCCATGGCAAGATCACAATTTATCATTGTAAAGAAAAATGCAGATATAAAAATATGAAAAATGTATTTAAAATGACAAATTAAGAAATGAATATTGTTGTTTGAGATTTTAATTATGTTGCTTGCATTTACTTTAATAGGATTGATGGTTTCTGGAAAACTGACCGGGTATATTTATCATCTGTGAGCTCCTGGGGCCATGTAAGCTGCAATAAACTGATAAATAGCATCTTACTACAGTTGGTACCTGAACTTGAAGTATAAAGTGATCAGTGGATTTTCGGTTAAGTGTGGCTGACGTCGTTATCACTCCTTGCTGGTTGATCTGAAAAGTATTATCTTCGTTTCCACTTAAAATTGTAAACGTAAAAGGAGGACCGTTGTGCGAGGAATCCTTGTCAGTCACCGCCAAGTGTAGGACGCTGAAGCCAATCGCCTTATTTTCCTGTGAAGAGACATTTTTTAAAAAAAAGAAGGATTATAAGGCTGTCACAATGAGATATATTTGTCTAGAGGCTGACGGCAGGTTTCTGCACATGAAGAGAAGACAAGGTTAAGAACCCAGCGTTACAGCACAGCAAAGCATTGATATGAACATCACATTATAAAAAGAACAGACAGCGAAAAAAAAATCTAATATAAACATAAAAACTGGCAAAAAAAGTGAAAAATGCACCTAAAACTTTGTATACACTGGCTGCATTGAGAATACTGTACTTGTGCTTAAATGAGCTTGTTAAGGCTTTGAGAGGGATAAAAGATATCTTTGCCATCTAAATAAAGATGACAGAACACAGTAGAAATCCATTGCTTGCCTGCATTTCCTCCGCTGATTTTGTACACATGAAATCCTATGTTAATGAAACTTCAACTGCTTGTTAGTCACTATCGTCTGAAAACTGATGTCAAGCCAATTTAAGTTTTCCTAAGACAAAACCTTTGTGAAGTAGAGTTAAAGCAAAAAAACACTATATTAGTCTGCAACATTTTAAGACTAATAAAGGAAATGAGTATAGACAGCCCAGGCCAGTGCTTCAGATTTCTGGAGAATGGGGAATAAGAGATTGGGATTTCTGAAAGGCCATTAACTACTTGTGTACTAGTCTGTAATACTCCTTCATTACCAGGCCATTTTTAACTTTTCGGTGATAGTTTGACCAACAATTACTTGGTCATGAAACACAGGGGGGAGATTTACTAAAACTGGAGAGTGCAAAATCTGGTGCAGCTCTGCATAGAAACCAGCTTCCAGGTTTTTTGGTCAAAGCTTACTTGAACAAGCTGATTGGCTACCATGCACAGCTACACCACATTTTAGTAAATCTCCTCCACTGTCCTAAACAAATTCTATATCATTTTCTTTAAACAGATAGCGCTTTCATTTGGAGGCATTCAATAACCATTTTATTTATTATTTTAGGCTATAAAAAGGAAAAAAGACCAGTAAAAAAAAAGGTTTACCCTACTTTATGTTAAAAAATAAAATATCAAATAAAATGCCAGGGCTGTATGAACACCAACCAAATGACCTTTTTTTGAAAGTAGACACCCTAAAGCCTCGTACACACGGTGCAACGGTCGTACGACCGAACGGCTCAAATCGTATGTTGGCTGTTGTATCTAGCATACTGACATGCACTACACGATCGTACGACCAAGCTGAACGTAGTGACGTGTTATGAACGTATAAAGAGAAAGTTCAGGTGCATGTAATTAGTGTCCGGCCATTCATGACTTCTGAGCATGAGTGTTTTGCACAATACAACTTGTTGGACCAACTTCTCTGTACACACGATACAACGGTCGTATGACCGCTTGTTGGTACTACCAAGTTTTCTAGTCTGCTCATACAACTTCAGTTGTACGACCGCCGTACGTCGGCTGTTCTAATCGCGCGTACTAACGGTCGTATTAGCATGCAACGGTCGTTTGTACGACCTGTTGTATACGACCGTCGAACCGCGTGTACGAGGCTTTAGACACCCATGTGTGTATACTGTATGTATGGGAATGTGCGTGCGCCCATGTGTAATGTTCACTTTTTTCATTTAATAGAATATTAAAACAACCAGATCACCTATTTAGACAACGAAACAAATCATAATACATAGCTGTCTGTCCCGCCACCCATTCAAGGAGCCTTTGTTCTCCTGCAGACCAAAGCTGCTCTTGAAATCTTCACATCGGACATCCATGCCGTGGCCCTCAAGTTGCTACAGTGCAGTGACATAGGGAACAGGGAATGGAATTACAGAGGGTGGTGGGGTGCACAGGCATCCAACATGCCCCCAAGTGTGTTGAATGCTCAGCAAGAGTGCAAAGATCCCAGGAATGGTAGAGCAGTTATCTATAAGTATTTTTCTTTTGCAGGATTAACATGTTTTTTTAAATAGGTGACAAAGTGGTTTTAACATTTTTAATGGTTGCTGCAAAATCATTTTAAAAAAGTCTTTTTTTTTTTTTTAGGGATCATTGCATATGAGCAGCCTTTTAGGTTTGTAACTTTTATATTATAAAAGTACAAATAGCGTGAGACGTGATCTCTATGCCAAAGTAATCCAGCTTTCACCTTAGCTGCCCTAATATTATTGAGACCAACTGTCTAAAATTGGGACAGCTGGAAGGCAGGATGTATTTACTGCAATCAAATAAAAAAGAATATTAGCCATCCCCGAGGCATTGCTGAAATTCAAATACATATAATCATACAACTCTCCTTTGTCTCCCTATAGTTTGTGTTTTCCTAGCAATACACCAGGCTGCCATACGGACAGCACTGCTGTACAATGTAATTTCATCCTGATTGATCTCACTTCAATCAAAATAGCACAATCAGCTTTATGATAAGCAGTACAAATATCTGCTTTTAATCAAGGAAATAAAAATGCTTCCAGTGCATAATGACCTCAGTGCTTTATTATGTTTCCACACCTGAAAAGAATATTCGCTATGCTGACATACTGAAAACCCATACTAAAAATGAGAGAAATCTGGACACATATATTGCACATAAAGAGCAGTCTAAAGGTAAATGTTGTCTTCAGTGAAGGTTTATGATATATTAATCCAGGAAAACTATGCAAGATAAGAAACCATAAACATATGTTGCAAAGTTATTTATTTCCAAATTGTGTGTAATGCTAAGAATGTTAGGTTAACTTGGCATTCCACTCATATCTTGGATATACAAGCTCATAAACATCACATCAGAACTACTGTATACAATTTAAATAACATGCTGGTATTGCTTGGAAAGTAGACTTTTTTATGTCTATACAGTACTATATACTGTATGGTATATATAGTATACTATACATAGCTCCAACTGTCCCCGATTTGGAACAAAGTTCCTCTGTCCCTCTTTCCTCCTCATTTGTCCCTCATTATGGTCTGATCTTTATTGTTATATATACAATTTACTTTTTATCTTTCAAGAAGTGCTTTCCAGTGCTAAACCTTTCATCCAATTTCAAAATGTCTGCATTTGTAAATTTCTAAAGCTAGTATAAAGGAATAGTAGTGGTAAAAAAAAAAACACTTGTGGGTTTAACTAATTCTTTTTTTGTATGATTCTCTAGAGAGCAATGGATGGTCTGATTTGGTCCAACCGAAAAATTAACAGGCGGACCCGATCGGTCCATCCGTGTGAAAGGGACCTTAACTGGTTCCATACCGGCTCGTGTACATTTACTGCTGCAATGTGGCTCTATTCTGCAAATCGCTGTCTATAAACAGCAGCTCGCGCGTGCCCACGCTCTCTTGCCTGCCGCACTCTGTAGGAGTGTGCCCGCAGCTCGGGCGGACCCGATGTCTGCTGGCGAGCCCAGATGACCTGGCAGAGAGAAAGAATGGGGAACCGCCGATGTAAACACGGCGGTTCCCAGCTCTGTCAGTGGGCATCTAAGAGATCTACTGATCCCTGTCACTGGAATCAGTTAGATATCTTATGCCCCTGGAAGCCCAGCCCCCTCACAGTTAGAACACGCCTAGGGAACACAGTTAACCCCTAGATGTCCCCCTGCAGGTTAACCCCTTCACTGCCAATGACATTTATACAGTAATCAGTGGATATTTAAATTTCTGATCGCTGTATAAATGTCGTTGTTTCTAAAAAAAGTGTCCAAAATGTGCAACATGTCCACCCCAATATCAAAGTCCCGATAAAAATCGCAGATCATTACCAGTAAAAAAAAAAATTGTAAAACGCCAGAAATGAACTCTCATGGTTTGTAAACGACGTTTTCAACGGCGCAAATGTTTGGTACTCTCAAGTAAAGACCGCAAAATGTTAA
>BLSH010540822.1:57692-85642 GCA_018402905.1 Glandirana rugosa
CGTACAGATATCAAAGGGCGCTGACGCTATTTGGTTTAGCATTATAGCCAGACAACTAGGTCAGCAATGGTGACCTTCATGTTATGTTTCTCTCTACATGTGTACTTTAAAGTGTTACTAAACCCAGGACCCTGCATTCATTGTATCTGGTCTTCCACAGTACACAGAATGCAATTATTGTAGTAAATATATACCTTTTCTCATCAGCAGTGTAGAGCATTCTTGTGACTTCTATCAGGGTCTGGTTAAAGCTTGTAGGAGGAGTTTTCATTCTCTTCTGACTGTCCTATGAGGCTGCATGACTCCTGACCCTCTGTCTGGACAGTGCTTATGACATGCACCCTCCCAAAAAACCTCTCTAGCAATACACACCAAACTGAGCATGTGCAGAGTGCCCCAAGGCTCTGTACTATCAAGAGATGGATTGGGGACTGTAGAAGAATTGGAGGATGAGAGAAGACATGATCCTATGAGGCTGCATGACCCTCTGTCTGGACAGTGCTGATCACATGCACCCTCCCAAAAGAAAATTCTCTAGCAATACACACCAAACTGAGCATGTGCAGAGTGCCCCCAAGGCTCTGTACATCAGGAGATGGATTATGGACTGTGGAAAAGGGGGAGGATCAGAAAAGACAGGATCAAACAGCTTTTTTACACAATGCCCATGATACATAACCCCTTATGCTCCACAGTGAGTAGAACAAGCATGCATTACTGCATATATAGACTGATTTTACTGTTGTGGGTTTAGTAACACTTTAAGCAATAGAAAACTGTATATCTAAATGGGCTTAGCTTCTGTATAAACAGCCAGCACAATGGGTGCCCACCATGAATTCATAAAACCCACTGTGACCAGGGATGTGCATTACCCTTAATGGTTTGGCTGCCTTTGACACAGTGGCACCAATTAATTTAATTTAGAAAGAACAGGCTCCCAAAGTGTATGTAAACCCTAACAATGCCCTTCCAAGTTCTTTCTATGGACTAAAGAACACCCCCTATGTTATGGATGCAGCTATGCATCATTATGCAGTAGGATTTGTAGCTGTTGCTGTTCCACTGGATGGACAAACACTGTTTTAATGAGTTATGAAAGACAATTTCTTAGGATTTTCTTGTCCTATATCACACTAAACATAGACCTCATCATCTTCTTACAGAACTAGTAAGGTAATGCAAAATACCTTATGTAAAGATCTACACATTTTACACCAAGATTTGTAAGCAAAACATACATTAGCAGACCTAATGATAATAATCCAAGATGAAAGAGCTTAGGGAAAGGAATTGGCAATAGCGAGTTTGCTGTGCATTTGGAAACTGTTCTGTGTATTTCAAATATTCTCAGTGATGATAAACTGAAGGAATCTCAATCCTTCTAACAATTGGACTGGGTACTCTACCCCTAAGCATGTCCCAACTCCCTGGACTGTACACAGGCAGGCTTTCAAAGTGGGTACGTAAGTTGGCTCAGTGCACTGCATAGGCGCCTGGACAAAAAGATCCAGTTTAGTTGATTTTTGTTCCTGTGTGCTTTTGGTATGACGTCAGGGAAATCCTCAGCCTCTGTGAGCCCACATCTACTGCTTTTGGAATCCTAAACTGCTTGTGACACCCATTCTAACATGGCTGACCAGCTGTGCCAAGGGTGGCGGAAATGGAAGATGTACTAATTTGGTATCACATGAAGAATAATTGCAGTCCTGGTAGCCATGGTTGGTATGAGTTCTTGAACTTGTGTCATTTTTAATCATTTATGTTTAACGTCACTGCTCAGATAATTCTTTTTTCTCTCTACTGAATGCTGTCAGGCTTAAACTTGTAATTTTTAATTTCACTTGTCAAAATGATAATTCCACTTTTATGCAAATTAATGGCATATTAAAATGGATCAATCCAACTATAAATGTTCAAGTGCTTTGTCTCGCTGTCTTCAAACAGTACAGTGTGTTCACTAATGAAACATGATCATGGAGAAGTAAAAAAAATACTGTGAAGAATTACTTTGAAAACTGAATCTTAAAGGGCAATTCCATGCACGCTGATAAAAATACAGCTGAGACAAGTGCACTGAGGCTTTTTTTTAACAGCCAGCTAAAAATGTGGTTATTCCTGTAAATACCCAGTTGTTGCTGTGCTATATAAGGGTACCGCATAGGAAGGTAATGATATTCTTCAGACCTGATCATTTTGCACACTACATGACACTACTCTGCCTCCTATCCTACTCTCCATAGTACTGGTAAATATGCCCTTAGTGTCACGCACCCTGAGCTCACTCTCTCCAAATCCAGCTAAGCATCTACAAACCTTTAGCTTAAAGAATGAGTGTTTGTAGAAGCTTAGTGTAAAGACAGGCTTCAGGTAATTATGCGGCCTGAAGAAAAAAAGATTTCATGACTTCTAAAGGAAAACATAAGTGAAATAAATGGTAATCTAAAGGCCCCCCCCACGGTGAAAAATACTGTAATCTGGTAGTTAATACATGCAATGATAGTATTTAGCATATGGATTTCTTTTTTTTATGTTGCATGACTTTTATTTTTTTCTGTACATTTCAAGTAGGTAAAGCAGAGATTAGGGTTGGGGGAAACTAGAACACTGCTAGGGGTGCTTATATCAGTCACCTTTTATTCCCTATAGTTAAAGTGCTACTGTCATGAAACATATTGCAGTATTGCAGATTCATATGGCCATGTTAGTGTGAAGAACAATATGAATAAAAATATGTGAAGTAAAACAAATGAATTTATATACTATATACGGGTTTCTCAACCAGGGTTCAGTGGAACCCTAGGGTTCCTCCAGAGGTCGCTAGGGGTTCCTTGAGCAATGGTCAATTTCTACCTCTCAGATAAATTCCCAATGACATCATTGATCTTTTTAGCTATATGTAAGGGGGTAATTCTTCCCAAGGACCACAATTGTAAGGAGCATTCTTACCACTGACCATCACACTAATGTATCATGAGTTGTAGAGTTTTAATATTTAGCAGGGGTTCCCCGAGACCCGAGAATTATTTCAAGGGTTCCTCGGTGTTGAAAAGGTTGAGAATGGCTATACTATATACTCATTACATGTATTAACCCTATCAGAACACAATATTTTGTACAATAGTGGGTTTTTCCTTGGATATAAGGCGTTTAAATATGAATGGAATATGACAAGTAAATGGGTTTCCCTGTGTATTGGGTACAATCCTCTAATTAAACAAAAATACAAAACTTCTGTTATATAATGCCTGCACCCATGTACAGTTGATACTCGAAAAATTAGAATATCGTGCAAAAGTTCATTTATTTCAGTAATGCAACTTAAAAGGTGAAACTAATATATGACATAGACTCATTACATGCAAAGCAAGATAGTTCAAGCTGTGATTTGTCATACTTGTGATGAGTATGGCTTACAGCTCATGAAAACCCCAAATCCACAATCTCAGAAAATTTGAATATTGTGAAAAGGTGCAATATTTTAGGCTCAAAGTGTCCCATTCTAATCATCTAATTAAGCTATAACACCTGCAAAGGGTTCCTGAGCCTTTAAATGGTCTCTCAGTCTGGTTCAGTAGGAATCACAATCATGGGAAAGACTGCTGACCTGACAGTTGTGCAGAAAACCATAACTGACACCCTCCATAAGGAGGGAAAGCCTCAAAAGGTAATTGCAAAAGAAGTTGGATGTTCCCAAAGTGCTGTATCAAAGCACATTAATAGAAAGTTATGTGGAAGGGAAAAGTGTGGAAGGAAAAGGTGCACAAGCAGCAGGGATGACCGCAGCCTGGAGAGGATTGTCAGGAAAAGGCCATTCAAAGGTGTTGGGGACTATTTGTTTGTATTGTTATAGGTTTTTGATAACTCCAAAGAAACATCTGTTGATCCTGCTGAAAAAAAGCTCACAAATTCCTGTATACCCTGCAGTGTTATCTCAAGCATTCATCTTTGTGAATTACAGACCACCTCACACCTAAGTTCTGGAAATGAGGAGAGAAGGACACACTTCCTGTCCTAGGGTGACAATACTGCTTATCTATGTATACCGTATAGTGATTGAATATTGCCAATTATCAAAAAATTCATTAAAAAAAAAAATGAATTCAGCCACCACACATAAGGTCCGGTAAAATGCAATAAATTAAAGTTTTGTTCATAGGTCTAGATACATTTTAACCCCCTCCTGCTCTTTCCCAAATTGCCATAGATTGTCATAGATGGATTGTTTTTTATTCACCAGCCAGTGGGCTGAATAAAAAAAAAAAAAGAACAGGTTTCTCCATCTACAAAAACAAGATGCACAAAGAAATTCTCCCCGCTCTACTATAGTATTCTGACAGTGGGAAACCTCCTGTTAGAATACACTGATCAGCACTGCAGCTGGTTGGGTGCATGCGCTTATTGAATGAAATTTTTCAGACATTCCGTTCAAGAGAAGCCAATCATTAGATCAACTTCTCCTGAGCTGGAAAAAGCCATAGATGGATTGAAATTCACCGGCCCTTGCTGAACTGGCCATTTTGCAATCCATGAATGGCCTGCTTAAAATAGAAGTCTTTAAAAGGGTCAGTTTGCCTCTGCACGCCATGTTGTCTCTTACTAGTTACAAATGTTCAAATGTGATACGCTTGTTTTAATAACTATCAAGCACGCGATTAAGACAGTTAAAGAAACAAACAATTCTAGAGAAGAGAAAGAGGAAGAACAGTGTCCACGGGGTTTACAAAGCCAGAAATCCTGTCTATAGTTTACTAAATACAAAAAAAATCTCCAAGCTGGAAAAGGAAGTTTTTTTCTTTTTTTTTTACAGGCAAAGTGTATAAGTGGTAAAAAAAACCTTCTCAGATGGAAGATCATCAATAAAGAAGGCAACAGTATTATTGAAAATATAGTAAATATAGATATATAATTAATAAGTAGTTGAGCTCAAATTACCATTAAAACGGGTTGTCCAGACACAGCATCTTCACCGACCACAGCATTGTAAGTGCTTTGACTGAAAGCTGGTGAGTTGTCATTGACATCTGTAACATTGATGGTGACTGTTGCAACATCACTCAGGGGTGGAGTGCCGCCATCTGTAGCTTCTACTGTTAAATAATATTCTGCTGCACTTTCGTGGTCCAGACTTTCAATTATGAAAAGAACTCCTGTTAAGAGTTATAAAAGAAAATGTAAATAAAAATAATAAAATTGAGGGGTTATGGGGCTTTAAATGTAAAAACAGATTTAGATTTATGTAAATGCATGGTTCGTTAAAAATATAGTACTGCTTTTTAGAAACAATCGGTGTTTACATGCATGGCATTCTAGAAAAAACAGATTCTGAAAAGTGCTACAAAGAAGTTTTTACAATTTGGAATAGTGTAAATAGCATTCCTTTACATTCACTAAAAATGACATTTTAATGCTTACTGGTGCAGTTAACTGCATGTGACACTGCAGCTAAAAAGCATGATGAGCTCTACGAAAAAGCATGATGAGCTCTACGTCATCATATGCAAAGTGGATTGTTCTTATCCCTGTATTTTAATGAAAAATCTAAACCTGCATTTTACTAGCAGTCTTGCATTCATTTAATTGCACTGAAGGCGTATTGCTTTTTTCTTCTGTGCAGTGCAGCTGCTGGTTCATTGAGGTCTTTACTTATTCATGTCCGAGACTTTGTCAATCTGAAAACGCCAAGCAGGTTCAAATGCTCTGGCATCTCACCAGCTGTTCTTTAACAGTGCTTCAGCAGGAGTTTGAGAGTGGCAAAACCCATAGCTTGACACAACTTTCCAGTAAAGGAGTTTACAACTTTCTTGAGAATGTGTATAATCCCTTATGCGGGAAATTATGTTTTTCTGGTTTACCACTGTAGAAGTTTAAGGGGGTGTCTTTGACCTAAACTTGCCAACTGGAAAATATTACAGCTGCCTGGCTGGTAAAAATAGGACTCCATTAGAACACTGTTTACAGGACAGAAACACTAACAAGATAAGGCTAGAAGTACGGGAAACCAGAATTCAGGGTTCCTTCACACTAGTTAATACACACATTTTTTGTGTGCTAAAGCACTGCGTTAAAGCAGCCTACTGATTCTGATGCATGAAAAAATTCACCTGTAGTATTTTCAGCAACCCAGTGCACCACTGTGGACCGAATGTTCATTGTGATGCAATGTACTGCAGAGGTGCTTTGGTTGCAACTGTAACATGTGTTTGGGTATCATTCTGAATATACAAAGCTGCAATGCAATTAGTATTGTATTACTGCAACTCATAAGTGTGAAACCAGCACCAACCTTTCAGGGTCCATTTAAAGGGGTTGTAACACTTTGTAACACTTTGTGGTTTCTATATGGTTTCACCATAGCAGCACACCATAAAGTGTGGTATATGTGTTGTGGTGCACTGGACTCCATTGTACAATGCATTGGGGTGCTATTCACAATGAATGGCACCAATACGTACTGCACATAGAGGGAATGGTTTGCAGTTTTAGCACACATTGGGGTTGAGTCACTAAAACTGGAGAGTGCAAAATCTGGTGTAGCTGTGCATGGTAGCCAATCAGCTTCTATCTTCAGCTTGTTCACTTAAGCATTGCAAAACAAAAATGGAAGCTGAGCCGCACCAGATTTTTCACTCTCCAGTTTTAGTAAATCAACCTCATAATCAAAATGTACAAATGTTAATGGACCCTTACGGCCTATTCACACTGTTGCACTGAGATAATGCAACCATTACTACAACCATGTTACACGTGTCAATGTATTGTGGTACCATTCAATTTCAAGGGTACCCTAATGCACGTACCTTGCAATGCACCATAATGCAGCGAAAGACACTACCATGTATTGTAGTGCGCTGCATTGCACAAAATAGTACATGTCAATGCAGTGCACCAGGAGGCCAAGGTGTGAGTGAGCCCCAAAGCATGACGCAGGATAGGGGCCTAAACTATTACTGCCTATATCCAGCACTACTAACGTGATAAGCAATTTTATTCATCATTACAACTTCAAGCACTCAAATTAGTTACTAGATTATATGATAATGAGGAGGGTGTATCTTTATATCTTATCAACAAGTGGTAATACAATAAAACACTTATGAACCTCAATAAATAGGATATATAAATTACCTGTTACTGGGTTAATGCTAAATTTTCCTTGCTCATTGCCACTGATAATCTGATATGAAACTTCTGCATTCGCTTCAATATCCCTGCTTGTGGCATACACCTGGAGAACTTCTGTTCCAACTGTTACATCTTCTGATAAAGTAGCTCCGTACTCTCTGTGTTCAAAGACCGGTGGATTATCATTAATGTCCAAGACTGATATTAACACGCTGGTAACTGAGGACAGCTTCCGAGGTAATCCATGATCACTGGCTTTGACGGTAAGCGCATACACTGCTTGCATCTCCCGATCCAGAGGTTTCTCCAGAGTAATTATTCCAGATGAGTCATCAATGGAGAACTGACCATCTGCTGAGCTGACTAAAGAGTACTGTACCTTATGATTAAGTCCTACAATAAAAAAACAAGCAAGAGAAACATTATAAAGTAACAGTATCTGGCATAATATTTACTGTATATATACAATGCATATACTGTATATAGTATATGATATTTCTTGCTAGATAGCTATTTATCAACTTATACACAAAGTTTACATATTGCAACTAAACCCACTCCCACAGAAACATATGTTTTCCTTTTTTTGAAGAAATGTGGACCAAGCAAACGTACACAGATCTGCTATCAGCATGGCTTACATATATATTTCATGTTGCCAATATTGTCAAAACACTATTCTTAGATTTAAAAAAAAACCTGTGCTCGGAGAACGCTGTGAGTCTTTATTTTCTTACCTTCTTGGTGTTATGCTGACTCTCTAACATTATTATCAGTCAGTGATCCACAGTACAGTAGTCTCCTGCAGTAATACTGAGCCTAGGCAATATGTCTAGTTGGAATACTGCTGCTTAAAGGCATAGCTCAAAATTGTCCCTGATTTCAAGAGACTGCCCCTTTTTTGGAACAAAGTCCCTCTGTCGCTCTTTCCTCCTCATGTGTCCCTCATTTTGGTCTGATCTACGGTATATAGTTGTATATAAAATGCACTACTTATCTATCAAAAAGTGTTTTACAGTGCTAAACCTTTCATCCAATTTCTAATTTATGTATTTGTACATTCCAAAAGCCAAAATAAAGGAATAGTAGTGGTAAAAATAGCATTTGTGGGTTTAACCAATTATATTTTTTGTATAATTTCTCCTTTAAGGGTGGCATGGCAGGGGGTGTGTGTTATGCCTACATTGTTTTGCTAATAGGTGCCCCTCATTCCCATCCCAGAAAGTTGGGAGGTATGGGGTGATGAACTTTTCTACCTGCACTCTGTTTTTCTCCTGTATAAGATGTGCATTAATCATGTTGTTTTATGATTTATTTGTTGCCCTATAATAGAATAAATCTTTACATTCCTGTGTCAGCAGTTTCAGTTTGTGTTGAAACATGAGGCATGCGGCATGGCACTGCACAGATTAATGCATGACCTCAGTCTGTAGTATGATACCTGACAAATCCTGCGAAGAAACAACATATTCCATGATCCCTGGGTCTCTCAGTCTAGTTAGCTGGTGCAGGTGAGAGCTACAAAATAATTAGATCTGACACAGGCACAAGTGGACAGAGCATTCAAAGATACACAACATTAGCACTTCCACATTTGTGTTGCAACAAAGAGGGGTTGGTGAGGCATGCATTTGAGGCTACATGACCCGGAACAGGAAGCTGTCCCGTCCCCCTGGCACAAAGGGACCAGCAAGCTGAAACAACATTTGGACATAAGGGAATTGATCAGTCATGACACTACAAAGTGCCGCCACAGTATGCAAGCCCATCATCACAGGGAATATACTGTAACACTAATACCTAGTAAAAGCAACAAAAACATCTGAAAGTTTACAATGCCTTTAACAAGCCAAAAAATATATGCACATATTAGATGATTCACTTTGATTGAGGAACTCCCCACAGAGCTGGTTAATACCTGCATCAGCATCTATGGCCTGCACCCTTGTGATCGGAGTTTTGGGCTCAGTATTCTCAAATACAGTCACACTGTAAGGATCTGCAGAGAACTCTGGAGCATTGTCATTCACATCCTCTAATGTCAGATCCACGTTGGCTTCGCAGAAGTTGCCGCCTCCATCTGTAGCTTTCACCAAGAGATGGTAGACTTCCTGGATCTCACGGTCAAGTGGTAATGATGTTTTCAGTTCACCTTGAAAAGTAAAAGAACAAAATTCATTTTGAAACAGAATCTATAGTTTATCTGCAACTTTTGAAACTGTAAAAAAAATGGATCAGGTTAGACTCTGATGCCAGAACCTCAAAGTAAAACTGTGGCTTTCTAATATGTGCTGTAACAGTTAATTATAAGTGCATCTGCACCTACAGTGTTCGCTTAGTCCCCCCACAAGGTCCCACAAATATCTGTCAGTGAAGTCTAATGCAGCTCCCTGTGGTGGAAACTTATTGGAATTTTAATATGATTCCTCTGCTCTGAAGCTCCACGATGACATCAGTTATCAGTTATCAGTGAGAAGCAAGCACTCCTCTTTAACATAATTTCCAGTCTACTCATGTAAGTTAAGGCTTGTGACCAACAATTCCAAATTTCTCATAGAAATGAGAAAGACTGTGGTCAAATGGTAGACAAGACATCTAACTTCTTTAGGATTGTGTCCTCAAAAATGGCCAACGGTGCTTGTTTATGGACTAAAGCAGCCTATAGATGATTTTATTTTTTTTCCCTTTCACCTGTGGTGGACGTGGGGAGCCTTCCTTGGTGGCAAAACACAATGATTACTCATAGCGGCTATAGCCATCGGTAGTAATCACATATAAATAATTTGACAGGCTGATTGTACCCAAGTCAGCTGATGGATCAACTTAAGCAGACCTCCCAGGTGCCAACTCTACCTCAGAGATACAATAACAATTGTTTGGGAAAATCCACTCCACATGATAAATTTTTTCCCTAAGATACCCCGATGAGGATGTCAGCAGAAGCTACAGAATGTCCAGAACATTTCCACAGTAATCACACAGTTCAGGTCACAAATATGTATAACAGTCCATTTATCAAGCCAGCCCAGACTTCCCTTAAAGTGAAACTAAGAGATCACCTTATTCTACAAAAATAATGCATACACACCCACTACTTAATGACCCCGTAAGCGGACCTCATGAACCTTTCCTTTATGTCTTGAAGGACCAAGACACATTAGTTACGGTCATGTGCATTGCTCTATGCACACTATACTCCATAGTTTACCTTGGGAGAAAGCAAGGAAGGTGGCTATGTCCATACAGTGGGGTCATGAAGGACAAACCCTCTAACAAGAAGTCAGATTAGAGCAGCAAAAAAAAAAATGGAATTTGGACATAGAGTTAAAGTGTTAGTGTACCTTTACAGAAAAAAATAAAGGAGAATTAACAGCATACACCCTCTCCACCCCCCTGGTCCCCTTCTGTATTTACATCGTGGGTTTATGAGCTGTCAGTGCCCAGGCAGCTAGCCCAGCAGTCCGGGGATTTGAAATCCCCGCTCTTCTTCCTCTTCTCTGTGCAGTACGTCCGGGACAGACCATAGTAGTTCACTGTACAGGAGCTGACCAATTAGAATTGCTCTGGTCTGTCCCAGAAATGCTGGACACAGAAGAGGGAGAAGAGCAGTGACTTTGAATCCCCAGACTATTGGACCGGTTGTATGAGCAGAGACAGCTCAGAAACCCCAGAGGTAAGTACAGTTGGGACCAGGGGGATGGGGAAGGTGTACGGTGTTAGTTTGCCATTTTTCCTGCTAGTGAATTAACACTTTAAAAGTACATACTTGAGTATATATTTTTTTAAACCAGTTTAGTGTCAATTTAACATCAGCTAACTTTCTGTAACTAATACATCTAAAACGCATCTATTATATTCTAGCTCTATAGACTCCGTGAGCAATGGTAATAGCAACTCTCATAGGCACTACACTACGGACCCCGAGGAATAGTGGCCCCAGTGCCCTGCCTGAAAACAAAGCTTTCTCTGTTCATCTAAACAGAAGTGAAGCACTTATAGAGCCTGCACATTCTTTAGTTATGAATATGTCAGGAGCTGGCAGACAGAGCCCAGACAAAGCATGTTCTGCAAAAAAAAGCCCAAGCGCTTTCTATGGTATTGCAAGGTATTTCCAGGTCAGCTGGAAGTTACAATTCCTCTAATGTGTTCTGGTTCAGACACTTCTTTTTTCATTTACTACCTCATTTTAAGCCTCTTTACTTTAGCTCTTTAAAAGTTATGCAGCACAGTTTAGTGAAGGATGCTTTGCTTCATGATAATGGATGCATATACCACGTCTAATCAGTTTATTCCAGCTGAAGATGCCTCTCCTTAAATAATCATCATACTAGCAGGGGCTTTGTGCAGAGGGCCTTTATTAACAAGTCTAGAACGTCTGCAGAAAAATTTCATCCACCGAGATGCAGCGGAACATTAAAACTTTTAATGTGTTTGGATATTCCAATTTATACAGAATATGACAAAATACTACCGAAAATGTAGGCACTGAAACATGCAGTTGTAGAGTATATTATGTTTTTTTTTCACACATTTATTACAAAGGTTTTTCTTCTGCCCTTTCAAACCATATCTGTCTTTATAATATGTATTAATAAAATGGTCTGCTGCATACATTTTGTAAAGTTCTTTGAGACAAAATAGTACGTTTTAATGCTGGGATCACAGTGTTGGTAATTTTTTAGCACAGGAAAGGTTTTTTTTTTTGTCAATAAATACAGGGAAAGAAAATAGAGCGTGCAATAAAGGGGTCAATTTTACATTGGCAAGGGGTTGTGTTAGGGTAGGGGTATAAGGTAGGGTTAAACTTTGGATAACTGGGAGGGTTAAGGGCCGCACACACAGGTTGAATATCGGGTGTCATCGACCGGTTCAATTGAAAGTGGCCGGCATTCGGCCCGTGTACACGGCAGAAACTGGCCATTCGGGTGGCTTCTGTCAAAGGGGCATGACTGAAAAAGGTCTGCTGATCAGCACCCAATCTGTGCTCTCAGCCAATGGCGCTGACCGGTGTGTTCTGGCACATGAGGGGCAATTCCCTTGTCAGAACACAATATCTCAGTGAGGGTGATCGCTGTACTAAAATTGGATTGTTAGTACAGCTGCTCCTACTGAGCTTGGGTGAATGGAAAAAAAACTGTTAGTGTTAGTGTATACTAGGCTTTAGGGTTACAGGCAAAGTTAGTACGAGGCTTATTATTAGAATTACAGGTAAGGGTTTAGGGAGAGCTAGTGTGAGGATTAGGGTTAGACTTACAGGCAGGGCTGGTGTAAGGGTTACAGGGATATTTGTGTGAAGAACAGGGTTAAACCCATAGTGTGAATTTGTGTAAGGATTCAGGGAAAGTTAGAGTTTAGGAAGAGTTAGTGTGAGGATCAGTGTTAGGGTTGCAGTGAAATGTACTGCTACAGGAAAGGTTGGTATAAGTGGCCTCTGGGATTTTTGTGGTGGAAGTTCTGCACCAAAAACTACCAACACCAAGCTTCACATCCTAAAAGCCTATGTATTGTCTTTACAATATTGTAATGTCTTAGGTTTTTTTAAAATGTGTCTGAGCACAATATAAGTGCTCTTTTTTAAAGAAGATGTCTCATTTCAAACATTTTGCCTTTTTTCTTCCCCAGGGGACCAAAAGAATATCCCTCACGAATTCGGCCAACACATTCAACGTCCCATGAGTGAACTGAAAAAAAAAAGCTGATCCTAGATCACAAGTGTCAAACAGAAGGTTCACAGGCCAAATCCAGCTCACCAGGCCATTTCATGTGGCCCTTGCACACGGGGGGAGGGGTGAAAGTGGCATGTGGTCAGCCTGTGAAAGACAGCTGAACCCTGCACACTGTGCATTGCACCCCTAAACCCTGCCCTTGGTACGAAGTGTACCTCTGAAGTCCGCACCATGTATGTAGTGCACCCCTGAACTCTGCACTCTATACATAGCATAGCATAACTCTGCACATAACGCATTCCTGGTATTTATTGCCCCTTTAAGATCCTCCCACTGTTTAGCCACACCCAACTTTTGCATGTGGTTCGGCGGGGGGGGGGGGGGCGTGGCTGAGTCCCTACACCTATTCTCTGAGAAAAAAGCCCCGCAGAATTATATATAGGCCTACAGATACAACCGGCCCTTTGAGGACAACCAACATGCTGATGTGGCCCACTCCCGTCCTACATCATGCTCACTTCTCACATATCTTACATAACATAAATCGTTTGAAGGTTATGTTGCATCACAGTAACCTAAGTTTACCGAAAACACATATTTTATGATTTTATTTGTGTCCTGCAGTATCATTCTCTTGGTGATGGATTACTCCCAGAGGTATATAAAAACATTTTCTGTCCTACATATAATCATTGTGTGTAAACAGAGGGAACATTGAATGCTATTAGGCTAATTTCTCCCAGGTTAAAAGTTTTTCATTAAAAAAAAAAGAATGAACCTGGAAAAAGCTGCATTATAACCACTAGCTGGAGCTAATGATCACAGGGAATACATATTTATTTATTTATTATGATCGCTATCTCCATCTAGTGGCCAAAAGGCATTCTTTTCTAATTCACACTACAAATCAATAATATTTTACCCCATTTGGGCACATAATGAATGCGCATGCAGGACAAAATGCAATTTTTTTTCTTATAAATACATCCCCATGTTTCAGGATATTCCCTGATCTGCCTTTCGCTCCCAGGACAGCTTCAGCAACTGGAGCTAAGTTTGAAATGTTAAAATTTACAGGAAAGGCTTTAATCCGCAAATAATTCAGGTTAGAAGACAGAGAGTTAAAAAAATACTAACTTATAAATGCTTAAAATGTCTAAAATAATAGCTCACACCAAAGGCATTGCTGATTTTGCCTAACCTTCCTCCAATAATAATGAATAAACACTGCCTGTGTAGAACTGTTTTTAACATGATTCATACAGTTATATTGAGTTCCTCAATTAATAGAATTGATGCAATTAAGTGCCTATTCCTGCAGCAGGAAATTATGCCTGGCTTTTTCTCCTGAAGAATTAACAGTAATGATGTCTGTAAGACATAATTAAAGGTCAAAACAGAAAGTGTAGAATTTATTACATTTCTGGAGCGCACCTGTAAATGGATTGAGGTGAAATTTCTCTGAGCCAAGTCCATGCAGTGTGTAAATGATCTCGGCGTTGGAACGAATGTCGGCATCGGTGGCTGACACTTGTAGAATTAGTTTCCCGGAAGTGGCATCTTCTGAAATGGTCTCAGAATAGGAATCCTGTAAAAATGTTAGATAAAACCAGTGATCCTCTTGTAAATATTCTTATTAAAAAATAAACCAGGTCTGCATTAGATGGTGATCCTAAAAAACAGCTACCCAATGCCACCACAATGCCATAAAGTACAGAACTTCCAAACTTGTATACCCATTAGAACCAAACTACTAACTCAATGGAAGCTTTGGGTGAGATTTACTAAAACTGGAGCACTCAGAATCTGGTACAGTTGTACATGGTAGTTAATCAGCTTCTAACTTCAGCTTGCTGAATTAAACTTTGACAATTAAATTTTAGTAAATCGACACCCTTGTGTCTCTTGCTATTGCAGTGTTCATAAATGAAACAAATATGATAGAACGAAAGTTGATGCCTGATTTTCAACACAGTGGCAGGGCTACCTTAATGCATGGGCACCCCTGAGCACTGCCCAGGGGCCCTAGGTGGATGGGGGCCCTATGATAATCTTGCAAAACATCACACTTGCCAACTATCCCGGATTTGCTGGGACAGTCACGCAACACCCAGGGCAGTGTTCCAGATTCTGTACACTGCCCTCCTGATACCAGTATTGAGCCCTTCGCTTCCCTGCCTGTTAATTAGTCTTTGATTTATGGCCTGTTGTATTATTGTTTAAAATCAATTTTATTAAAAGTACTAATAAATATATATTTATTTCTATCAATGATTTATACTTTAATTCTTAAGAGTAGGTGCGTAAATTGGGGCAGACTGGTAAGGGCCCCAGAGTATTACTTTGCCCAGGAGCGCATTATGCTATTAAGATGGCCCTGTACAGTGGGCTTTACTAAAGGAGCCTAGCATGTTCACTTTGCAATGTTAGATATTTCACTTAGCTTAGTGAATGAGATGAAGATGGTAATTTCAACCATCCAATCATATGTGAGCAAAAATCCTGTTTTTTTAAAATTCTACTTAATTCTACTTGCACATGATTGGGGATTCTTTGGGTATTCTGGAAGTTAGCATTCACTATGCTAACTGAACATTCACTATGCTAACCGAACATTCACTTTGCAAAGTGAACATGCTCTGCTCCTTTAGTAAATCAAAAACACCAACTTAAAACTGAGCAAAGGAAGGTAAAAGACACAAATTAATGCAGCTCTATATTTCTTAACATGACCTTAAATGTATTTTTGCAAATGCAATCAGTGTAAGTACCTGATTTATACTTTGTGCGGAGGAACCCAGACTGGCAGAAGGAGAAGCAGCACAAGGAGCAGCTCATTTGTGCAGTACTGCAAGAAGCATGCTTATGGGAGGAGAGAGCATGAGTTTTCCTGTTTGCTACTTCTCCTTTTACTGCCCAGTCTGAGGCTGGAGGAGGGACAAGACCTGCAAGTGTTATTGAAGATTGTCAGATCGAGCTATGGTATATGGATGGATAGAAATACAAATCCTTTGGCAGGTAAACAGCTCCCAAACAAGTCTAATTGTGTGTGTTACTGAAATCAGTAGTACCCAGAGCATGCCCGATATACATTGGTTGCACACCTGTCTGAAGCAGAGGGAGATGCCTGCTGGTTCATAAGAAGTGGATTGAGGGGAGACCGTATTACGATTCTCCTAGATTGTTGTAGATAGTAAATATTTTTCCATAAAATCAGTTTTTATGGAAAAATACTTACTGTTTTGTATAATGTATGTATAGTATATGTCAATTAGATTATTGCACAATGGTTTCTAAATGTAGCCATATTTCAAGTATCTATTAAAAAACAAAACATAGTCCTCGATATGCACAAATTGTACATTTTACATCCTAGTAAACAGACACTTTAGTTATAATATTGCAGTTTATTTAAATCTGCTTATTATTTTTTGTCATGGTTGTCAATTTAGAAAGGAAGAGGTGCTTAACATGTCAATTTACAAGTCATGATTCACGATTTGGGGGAGAATTCCAAGGTTGTGGGTGGAAGGGCATAACATACAGTGCTTGATTTATGTAAACTTTCTTCTCACCTATATTATATTGACCTTTCAAATGTTTGACTTCTTTATTGCATGCCATAACTACCACTAGCAGACTATCCTCATTAAATGGTCATTACTTTAAATAGAATTGCTGGCATCACAGCTAATCTAACATTAAACAATGTGTGAATGTTAATTTAATTCACATACGTTTAATATATGCATCTTTGACACTTAACTCTGCATAATTGATAGGTCAGTCACAAAGCGGAGTTTCAACAATCAGGAATAAACAAAATTTAACTCCTTACAGTACCTTCATTCTGGTTCTGTTTGAAGTCAAAGCTTAAGGCTGGGTTCAGCAGGAGTCCGGTGCATCTCCATTCACCATTTCAGGTCTGATTTCAGCCTGAATTTTGGGCTGAATTCGGACCTGAAATGGACTAAAAGATGCACAGGGCTCCTATGCAATTCACACCGGAGCCTCTGCAGAGATGTGTGAACCGGCTCCATAGAGAGCTGGTCACAACCTCCTGCTATGCAAATAGGATGCGGGGAAATCCGCATCCAATTCACATAGATGTAAACACAGACTTAAGGTATATTTGAAACCAAATTTAAGACCCCCCCCGCTATATGTTTGTTATGCAATCCCATTTACATTCCCACTCCCATTACTAACTACTTTCCTTTGGGTAATTGAGACAATTGGGGAAGGGGAACGGGAAGGGGGAGTGGAAACATTTCCCGTTTCCACTCCCCCTTCCTGTTCCCCTTTCCCAATTGTCTCAATTACTCATGGTCTTATGGGATGAGGTGCAAATTGCATATAGTGCCACCATACTAATCCAATAAACTACTTTTCTTTCTTTCTTTTTTTGTAGGAGATGTATACATAGGTCTTTATAGACACATTGATCTGTTCAGAATAACTTGCAATGAGCAAACAGGGAACAGATTTTAAGGATATATTTGTTTAAATTTAATTAACATACAACATACTACCCATGCCTTGAAATCTTCATTCTTTTTAGGACATACAGTGTGCACATCTGGTTTACAACTGATAGTGAGATCTGACAGCACATTACAGACATGTTTACTTATGGTAAACATACCTCCTCTTCCACCTCCTTAAATTGGCTCTAAAGCTAAAACTTTTTTTACCTTAATGCATTGCCTGAATTAAGGTAAAAAAAAAATGTTTTGACACTGTCTGTGCCCCCCTCCCCCAAACACTTCCCTGAGTACTGTATCGATCCAGCCCATCTCTTCTTCCCTGTCTTTTTATTCTTGCAGGAGGACTGGGCAACAGCAGGAGCTAATGGCAGTAAAATCCTGTGAGCAGAGAGCGGGACGGGGGCGAGACGGGCTGTGTGTCGCCTGACGGGGGAGCGAGCTTGCACGTCTGCCCCCATAGCAAGCGGCAGACATAGAAGAGGAAAAGCTAAGATCGCCAGCAGGGGAACCCAGAAAGGGAGGTTCGGGGGCCGCTCTGTGCAATTCCACTGCACAGAGCAGGTGAGTATAACATGTTTATTACTTTAATATAAAAAAACAATTCTTTAGAAACAATTTACCATTACATTGAGAGCGAAAGCTATGCAAATTTCTAGGCAGAAGTAAGGTAGGTAAGTTATGCAATTTAGCTGGGAACATAGAGCATATATAAAGCGGGCGCTGTCCAAATTTGACTTCAAAAGTGGAAATACACTTTTAATAAATGTACCTTTTCACAGACTGGAGTGTTGTCATTGGCATCAAGGACCTTCACTTCCACTACAGCCTTGCTTGCAAACGTTCCATCAGTGGCAGTTATGTTTAGGAGGTAGTTGTCTTTTACTTCCCTATCCAGTGCTCTTTTAACATACACTTTCCATTCATTCTGCATGTTTTCAATTGCAAACTGACCCAGAGGGTCCCCTCCTGTAACATAAATGATATCAGTTTTATACAGAAGATCTACCATCCACAATTGACACTGGCACAAAAGTAAGAGCAGTAAAATCCAAAATGTTAAAGAAGACCTTGTACACAATTTAAAGTCAGCTTAATTAGTAAGGGTCCCTTCCTAGCAGTAATATCTGCTTCCAAAGATAAAGTGTTGGCATCAGCCTCCTTTGAACAATATCTTTGAGAATTCAGAGTACCCTAATTCCAACTAAATTGCAGTAATGTCTTCTCAGGAGATTTGGGCTACTCAGCATTCTCCAGGATATTGCCTGAAGGATGCTGATATACATGCATCCTTGATAAAAGGAAACCACTTCTGGGGACCATGAAGACTGACACCTTGTCAATTTCCCAGCAGATTTTCGATGAGGATTTCTTTTGAAAGGAGCAGAATTCTGGTGGCAAGGACTGAAGAAAATGTATTTATTAATTTATTTTTAGTCATACAGTACCTGCCTGGGATTTTTTTTAAAGACAGATCAGTATGAAGGACTCACACACAGAAGCAGTAGGGTGCTATAAAGGCTTTTAGGAATGCTGGTTGAAATGTGTTATGTGCTTTGTGAAGGCATGTTCAGATTAATGTTCACAAGCTAATTCTTTAGTGAACTTTGCCTAGAGTAGTATCCTGGTAGCTGCTGTCAGCAATTTAAGGGTCATTAAGCCCAAACTATCAAAAACTATCAATACATGCTATTACATTGGGTTCATACTCACCCATTCACAAGAGCATTTGTTTTTTGTAGACTGTAAAAATCCTGGTAGATCCTGCTGTTCATTGTCCCTTTTTCCCACTGCTGTTCAATGTCCCCACTGTAGCCTGAGATTGTGTTGATCACTTTTGACATCTACTGAGCAAGCTCCAGTTTCCGTTCCCTTGCAAGCTGTTCCATTTCCTCCTTTTTCTTATCTATGCAGCCCGTGTGACTATAGAGTCGTTTATGTGGCCATATGTACAGTGATAAATGACAGCCCCTCCTTACCTCCTCCTCCATTTCCTTATATTGTAAAACACTGGAGGCAGGATATAAGATGGTAATTGATGGAGGCTTCACATCCCTGTTAGTCCCAGCATATACACACCATAGACACAGACTTTAAACACGTGACATATGACCTGTGATTGGCAGAACCTCCTCCAGATATGTTTACAGTATGAACACTATTGTCAGTCAACTAAGACTCCAAATACAACATGTTATTGCAAAAAAAATTGCTTCGAAACGAATGGCCCATACACACGATCCGAAAATCGGATGAAAAATCCCGCTTTCGAAGTGATCGTATGATAATTGGATCGTTGGTACAGAGCTTTCGAGAGCTGATCATGACAGTTCATCGGATATTATTCGACCCGACAAACACGAACATTTTTCTCTTACGATACCAGATCGTACGACTTTCGTTTAATCAATACAGTTGTCGTCCGAAAATACAATACAAATGCACTACAACACATGACATCACTTCAGATTTTTTATTCTGTCGTACGAGAATTTTCGTGACTTTAGTAAACTCTTCTGATTCGATCTGAGATTAGCATGCAAAAAAAAACACGGACGATTTGTCGTTCGATTTTCGGAAACTGTGTACGGGGCAATAGATTTGTATGACGCTTTGAAACACTTTGTTGCTATTATTTGTTTATTTATTTTACTTCTCTATTCTAAAGCTTTTTTTGCCATTTGACCAGCACAGCACCAATCAACTCTGTGCAGACGCAGATTCATACATCAGCAAAGTACTAGAAACGCCTTCCTCAGAACTTTCCCTAAGGACAGGAAAGACCTGGGAAACATCATGTGACCTCTGAACAGCAATGATGAAATAAGGTACTCAGATTATTTTTTATAGCCATTTAAATACAGTGGCATGGTTTTTATATATAAATAGAAGGGATGATGGCAATTCAACATTATATGTTTAATATCACTTTAAGTTTTACCGGGTTATAAACACTGAGGTCTGCAGAGTTCAGAACTAGGCATAAATATGCATAAATAATCACTAGTGGAAGGCAAACTGCCATCGCAGACATTATGCAGTGTTAGACTGATTAGCAATTTAACTGTAAATGATGCAGTTCTTGTAGTAAAACCAATAAAAAAAATGTTGCTAATTATCATGCGATGAAAGAGAAGAATGTCTTAAGTGAAAAATGAGGACTTGTGATGGCATTTAAAAGACAAATACAAAATGATATATCAATTGAGGTGGCTGGGAGGGGAGAAAGTTAAATAAAAAGCCTCTACATTTGAAAAGAAGATAAAACACAAAGCCATAATTTCATATAACCTGAGCATAATGAGCTTTGAAACATTACCTAAGTGATTCTTAATTTTCAAGAATAAAAGGTATTTTATAATGGATAAAAGAAAATGTTTTGTAATTGAATAAACATCAAAAATAATAAAAGCTATTATTCTGGAGCATAAGTAGATAATAATAATAAAAAAAAGTTGTCGTAAAAATAACATTTACAATTCTAAAAACCCTTAAAGTGCTAGTAAACCTGAATTAGAAAGTAACAATAAAGATTACAATATATATATATATATATATATATATATATATATATATATATATATATATATATCTCAATCATTTCAAACCATAAAGAAATGGAACAATAATTTAGATAAGGAAACCCAAACTTGCATTCGCCCCCCTCGCTCTTTCTCTTGTGCCCTCAGGGGTTTCAAGTATAAAAGTGACAATTGCACCCCAGTGGTTCCCCAGTTGAAAATCCACACTTCCTTACATAATTTTTGCAGCTAAATATTTCAGAATTTTTTTGTGGCCTCTTTCTATGGAAATATTCTAAATATTGTAAGTTGCAATTTTTACATTTACTGTCAACTTCCAAAGTGCTATAATTGTTTTTTTCATGGAATTAAATAAGTATGATATCATTACCCACAAGCCTGCTGGCACATGCAGATACACTGTGGTCATGATTTTACCTATGAATGGTGGAGATGGCCAGATATTGCTCCTTATCAGGGATGAGAAGGAAGGGGTATTGGGCAAACACGATATGAACAATCTATCTAACAATAACTTCTTTGGAAGAAAACAGCCAGATCAAGTGACGGCCATCTCACAGCTAAAGCCACATTTACACACAGCTGACTTAGTGAACAAAGCCGGTGTTAAAGGGAACCTATGAGAATGTACATATGGAAGCTGCCAGAACAGATTTATTTGTAGAGAAGCTGGCTCCAGGACTGTCTTTCTGATCTTAGCTGTAAACTTTGTCACTAGGATGGGAAGTTTGGTATTTTATGACTTTATTGGCTGCATGTGTGTTCTAGGTCATGGACAAACTAGGTAGTAAAGCCAGGGTATAAATGACAGCCCTGAAATGCACATTTAAAAATAAATCCAAAATGGCAGGTATCATATTGCTATTCTTTGTAAGCCTCACAAGGATCAGTCATTTTATGAGACATCACTATTCTATAAAACTACAATGACCTATCATTAGGATATCAGAATATTATTTATCAGAAGACCTTGGATTGGTTGTTATTTAACCAACAACACTTGATCAAAGTGTCTGTTGTAATAATCAGGGACACTGCTAAGTCTAGAAGTAACTTTGGACCCAACTGATAGAGAGCAACTGTAGTGTATACTGTGTGCCACAAATGTTTGTGGGATTGGTAATGTATGGACATACTAAAGATGCCATTTGAATACAGTATGCTCTCCTGCCTAATCTAAGCCATGCCCTTCCCCTGAGAACGAATACCTTCCTCCCTTCAAAGCTTCTTCATGCAGGTAGGGGAATTGTATGCTGTTTTTTGCCTGAAGGAGATAGAACAGTATATTTTAGGAGCGCTAATGTGTGCTTCTCTAAATATATCTCATGTACGAAGGTATCTGAAAGTATCTATAAAGCTATACTGAGTATAATGTGAGCAACTTTATATCACAAGTAGACAACCTTGGCTTTTGAAAGAGAACTGGCCTCGCCATTCTAAACTGCATCCCAAGTGCCTGAGCCTAGAGACACATGTGGACATAACTACAGCTTGGAGGGCTTATATAACTAGAAACTTCAAAGCTTTTTTTTTTTTTTTTTTTTACATAGTAATACCAGTAAACTAACTTACTGGATGTTTAGCAATGGGGAAATATGAAAACTAGTAATAATATTTTACCTGTAATGTACATTGTTGTTTCTTTGTTGATGTCTTCAGTATCATCATCAGTGGTACTCAAAATGGCAATAACACCACCTAGAGGGTCATCCTCACTCACTGTACCTTTGTATATTTCTGCATTGAAACGAGGGGGATTATCATTCATGTCCATCACCGTAACCTCAATTATAGTGGATGATGACAGCGCCTTATCACCATGGTCATAAGCAACTACTACAATGTTGTATTTGTTTCTTTTTTCATGGTCAAGCTCAGCAAGAGTGGTGACCCATCCAGTTTCCAAGTCTACTGAGAAAAGATCTTTGATTTCTTGCGGCTCCTGTGATAGTGCCAGCATATATGAAACATGCCCATTGAGTCCCGAATCCACATCAACAGCTTTAACCTGGATAACCTTAGCCCCCGCTGCAAGATTCTCCACAATGAAAGCCTCATATGGATTGGCTTCAAATCCAGGCTTATTATCATTGACATCTTTAACCTGGATACTAACATCCACAGAGGTAACTACTTCATGCTCTCCATGAATACTTTGAGCTGACACTGTAAACTGATACCATTTAGTTGTTTCATGATCCAACATCTTCTCAAGTTTTAGCCGGCCATTTTGTTTGTCGATTACGAAAATGTCATCAACATTACTATCAAGCGTATTTCCTTTTATGAGATTATAGATTATTGGTTCACTACTATCTGCTCTGATAACATCCAGCTCTGTACCGACTGGAGTGTCTTCAGAGATACTTAAGGTATAAAAAGGCTCAGAAAACTTTGGCAGCTGCACTTCAGGCGGAAGGATTTGAATAGTGACTAGCACAATGCTCTCTCTATGTGGTGAGCCATCATCTCTTGCTTTAACAAAAAAGGAAAATACTTCATCATCTAATCCAACTAAGCTTTCCTTGGTGGTAATGATTCCAGAATGTTTGCTGATTTCAAAATTTTCGGCCACACTTTCAGACTTTGCATCAATGCTATATGATATATCAGCATTTGCACCCTCATCACTATCAGAAGCCAAGACTCTAACAATAGCAGAACCTCGAGGTGCATCAGATGCAATGCTTAGTTTGTACTCTGATGCACGGAACTTTGGATCATTATCATTATAATCTGTTAGAATGATACTGACAGAACAGAATCCAACTTTTCCACCAGCATCCTTGGCCATTACACTTATTGGGATGACTTTGTTAGTTGGACTTTCTCGGTCAAGCTTTTCTGCTGTAAACAATTGTCCTTTCTCGTTAAAGTAGAAATTGTCCTTTGCATATTCATTTAGAATGTGGTAGGTGACTTGCCCAAAGACTCCTATGTCTTCATCAACAGCTTTGAGTTCTGTCACAAGGGTATGCACTGGAGAATTTTCTGAAAGTTCTACTTCATATTGACTCTGTCCAAATGTAGGACTATGCAAATTGGAGCTCATTATAGCAATGTGTACCTGAGCTGCACTTCTAAACACTCCATCAGAAACTGAGACATTGAGGATATAGAATGCTTGTAGAACTTTTTTCCTTAAGTGTGAAACCCGTATTATTCCACTTTTGCTGTCAATAACAAAATTCATATCTTCATTCCCAAAAAGAATAGAATATTCTAGGTTTTCAGTGTCCATACTATCAGGATCTGTGGCTTTGATGGATGTTACAAAGCTTCCTTGCTTTGAAAGCTCACTAATTCTGGCTTCATAAACTTGCTGCGTGAATTCTGGGGGATTATCGTTCAGATCAATAACATTGACATTTACAGTGACAATGCTACTTAAAGGAGGAATTCCGCTATCCACTGCTCTCACTAAAAAGCTGTATACATGCAAATATTCATAATCCAGTGGTTTTGCAACTGCAACAAGTCCACTGCTGCTATCAATGTGGAAATATTGGGAAACATTGCCATTGTTAGTCACTATGTGGTATGAAATGGCTTTATTTTGACCAGAGTCAGCATCTGTGGCTTTTACTTGTACAACAGATGTTCCAATAACCGAAGCCTCAGACAAGGTAGCAGAATAGGTTCTCTGCTTGAACCTGGGTGAATTGTCATTAACGTCTTCTAAGATAATATCAACAAAAACTTCAGCATGTGCCCCAGTCACAGAGTCTGTTGCTCGAACTCTCAGTTTATATGCTGGATGGGACTCAAAATCAAGAGGTGCATATACATTAATTACTCCTGTGTTGAAGTTAATATTAAACTGATTGAATGGATCACCATCTGTGATGCTGTAAATTATTCGGAGACCTTCTGGACTGTTGGCTTGTATGTGCACAACAGGACTATGGAGCTGGGCATTTTCTGCTATTACTGCACTATAAAAAGGCTTTTCAAAGACTGGCATTGCTTTATTCATTACTGTAATTGGAACCACAACCTCTGCTGAATAGGCAGGGTTTCCCCCATCTTTTGCTTCAATGGTTATGAAATATTCTTTATGAAATTCATCAGGATTAAACTCTTTTTTCAGTGAGATAGCACCTGATGGCCCAATTTGAAAGTGCTGAGAAGGATCTTTCAGATAGTAATGTATCTCTCCATTTTTATCAATATCTTTATCTACAGCAGTAACATGGCGGATAATATCACCTACTTCTGCATCCACCTGTACCATTGCATAATATGGAAGATTGACAAAAACAGGGCTGTTGTCATTGATGTCTTCAACAAACACTTTCACCAGGACATGAGCGACTCTTGGTGGTTTTTGCTCATCAGTAACCTCCACAACTATTTCATACAGATCCTGCTGTTCTCGATCAAATGGTATACCTGTCGTTGACAATACGCCCGATGTGTGGCTAATTTTAAATCGGATATCTGGATTCAGAATATGGAAAAACAAAGGTTCGTTGATGCGACTACCAATTGCACTGATAATGGTTAAGGTTTTTATCTGAGTTGTATTTTCTTGAATGGATGCAGAGTAAGTCCGCTGAGTGAATTTCAACGAGCTTTCTTTACTTTCTTTTACAGTAATTTTCACTGATGCAAGGGTAGAGAAGCGTCCATCTGAAGCTCGTATGTTTAGTTCATAACGACTCCTTAAAGGACTGGTGTTTTGGATAGTTATTACACCTTTTAGGGGGTCAATAGCAAATTTTTCTCCAATGTTACCTTCAACTATGGAATACATGATTTCTGAGAATGAACCAGAATCATCATCTGTTGCATTAACTGTAATAACTCTCACCCCCTTGTAAGTTGGTATTAATATGGAAGCTTCATAGACTTCTTTTGAGAATACCGGAGCGCAGTCATTGATATCAACCACATAAATTGTAACATTGGCGGAGTACTCTGCAAATAGCCGTGGATATCCCATGTCATGTACTTGAACAGTGAAATGGAATATATTTGTCTGTTCGTAATCTAATGTGACCAAGGTGCGTATCGCACCAGTGCTGGGGTCAATGGCAAAATACTTATGGACAGATGGCTCGACAATTTGATAAACAAGCAAAGCATTTGTTTCTCTGTCAGCATCAGTGGCTCGAATTACCAGAGGAGTGTTTTCATCAGTTAACACAACACTGTTGGCTGGTGCAGATTCACTAATGAGTCCCCTGTATTCTCTCTGAACAAAAATGGGAAAGTTGTCATTCTCATCTCGGAGGTGAACAACAAGTGTTGCATTGGTGGACAAACCAGCCATGTTTGTAGCTTGAACGGTAAGAGTGTAAGATTGCAATGTTTCAAAATCAAGATCATCTCGTGTTATGACGACGCCAGAATTTGGATTGATCTCAAAGGCATTCATTGTATTCCCATTCTTGATTTCGTAAGTGACTGAAGACTGACTGTGAGTAGAAAGCATTGCCACAAAACTACCAATTCGAATCGATTCACTGATTTCAGCAGAGTACTCTTTCTTCATAAATTTGGGGGCTGCATTGTCCGAAATGGTAACAAGAATGTGTACAGATGTTATCTGGCTCATCGTTGGGATTCCATGATCTGATGCTTTAATTACCAGTTCATACTGACTTTGACTGCTTCGATCAAGTTCTTTTGCTGTCTTAATAATTCCCAATACTGGATCAATTGAAAAGACATTTGCAGTATTCCCTGGAAAAAGAAAAAAATACACTTAATAAACATGACTTGTGTAATGGCATAAACTAAACGGTCAGATGTTTCAGCAAACAATTTACCATGCACAATCTTACGCTACAATAATTGAACTAAAAAATGCTATAATTATACACCATTTGTTTTAATTTTAAAGCATAACTCAAGGGATTTTTACAGAGGTCCTAATTTGCTAAGGTTGTTACTTGTCGAGGTTTAAAATTATTTTTGCTACTTTAAAGATGGAGGATAGTCTAGGTCTAAACTAAAAGAAATCAACGCTCGAGTTCTAGGAAGATCACTGGTGTGTTAAAAATATTTTTACCTAACTATGGCAAGGTGCCTTTTATGATTATATAAATGGTATTCAATCACACAGTCTACTTTCTCAAGTAAAACTTTAAATGGCTGCGCAAGGCCCTTCAAATGATTATGCCATTACAGTCCTTAGCAAAGCAAATGTGATTATCAGCCAGGCTACACAGTATGGTTTTGATAAGGAGACTGTGTGATGTGTTAACAAGAGGTCATTTGCTGTGAAATCTACTTTGGAAACATAATTAGTTTATTCTATTTTTTTTCCAAATAATTGTAAAAGTGTGAGGCTAGTTTCTAAAAAGGACCAATTAGCATACGATGAAATGCTCCATTCGAGCAGAGGGAATTACACCAGGGAGTTGGTAAATGATAATGTCTGCTCTGACTGTTGTGCTATGAACACTATGCCATTCTCAGAATAGAACATTACAAAGTCCATAAAATATCACAAGCATCTGAGGAATCCCTATGCTGCTGCCATGGAAGATTGACAGTTATAATTTATTCCCCCAGAATTTTGATGGGAAAAATGTGACATTTAAACCCATTTTGATATGCTGTATCATCCGTTTTTTCATCAGCCAATCAACTGACAGTGTCATTTAAAATGCGCAAATATTAGTACGAGGACAAGGCACACGCGCGCACCACAACTATTTCTAAAAATGTTATCTTTAGAATTTTTCTGCCAAACAAAAATATTGTCAGGCAGATGTGTTTATATTATATAAAGATATGAATTTTATCAACATGTTTATTACATTAAAATCCGTTTCTACTGTTAAATGTTAACGTACAAATAAAAAAAGGACCTTTTTTTACAAAAAAACAATCATCATCCACCGTCGTTATTATTTGTGTAGACGGACTGTTATAAAAACAAACCGTCTTTTTAAGATTTCTATTGTAAAAATCTTTATCAACACCACGCGCGCACACGGAACAGGAGCATGATTATAAACGCGTAAAATTTACTGTGACAGTCAACTAACCGACTACTTTTTTGCCTACTATGTCGTATAGTTTTACCCAAATTTACAGTGTAAAAAGGGTAGTTTTAAGACCCCCTTATTTAATATTGACAGTTAGAAGGTACCGTCGTCGTATCCCTAAGGAGTCTACGA
>BLSH010540822.1:89915-108726 GCA_018402905.1 Glandirana rugosa
CTAATTATGTTGTACATTCCCAAGACCAAGACAGGAAACCTCACACACCTAGATAAGCTAGCTAGCCAGCCCATTAGTTTGTTTGTGACTGTTTTGAGTCTCACATCGTTCTAATGCAAAATTACCTCCGGAAAAATGTACAATATATCCGTGTGTTTTCGTATATGCGGAGGAACAATGCTTTAAAGAATATAATGTTTAGAAGATAAGAATTCATGTTTACCCAAAAGGGGAATTTTGCTGAGACGCAACACCTCTTCTCAAAATAAGTTTGTGGTTAAGCCGAGTCTAGTTTTGCTTCTCGGAAACAGAGAAAATGTATGACTATTGTTTATTGAGGTGTTAAAATGTGGTCAATATGTACCATTGACCCAACACAGATGTGTTGTTGCTGAGCAGATAGAAAATATATTCTATGTTTAATCATGAAATTGATACTCTGTAATGATTGGCCCATAAGGAGGCGTATATGCTTTTGTGTGCCTATATAACATGTAAAAAGGCCTCCATTAAAACGTAATCTTGCTACACTCTGAGTTTTGTCAGTGTTTGTTTGATTACCCGACCGATCGATCGAATAGATCCACACACTCCAAAGGACAGAACCAGAACCCTTACATGTTGTATTAATCTGCATGTTCCAGGGCTGTGATTCAGAAGTACTGAAACCAGGCATCGTCAGGGGATCAGCATTTTCAGAAGGTGGCAAGCAATGCAAGCCACATATTTCTCTCATAGCCTATTAGATTGTAAGCTCTTCTGAGCAGGGCCATCTTGATCCTCTTGTATTTTATTGTATTGTAACTGTATTGTCTCCCTTTTACATTGTAAAGCGATGCGTAAACTGTTAGCGCTATATAAATCCTGTGTAATGATAATAATAATGGCGAATACACTTGAAAGTGCAACATATATTTTCAGCCTGTAGCATTATTGCTGGGCATTCTTTATTTCCCATGTACGTTATTTTTTTCTTTTGATATAAACATCTAACCTTAGGCACTATTTTATCATTGTACTGGTGGTCATGGCTAATATTTATATACGTGGAGGCTGCTAGCTTACTCATTCAAATAATTCATGGGGGGGGGGGGGGGGGTGCCTGATCTCCCACAGCCCCAAGGCACAGGGTATATCAGGGAGCCATTGTGGTGAAGAAAGTTATTCCTCTGCAGATGATAAAGTCTGCCATCTTATGGTGCCTACTGCCTTTCACTGAATGCAAAGTGTTCTCTTGCTCTAGTCTAGTTGGTGCTTAAGCTGGCCATACATTATACAATTTACTTGTTCAATTTCCTTTAAGCCGGCCATAGACAGTTCAAATCTTGGGCCAGTTTAGCAGGGACCAGCTCAGATTTCAACTATGTATAGGTAGGCTGAATGTACCCAAGTTGATTGGTCAATTAAAACCAGTCTGTCAGATTTTACATACAATTATTGCTAGCCACTATTACAGCAGCTAGCAGTAATCACTATGTTCTCCCGACTGGAACGGCTCTCCCTGCCCCTCCACCGTGAGAACACAATGGCTCTGTGGGAGGGATTCAGGAAAGGGGTTGCAGGAAAGAAAATCACTCCATCTATGGCCGGCCATACATTATATAATTTACTTATTAAATTTCCTTTAAATTGGCCATAGACGGGTAAAATCTTGGCCAGTTTAGCAGGGACTGGCTGAGATTCAAACCATGTATAGGTAGGCTGAATGTACCCAAGTTGATCAGATTTGACATGCAATTAATTCTAGCCACTATTACTAGCAGTAATCATTATGTTCTCCTGGCTGGAACGGCTTTCCCCGCACCTCCGCCAGGAGAACACAATGACTCTGTGGGAGGGTTTTTCCCATCAACAGTCAGTGTTGATGGGGTTGCAGGAAAGAAAATCGCTCCATCTATGGCCGACTTTAGATTTACCTTCAACTGTGTAGTGCAAGGGCCTGTTGATTGCAAACACATGGAGAGTGCTTAGGTTTGACCTAATATTATATGGTTTTGGTAAATCCAAAGGAAAGTTGTATTAGAAAATTGTATAAAGTATGACCTTAAGGGCCGTACACACAGGTTGAATATCGGGCGGCATTGACCAGTTCAATAGAAAGCAGCCAACATTTGTTGGAAGTAACTGTCAGCCTCTCATAGAATTGACAGGCTACTGGCAGTGGGGCTGGATGATGCATCTGTGCCCTCTGCCTGCAACTAAATGCCAGAGCCCCATGCATCACATGCCTGATGAAGGGTCCTGCGTGGCTCTGAAACAATGCGCTTGTCTTTGTGATGTGATCGCTCTGCAATAAAAACCTTTAGATGGTAATTAAAGATCCTTGGTGTGCTGGCGAGTATGTACACTCTCCTGATGCTAAATCCAGTATCCAACTGGTAATTGCTACAGCACCCACCCCAGGCAGCAGAGTGGTGTAGTGGATAGCACTTTTGCTTAGTAACAAAAGGGTTGCTGGTTTGAGTCCCAAACATGACACTACCTGCCTGGAGTCTGCATGTTCTCCCTGTGCCTGCGTGGGTTTCCTCTGGGTACTCCGGTTTCCTCCCACACTCCAAAGACATGCTGGTAGGTTAATTGGATCCTGTCTACTTTGGCCCTGTATGTATGTATGTGAGTTAGGGACCTTAGAGATTGTAAGCTCCTTGAGGGCAGGGACTGATGTGAATGTACAATATATATGTAAAGCTCTGCGTAAATTGACAGCGCTATATAAGTACCTGTACTAAATAAATAAAAATAAATTTGATGAGCCTTGTTTCCAGTAACATGTGCGATAGGAATATAGACCAGTGTTGCCAACCTACCAGATTGAAATTTACTGACACATCAACCAAAATTTACTGGCACAGCCAATTTTTTACTGACATTTTCAAAAGTTACAAAATTACAGTTTTAAGTGCAAATTTCAGTATTTAGGCTACAAACAAGTACAATATGCAATTAGCAATATAATTTAAGGTAGATATTAACGCAAAAGCCATATTTCTTATTTTCTTTTTAATATAGTAAGTAGCTCAGGGACAGGACTCAAGGGGGGCAGAAATTAGAATGGGCGACACACACACATGAAACTGACTCTCACAGTGACACTGACAGCAATGCGCAGCAGCACAGATAATGATGACGCCTCACCAGCACGACACGTCCCCTCACAGTGACAGTCTCACTCCAAGCCAGGTGGTCCCTCCAGTCCACTCCAGTCTAAACAGCATTGACAGTCCCATTAAAGGCCTGCCTTGCCCCCATACCGCAGACCCGCACACGAGGCTCTGGCCGCTCTGCTTGGCTCCCTTGCACCATGACATCACACGACATGCTCAGGCACCGCCCCTCCGTCAGAGCTGCCCGAACACACTGTAGCAGGCACTCTGATGGTCTTCTTTTACTGGCAGGTGAAATTTGCCTGTTTTTTACTGGCTGCCAGTAAAAATACTGATGGTTGGCAACACTGATATAGACAAGAATGTACTGGGGCTAAAAGCCTAGTGTGCATAGGACCTAAGGATTGTACCAAGAAGTGTCTTCTCAGTGCATAAACAAGAACTTCTGACCAAAACAACCATGCCACAATCTTGAGCGTTCCAATCCCTCCTCAAGCGTACAAGCGGTCCCCTAGTTACAAACATCTGACTTACAAATGACTCCTACTTACAAACAGAGGGAGACAACAGGAAGTTACAGAAAATCTACCCCTAGGAAGGGAAATTCACTCCTGTAAGCGTTATTATGGGAAAAAGGGGTCTCAACTGATGCTTTATCACCAAGGTTTGTTTCCACAACATCCCAAAATTTTCAAAATCCAATTATCATTGGGACAGGAAGTGAGGTGAAATCTTCTGAACAGAAACATAGACAGCAAAACAAACATTATAGGGCTGTTACCCCTTTCCTATGCTATCCAGAAAGCTGAAAAAAAACACTTAAAAAATGTACCTGTTCCGACTAACAAACAAATTCAACTTAAGAACAAACCTACAGACCCCATCTTGTTTGTAACCCGGGGGTCGTCTGGTAGAGGCACCGTTAGGTCCTATTTACACTGGCAGTGTCAAACTTGTGTTTATATGCATTTAGAGGACATGCCTAAGCACATATAAGGTAATGCTTATTAAATGGTATCATTCAAACTCAACATTTACCTGCATTGAGGTGTATTCAGTTTAGCAGTGTTTAGGGAAAAATAGAAGTCCATGTGTCCAGGATCCGATTAGGCCCCTTTCACACCAGCGGAGCCCATTTTGACGGGCTCCGCTGCTCAGCGGGGATCTGTCAGTTTATCCCCGCTGAACTGCCGGATGACAGGACAGTCTCTGATGACAGAGGCTGACCTGCCACAGCTCCATTCTCCTCTATGGAGGATCAGATGAACACGGACCCTCTGTCCGTGTTCATCCGATCCGATCCACCAGGCGGATGGAAAATAGGGTTTCCATCCGTCTGTTTTTGGCAGATCGGGTGTCAGTGGACATGTCACCGCTGACATCCATCGCTCCATAGAAGACAATGGAGCGTCCGTTCGGGTCCGCCTGAAAAATTGACAGGTGGACCCGAACGATCCGCTGGTGTGAAAGAGCCCTTAGACACTCTAAGCCAGTGGTTCTCAACCACTGCCCTCGGGAACCCACTAACAGGTCAGGTTTCCAAGATAACTGAAATACATCACAGGTGATATCATTTGCTGCTCAGTGATTGCAGTATTCTAGTCTGCATCTCCCCAAGGTAATACTTAAAATGTGGCCTGTTGGTGGATCCCGAGGACCACTGGAGCACCTAAATGCAGGAAAAGGTGATAACAATTGTTTATACTACCCAGATAACTCCACTAAAGGTATTTTTTTTATTCAGAGGTCTATTAAGAATTCATAATATTTGACACTGAATGCGACCTCTTTAGTTAGAAGATTGCAAGTAAGGAAGCGTGTTTTTAGAGTGACTGGGTGCAGGATCATTCCCAGAATAGCTCTACCATCAAACAATCGTTATCTCAGTTCTGGTACATTCCATAAACACTCATAGGAATGTTTGTGAATGTCACAGTAGCTATTTCATACCAAACAAGTCGTACTTTCTGCTCAGCCATCTTATGAACAAGGAGCTTGTTAAGTTGTGTGATTACACTTTCAATGTTTTATCTGCTCCCAGTTTATGCTTTAGATGTCGTTTTCCTCCTGAAAACACCGCAGGTGAAAATAGTAAGCAGTGTTATTCACTACTCTTCTGACAGACTTCATTTAGAATGTTCATGTCATCAAATATATAACAATACATGAATTAACATGCCTTTGGGCATCATAGATGATATCTCCATCTGCGACAATAATTTCAGGTGATGATTTTACATAGTTTTACTTAATGAGGTGATAAATTCATAAAACAGGAGCAGTATTTTGAAGATTCCAATCAAACACAGTGATACCCTGGGAATAACAGCACAACCTGTGCTATTTACTTACGTATTTCGTAAAATACGTGGACGGTAACAGTCACATATACAGTACATTCCAGAGAATTTCTTAATTATGGTTATTCAGTGCAATTTATTAAATTAATATATATTAAAAATGTTCAAAAAACATCAGTAGCTTATCTGGGATGTGCTCAGCTTTTACCAGCGTTATATTACCGCCGTTTTTGTGCGTTTTTAAAGGGCCAGCATTTTTTTTTCCTTTCAATTTGTCTAAAACGTTCAAAAACATTGGGGATCAACATTTTTAAGGGTTCTTTAGCATATTTGGGCGTTTTTGAACGTTTGAACGTTTTTACAGCTGAAAAACGTTTCTCAGAACCCTCTGGTCTTGGGTTTTTTTTTACAGCGCAAAAACGTCACTGCTAAAAACAGTTGATAACAGCCTATGTGTGCATGAACACATAGGATAACATGATGGAGAGTTTATTGACTGTAGAAAAAAACGTCTGCAGCTAAAAATAGCTGCTGTGAAACAGTCAAAAACGTCCTGTATGCATGAGGCCTAATAAGTGGCTAAACAAATAATAGAGGAATGCAGCTGCAAGATAAAGACACTATTGCGTCTTCCCTGCCTTGTTACAGGGTAGGGGGACACACATTACAGCAAGGAAGACCCAATTGTAGCCTCTAATAAAGATAGATGAGGGAACAAGTATTATGCAATTTCTTAAACACTGACACATATCCAAAGCCAAAACTTTTTTTCATCTAGGCCTGACTGTAGAGGTTTTCCTTCGTCCTAATTGTACCCTGTTCAGTTACTATTTAATGCACAAGCCTCATAAAGTAAAGCAAAAAACGTCCTTTACCCTCCCTGACTGAGCCAAATCCTTCATGTGTCTCACATGCTCCCATTCCCAGACACTGCAGCTCACAGTGGGAGGGTTTCATAGGCAGTACTGTCAGTCCAGAAAATAACGGGCAGGCATGCTGATTGACATACCCCTTGCAACATTTGTTTATCCCACTGTAGTGCAAACAGGCACAGTCTACATGAGAGTGGCAACTCTGCTCTGAATTCAGGAGCATTGCAGCATAGTTGCCACATCTCACAGCAGACCGCATTAGGTGCACTGCACAGGCAGGGTCAATGGGTAATTTGGGGACTTTTCAGGGGAACTAAGAGAAAAAAGTGCAGATGGGCTCATTTTTTATGAGAGATCATAGTTTTATGTTTACAGGAAGTGGTTGAAAAATACCCTCCAGTTGTCACTAAACAAGTATCCACATTGAAAGATAACATACGCCTTTAGTTGCTTATGCATATTAGACAATGGCAGCCCCTGATATAAAGTATATTGTCAAAAATATTGAGACACATGCCTTTACATGCACATGAACTTTATTGGCATCCCAGATTTAGTCTGTTGGGTTCTGTAGGGTTCAATATTGAGTTGGCCCACCTTTTGCAGCTATAACAGCTTCAACTCTTCTGGGAAGGCGGTCCACAAAGTTTAGGAGTGTGGCTATGGGAATGTTTGACCATTCTTCCAGAAGTGCATTTGTGAGGTTGGGCACTGATGTTGGACGAGAAGACCTGGCTCACAGTCTCTGCTCTAATTCATCCCAGAGGTGTTCTATTGGGTTGAGGTCAGGAATTTGTGTAGGCCAGTTAAGTTCCTCCACCCCAAACTCGCTCATCCATGTCTTTATGGACCTTGGTTTGTGCACTTGTGAGCAGTCATGTTGGAACAGGAAGGAGCCATCCCCAAACTGTTCCCACAAAATTGAGAGTATGAAATTGTCCAAAATGTCTTAGTATTCTGACACATTAAGAGTTCCCTTCACTGGAACTAAGGGGCCAAGCCCAACCCATGAAAAACAACCCTACACCATAATCCCCCTCCACCAAATGATTTGGAAGGGTGGCCCAATTCTTGGCAATATAGTGTGGATGAGGGACTTTGGGAAGAATAAGAGTGGAGACTGTGAGCCAGGCCTTCTTGTCCCACATTAGTGCCTGACCTCACAAATGCGCTTCTGGAAGAATAGTCAAACATTTCCATAGACACTCTCCTAAATCTTGTGGACAGCCTTCCCAGAAGAACTGAAGCTGTTATAGCTAAAAAGGGTGGGCCAACTCAATATTGTACCCTATGGAGTAAGACTGGGATGACATTAAAGTTCATGTGTGTGTAAAGGCAGGCATCCTAATACTTTTGACAAAATGTTTCTAATGAAAGATTGTGGTACAAATGTGCACTGAACATTCATGTAGCCTATGCCATCAGAGATGAGAAAAGGAGTACTTTGTAGACATCCTTTGTGTCAGCCATTAACCCCCCCCCCCCCCCCCCCCCGAAAAGGCTTGCTCAGGGATATCTGGAGAAGTTTGATTGGGCCCACAGACATTCCCTTATCTGAGCATAAATGCGCACATCACATTATAGCCATCCTCCTTTCCCCGGGCAGAGCGTGGTGGATGGGTATGTTCACTCTACCAATGTACCTAAAGCACTAAGAGCACAAAACAGATTGGTAGGGATTTCACTGGATCCCTTTGATTTAATAGAAAAGAAAATATGGATTTGTGGTCTGTGAAGTCCTACCAATTGTTCCTTGTCTTTCTAAAGGTTGCCATACACAGCTCAAATTTCAGCCAATTTCAGCCCCAGCCTAAATTGGAGCCATGGGTACCTTGGTTGGCATTACCTGGCTCAACTTTTGTTGAAGGAGCCTGGTGAAAAATTGTTGGATGAGCTGAGGTAGCATCCAATCAGATGTGTATACTCTTCCGGTATTCTGACAGCCATAGATTCTTGCTGTCAGAATACAATAATCCGCAGGAGGCATTTGTGCTGCATAGAACTGATAAATCTGTATGTTTGGCTAGCTTAAGAGTTATTAATAGCATGAGGACAAAAATGAATGCATTATATATACACGCTATTTACTTTATTCAAAGATAAGTAGCTACATATCCACAATACATAATAATTGCTGTACTGTAGACAGCATATATAAAGCCAAGGTGAATGTTTATGTAGCTTTGTATATAAAATAACACCTTTGGGAGCACAAATTGCAGCTCTGCACACAAGACATTAGCACAAAGCATGGGCCAGAACAAGCTGAATTTTCAGAATGTAATTTGTGTAAGTTTTCTTAAAAAGCCTATATAACCTTGACCTTGAAAGCATAGTGGAACAGCGTGCTAGGAAAAAAAGTGAATATGCAAGCAGTTCTCCAACCAGAGTCCTACGGCTGCATGGAGCACAGCCTGCGTACTTACAGGAATGCCTGTTAATTAAGATTTGCAAACACCGAGCACATTCTCTGAATTCTTGATTGTGCAAATCCCTATGATTATTCAACAGTTTAAACCACTGGCTCTGTGCGACAGAATGCGTGTGATCCTGTAACTTACTTAGGACATAATTCTACAAAGAAAATTTTGCAGGTAATTAAGACTGAAACCCCTTATTTACTATAAGCAATGACTGAAGCTGAAGATCCTATTAAGAACAGGACGCTGTTGCCGACCGACTCTGCTTCCCAAATAGCATTGCTTTTCTTGGAGTCTGACAATGGCAGCATCTAACCTGAGCCTCAGCACAAAACGGACCTCCCAACAGATTCCCATATAAAATGAGGGTAATGAGATAAAATATAATTTAGCCCTGGTTCACATTAGTGCATTTTGGCATGCGATTTGACATGTCAAATTGCATGCCAAATCGGCGGCAGTGGCACCATCCTAATCGGTGTGCCGCCGCATTTGCGGCACCCCACCGATTTCCAAATGTAGTTTCTGTACTATTTTTGGCGATTTCAGGTGCGATTTCCATTGACATCTGTGCAGAAACCCGCACAGATGTCTATGAAATCAGGACTGACATGCGGGAATGAAATGGTGCGAGTTCAGCTGAACTTGTACGATTTAATTCCCGCACCAATGTGAACCTAGGCTCAAATTTTAATATATCTTCTTAGAAGTAATTTTCAAGATTTATAATTCTGCAGCTTTCATTAAATTAATACCTGGTAATGCTGCCATGGAGGTGCTTATTTCGATACTTTTGTGATAGGTTGACAACAAATGGGCTTCTGAATTGTCACTCCTTTTACCAAGACATCTGTTGGAGACTATGGGGTTGATTTACTAATGGCAAATAGGCTGTTCACTTTGCAAGGGAATTTCCCCTTTATCTTAGTAAATGTGGTGAAAATTCACTTTGCAAAGAATACCCAATCACGTTAAAGGAAATAAAAAAACAGTTGTTTTGATTGGATGGTGGAAGTCATCAGAGCTTCACTCCATTCACTACTAGGCTCCCTTGCAAAGTAAAAATTCTCTTGCAAAGTGAATAGCATATTTGCTTTTGATAGTTCAACCCTAATAAGTGGCCTTTTTGAACACATTTTATTTAGGTCTAGTCCACAGTTGTCATGATCAGGAAAACTGCCCTAAAAAATGACATGCAGCCAACCATTGCTGGGGTACATAAATGTAGACAGAAAGTTACTGCAAACAGGTTGTAGGTGGTAAGCAGTACTGAGATGCAACAAAAGATAAAAAAGTAACAAAAGTTAGCAAACTAAATGTCATTTACTTAATGAGAAATTTTACCCAGTTTCAGAAAGCATCAGCAGTTACAAATACTGACTTTTAAAAAGACATACTTACCAGCCCAGCTCTGTCTAGCAACAACCTGAAGATGTCACCAATAATTTAGATCCTGTACCGCCATCATGTATCTGGGGGCTAATTGTGATTTTCACAGCCGGCCCCCTACTGCACATGCATGAGATGCGCCAACTAGGGCATACTGTCCTAAAGCTTCCTGGGATGTTTGATGTGTTTCTCAGAACAGCAAGTTTTTGCCCCATAACAGGAAAGGCCTGGCCAAGGATTTTTATGGCAAGATCACCAGGTATTATTTGAATGAAAGTAGTTGATTTAAAGAAATTGGAAACAAATCCATACAAGCAACAAAGGGCTGCCAAAAATGCATGCTGCGCTGCATGAATGATCCCATGTGGCATGTTTCACCCTCACAGGCTTAGCTGTAGAGAAATCTAAACCTGTACGGATGAAATACGTCAGTAAGGGGTGGTTTCCAGACAGAGACTTGCAGCATACAAGTTTGGCTGAATAATGCTTAGTAAAAAAGGAGTGAGGTCATCGGTGTTGCAGCCCTTTGTATGATCTTTACATGGAACAAGGACGGGCTTGGAATAGTTGGCGCCTGCAGTGAATGCAGGAGATTGGAGTTTGGAGTGGGGGGGAGGGTCTTATTAGAATTTCATTGATTGGAAATAACTGTTGATATTACCGTGCCATGTTAAATCTTAGGTAGCACCCTCTAGTGCTCTGTCTAGAGTAGAAAATAATGTATTATTGACTCATGGTAGTTGTGTGAGTCTGGTAATTGGTTGGAGGTTACTGTAGGTCAGGCTAGAGGGCTATACAGGTCAGGCTTTTGGTGCCTTCCCTTGGTTCTAGAAGCTTGGAGAAGTTTCTAGAAGCTAGTGGGTGGAGGCCAGGAAGTCCTGATCTGCATATTTCTAGGTATCTGGCCAATCTTTAGTCAGGAGGCCAGGCAGGGTGGCTGGATCAGCCCATAAATATTGTAGAGCCTGGCCAGCAGGGGAGTCAAGTAGAAGATGGAGTGAGGAAGCTGTGTTGTGTAGCCTGGAATGGGATCCCGAGTGGAGGGGGGCTCTGCCTCCAGGTTGCAAGCTGAGAAGGGAAGAAGGACAGAGGGATCTTTAATACCCCAGAGTCTCTTCTTGGAGACACTCTGGCTTGCAAGAAAGGATCTGGACAGCAGGAGGCTTAAACAGCAGTCTCTTCTAAAGCATCAGGATTTCCAGGGACAGTGTGAGTACCTCTACACCCCCAGGGCCTAAAAAGGAGAGCACTGCCCAATGCAATATCCAGCAAGCTTTCTGGGGCAGTGTCAACAAACTTATACCAAATCCTTTGTCCTGGACATATCACCAAGCAGCCAGGTGGGCTGGTATTTTCAAGAGAGGGGACATGACTTCCATATCCCTACCCAGGGAATGCAGAGCTCCTAGAATGGGGGTTTCCTTTGCCAAGACTAGAAAGACTGTTGCTGTTCCAGAGGGAATGCAGACAAGGATTTGTTCACTTTGGTGGTATGCATAGAGAAGGAAGTTGTTCTCATTTGTTGCTCTTCAGGTCAAGTCGGGCATCCCATAATCCCTATACCCTATCCAAGTTGTTTTACCCAATAAAACAACAAAAAACAAGCCCAATGACGGATTGCTTGTCCCTGAATGAGAGTTAAAAATGTGTGTTGCCTAGTTGTGCAGTAATAGGGGGGGGCTCAAATCCAGCAGCCCTCTTGGAGTTAGCACTACACTTATATGGGATTTTGGTGATCTGTCCATTCGCCCATTATACGCAACCTGTAATCCCCAAATAATGAAAGCCTTCAGCCTATGCAGGGATTCTTGCATGTCACTATGCATGTAATTCTTTTAAATGTAAGATTCCAGCATATGGTCTTTTAAATCCTAACACCACCTCCTACTTTCAAATAGGAATTCAGTCAACCCTGATAAATAGGTAAAATGAAGATTTGTACAGCTCACTTGCACAGCCACCCTGGGACTCTGACTCAAGCAGCGCAATCTTAGAAACTCAAGATTTTATGAAATTCCCCTAGATATTTAATAATGCTGCAATGTTCGGATCATGCTGCACTTCTCTGTTTGCCTGAGAAATCCTAGCCCTGCCTTGTGCCATCCTGCTTCACTAGTTAATAATCCCACACTTCAGTGAAAAGAGGTATTTGTTCAATTACCCATATACCAGACTCCAAATCTGTTAGGAAGAATGAACGGCATTGATTAATTATTTCCAAGGCCGTGTGGTCAAAGGCCTAGTAGTCAATGAGCCCCAACAAGTAAAAAAAGCCATTACAGCTTTTCTGTGGGCAGGAACATATTTCATTTTGAAACAAACTGTAGAGCAGGGCTGGGATCTAAGTATTTACTCCTTTTCATTTTTTGTGAGTCTTTTTAACACCACTTCACTGACCCTGCATGCCCTTCTATAGTCACTGTATCTCAGCCTCCATTCTCAGCTTCAGAGGTCTGTATAAATAACTTAAGATGCCAAAGAAAAAAAAACTAACCATGGGATTATTCCACTCAGAACAGCAATCTTTCAAAAGATGTGTTATTGTCTCGGATGCCATGGCAGCGGTGTTACATTCAGCCTGGGAAGGCTGAGCAAAGCAGCCAGATCTCCATGGGCTGAAGCAAGCACAGGCGCGCGGCATTGCAGAAATAAGCATGACGTGAAGCAGACACAGAACGGAGAAGCATTTAGATGCTGGGGCTTCTGAAAATGTTTGGATGTTACTCCAGGTCAACAATTTACAGTCAGTAAAATGTTGGTTCGCAAGGAATAATTTACAGCTGATTTTTATGCATGGAGAGAAGGTGCTGTTTAGCCTGATTTATCACATTTTCTTATCTGTTGGAGCAGTCATTTTTCACATGTTGGAAGTGGTGTGGAATTAAGATTTAAACATAAGAGGCCCTGTACTATAATAAAAAGTGCTAAGTGAAAACTGTAGGAGCTCTGCTAAGCACCACTCTTATCAACACTAGCTTACGGCTTAAATATTAAGGTAGTGCAGACCCCAATGTCTATGTGCAGTATTCCCTAATCCATGTCAGTCATCAAAATTGAAAGCAAAAGCTGTGGGCTGAACAAGAGAAAATCATAATATTCCCCCATCTAGGCTAAACAGAGTGGCTGGAGGAATCTCCGCTGCCAGATATTGTATTTAGGCAGCAACCACAGCTGTGGCTGTTTGGATACCCACACAGTGACTGCATCTGATAGGCCACAGTCATTGTTCGGCTGAGAATTTTCCACTTTCAGTAAATATTTAAAAGAAAAGTATGGGGTTTAAAAAAAAAAAAAAAAAACCTTATACTCACCAAGGTGGATGCAGCATCGACCAGATCCTGCATCTGTCCCCCACTGCCTTTGCAGTGAGAACTGAACTATCAGACACCGGTGAATGCTCAGTTCTCCCCCTCCGTTCTGAGCAGAGAGCGGTGACTGATAGTCACTGCTCTCTGCTCTGCCCCTCCAGCACTCACTGGAGCCCTGGGCTGGGGAGGGAGTGGCTGGCTCAGGCTCCCAGAGGTGCAGGTGACAGGTGTTGGCCATACTTTTCCTTCAAATCAGGTTTTGCTGAGCCAAGTGGTGTTGGCAGGGCCACCAAAGGCTCAAAGTTCAGCTGATTCTGCAGGAATTAGGTGAAATATTAGCTGTGTATGACTAGCTTTATAACATCTTGTACTACTATTATTTAAGCCTAATATTGTTAATGTGACCTTTTGTACAATATATTTGACTTTGTGTACGGGGTTCACATGGACCTAATAGTCATACTGATGTAAAAGACTTCAAAAACTTGTCACCGTTCTTCTACTTCATATCATAGCTAAACATGTCTAAATCAGTACAAAAAACAAAACAAAATAAAACAAAAAAAAAAACTCTACCCTGTGACTTGACATGCGCTTTGAATCTCAATTGACATGAACTTTGAACGTGCTAATGTGTTTAAAGCTGAATTTTAGATATGCCCTTTTTACATGGTTGCATTGGTCCACCTTGGACCAAAGTAAGCATGTACAGTATCTCTCAAAAGTGAGTACACCCCTCACAGTTTTGTAAATATTTTATCTTATCTTTTCATGTGACAACGCTGAAGAAATTATACTTTGCTACAATGTAAAGTAGTGAGTGTACAGCTTGTATAACAGTGTAAATTTGCTATCCCCTCAAAATAACTCAACACACAGCCATTAATGTCTAAACTGCCGGCAACAAAAGTGAGTACACCCCTAAGTGAAAATGTCCAAATTGTGCTCAAAGTGTAAATATTTTGTGTGGCCACCATTATTTTCCAGCACTGCCTTAACCCTCGTGGGCAAGGGGCTCACCAGGGCTTCACAGTTTGTCACTGGAGTCCTCTTCCACTCCTCCATGACGACATCACATAGCTGGTGGATGTTAGAGACCTTGCGCTCCTACACCTTCCATTTAAGGATGCCCCACAGATGCTCAATAGGGTTTGGGTCTGGAGACATGCTTGGCCAGTTCATCACCTTTACCCTCAGCTTCTTTAGCAAGGCAGTGGTCGTATTGGAGGTGTGTTTAGGGTCATTATCATGTTGGAATACTGCCCTGCGGCCCAGCCTCTGAAGGGAGAGGATCATGCTCTGCTTCAGTATGTCACAGTACATGTTGGCATTCATAGTTCCCTCAATTTGATGCAGTGTGTGGTGTATGGTCTGAGCACTGACAGGCTAAACCCCCATCCCTTCAACCTCTGCAGCAATGCTGGCAGCACTCATAAGTCCATTTCCCAAAGACAACCTCTGGATATGATGCTGAGCATGTGCACTCAACTTCTTTGGTCGACCATGGCGAGGCCTGTTATGAGTGGAACCTGCCCTGTTAAACCGCTGTATGGTCTAGTTGGCCACCGTGCTGCAGCTCAGTTTCAGGGTCTTGGCAATCTTCTTATAGCCTAGGCCATCTTTATGTAGAGAAACAATTTTTTTTTCAGATCCCCAGAGTTCTTTGCCATGAGGTGCCATGCTGAACTTCCAGTGACCAGTATGAGAGAGTGAGAGTGATAACACCAAATTTAACACACCTGCTCTCCATTCACACCTGAGGCCTTGTAACACTAACGAGTCACATGACACCGGGGAGGGAAAATGGCTAATTGGGCCCAATTTGGACATTTTCACGTAGGGGTGTACTAACTTTTGTTGCTAGCGGTTTAGACATTAATGGCTGTGTGTTGAGTTATTTTGAGAGGACAGCAAATTTACACTGTTATACAAGCTGTACACTCACTAATTTACATTGCAGCAAAAAGTCATTTCTTCAGTGTTGTCACATGAAAAGACAGAATAAAATATTTACAAAAATTTGAGGGGTGTACTCACTTTTGTGAGTTACTGTATGTGCCATACCTGTGGGATCCCCATAGAAGCTGGAAATGCCTGTAGCAAGCACCACTTATACAGTGACTGCCACTAGTTTCCAGGTGAAAGGCTGCCCTGCTGTTTAGTGAACACAGAAGGTTGCTGTGCACAGCACCATTCAGAGGACACTTTTCATTTTCTTCAATAAATGCAAAGTGTTCTCTCATTGGCTGAGGTAGAGATTGTGACATCACCGCCCCTCCTCTCTACCTTGTTCAGTTATTATACCTTGCATTCATTCAGAAAATGCAAGGTGTTTACTGAATGGGACCTGTGCCAAGTGGGTGACCTTCTGTGTTGAAAATGCAGTAAGATAGCTGCTCAGCACAGGTCCCAGAACACAGTGGAGATCACTGTAGAAGCAATGCCTAGTACAGTGATTTCCAGCTTCTATAGGGATCCCAGAGGTATGCTACATACATAGTTACAAGTTGAATCAATGTAAGCAAGTAAAAACTGACATACCTAAAATTCAGTTTTGACTTATGGTTAACCTCCCTGGCGGTCTGATTATCTCAGATTTTTGGTGCTGAAAGCAGTACCATTATTTTGCATGGAAATTTGGCGTTTTATATTGTAGGCCTGTAATTATTAGCAATAACTCACTTAAATCTGTCCAAACAAGAGTCTTGTTATAAGACTTGATTATAATATATATGAAAAAAAAATTATAATATAATAAATAACTATAAATAAGTATCAAATATGATAATATAATAATGAAATTTATTCAATAATGTAATCAAGTCAAAAACACATAAATTTGCTCATTTGCAGAATTGTCGCTGTCGTCACTTTCAGTGTCTGATGATAAATTTCCCCAAAAACCAGTATCACTTAATTCTGCAAATGATTGTTATTTACTATCGGTGTTTTCTAGCTGATCAGAAACCGTTGTTGACATAAAGGGACTCTTTTTTATGCCATGGACATTCTCAAATTCCCAGGCAGAAAGAATGACATATATGATATAAAAGTGCATGCAGGGCACTGGGCAAACCACTAGGGACAAATGGGATGTGAAATTATTTCATACAGTAATGTAATCTTACAGATTACAGTGTACTGTATGCTTACTGTGTGCTGCACTTTTTGAATTTCCCGCCAGGCTCCACCCCCGTGCGACGAGACGCTCGCAGGGAACGGAGCCCGACACACAGAGGCATTGGGCGGAGGACACAGCCCGCAGACTCGGCGGGGGACATCGCTGGATCCAGGGGACAAGGTGAGTAACACTGCCTGGATCCAGCGATGCAATCCCGAGTGTGGCTCGGGATTACCATTCTTGGTACAGAAAATCCACCCCAAGCCACACTCGGGAATACCGCCAAGGAGGCTACTGGCCTGTATAACTTTCGTAAAATTTTCTTTGAGGGCAAGATCTATGTTACATCTGCACTGCTGTCTTATTCTGAGGTTGGCAATAACAGCAACATCCAAAATTAGCAGACATCAATGCAGGTTAGCATGTTATTAGCTAATTTGTTTGTGTACATTGGGGCTCTACTGGGCAAAACTGGTGAGACCAGAAGTACACAGCAAATTGCACAAAAAGAGGAAAGATAGATAGCTAACTATAACAGCCAAATGAATTACAAAATGTTATAAAAGGGAATCTGCACTTTATCAAACACTCAATGCTGAGCTGAAAGACATATTTTCCAACATACACATTTGTTATTCTTCTTAGGAACATGCCATATGTTGGATGCTGTCAGGTTTTTTACTGATTAAAAGTCATCCTTGGCACATTCTCTGTACAGCTGTGTGATGGCATTGCCTTTCCAGTGTTGGACACAAATCTGTATGAATGCGGTGAACTTCAGAGAAATGCCACTCCCAGCAGTGAAGGATTTAATATGCTTGCATTATCCTTCTGAAATGTTTATTGTTGTCTGTAGGGGTTACAATATGCTGTTTTGCTTAAATATGTTCTAAAATGTACTTGATAAGACTCAAAGTGGCTGGCTGTGCATTCCTCCAGAGCCTTATCTGTCTAGATTAACCCCCTCCGGCTGCAGCAGAGCACGCAACATGAGAACTTTTCATTTCGTTTAAGCATTTCACAAACATTTTAGGTTAGATTCATATACAACTTGTAACAGCTACGGGCACAGAAAAAATATTCCCTTTAAACACTTCATTAGCAATTCAATTACCTGTGTACTGATAGATCTTGTCCCATCTGTTGCCTCCACTGTCAAGTTGTAATTAGATTTCTGTTCTGCATCGAGAGGTCTAGCAACAATGATGGTTCCAGTGCCCTTGTCCACATCAAACCGGCTGTCGAAGTTTCCACCTGGTTAGAATAAGTAAGACACTTATAAATACGCATCTCTACAAGGGGCAGAGATGATACAGAAGATCAACAGAGGCCATGGCACTACAGGAACGAAAGAGTGTGTGGTAAGAAAGAGTGAGACATCCCATTACAGTGATCAACAAGCTTAAAGACATAAACAAGAACAGGGACATATACTATACTGATACCGAACATATAAAGGCAAGGCACAAACTGCACAGTACAACAAAAGGACAAAAAAAAAAAAAAGAGGAAAAAAGATCTCTAGATTTATATAATAAACTACATACTAATGAAACATGTGAATCAACATAGGAGTAAGCAATACATGGCTCTCAAGGTGTCGGCTGTGCACCCATCCTGAGTATGTCTGGCAAGTACATATAAATGTCAAACAGGCACATCAAGTGCTGTTAGAACTTAAAGAGGCACTGGGGGAGATTTACTAAAATTGGTGCACTCAGAATCTGGTGCAGCTGCAGCATGGTAACCAATCAGCTTCTAACTTCAGCTTGTCCAATTAACCTTTAGCAATAAAACCTGGAAGCTGCACCAGATTTTGCACACCCCAGTTTTAATAAATAATTAGTGTTGAGCGAACCCGGACTGTAACGTTCGGGTCCGTACCGAACTTTAGGGTGTCCGTGGCACGGACCCGGACCCGGACATTTCAAAAATCGTTCTGCCTGTGGGATTTCAAGCCATGCCTGGGCTTGCAATGTCAGGCCCAAGCGAGTTGTGATTAATAAATAATTTTGACCCCACACGTTTTAGACCACGTCGAAGGTCCAAAATAACGATTTCCAATTAACCTGTTCGACTTCAATCTTCGACTAACCAATGGTACGACGTCGACGTGGTCTAAGACTCACGTGGTTAAAATCATTTAGAGGGGGTCACGGAGAAATTCAAGATTGTCGTGAACTACACGGACAAACTGTAAATATACATGAACGGTCTGTATGAGTCCTACCCACGTGTCGGCTGTGGAACTCTCGGTACATAACGAATGAGGATACAACTAAGTGTACAAAGTAATC
>BLSH010540822.1:115523-145650 GCA_018402905.1 Glandirana rugosa
CAAATAGTACACTGGCACCATATGTCTAGTCGGTTTGTCCATATATCACCGTCATAAAATTACATTTTTCTAAATATTCGACACCCGTGACACACCCACCCCCCAGTTTATTTGATAAAAGTATAATGACCCAAATCATCTTGAAATTTTAGGAAAGTCCTGTAACTATATAGATGATAGTATATGAGTTGTACTGTCTCAGTCAAAGGTAAATTTGACCCCCCACCCACACAGTGCCCACAGCTTATAAATCTTTTTACATTAAAATACTGCCACTATATACCTGTTTGGCTGATCTGTATACCACGGTCACATGATAAACTGCAGGTCTGTCCAGTGCTGAGTATTCAGGTAGGAGGAGATTTCCACTACAGTCTGTATACACCCCCACATGTGTGATGTCAATATCATGTGACCTGGCTAGCTCTGAGAACAAGGTAATGTTCTCTCAAGCAATAGAGACTAAACTGAGCATGTGCAGCCAGACTACTCTGACTGTGTTTTATCTGGCCTTGCCAAGAGAGACAATGCAGGAGGGAAGGATTTGTCCATACAGGATAAAACAGCCTTTTTACACAATACAGAGGATTAACCCCTTAAGTTCCACAGTGAGTATAACAAGCATGCTGTTCTGCATATACAGACAGATTTTACTGTTGTGGGTTTAGTAATACTTTAAGCCTGTATAAATGTAAAAACTCACAGTGCCTCCAAATACCTCAAACTTCCTTTAAGATATTTTTTCTGTTTGGAAACAGATAACTACATTCCCTCTTATAGGGTTGCTTTAACATCAAGAGAGCCAAAGATTGCATGCCCCAAACTACATCAAACAAAAAAATAATAATTAAAATGGATTAATAAGGGAGTAATCTTAGGGTCATCGTATGGCCTTTATCTAGATATATATATAGACAGGCTATATATACTAACTGGTTCTTATCAGCAGTCAGTTTTAATGAATCTGCAGTAGCTTTCATGATCATAGTCATCAAATTACATTAAACGTATATGATTTCTAAAGCAATATATCATTTGCATATAACTGATGATGACTTTTAGATTGAAGGATTCTTTAATTTCATAACTAGCTGACATAAAATGATAGCCACAAGCTAATACTTATGCCCTAATTACTCCAATATCAATCTGCTGGAAAGCCAGTGGAAAAATTTGTCCTTGACAGGAAAAAAAAAAGTATTAAATGCAGAGCTCCTAAGATAAGCTTGAGGCCCTGGTAATGAATAAAAAAATGAGAACTGAATCCCAAACAAATGTTTTGCTGTAGTGATGGTTCTACAACGAGCTTCTGAATAAAGAATCCTATTGTAGCAGATACCTTCTGCTACACAGTTGTGGTCACAAGTCATCTGAACGATGTAAAATACTTCATTAGATAGGTCATCTCCTGGCAGCACTCATAGTAAAGACAGAACAGACAGATAAAAAACATGGACACGTCAATGTCTAACTGTATAAATCCACTGTATTAAATTTTTATTGGAAATTCAATATCAGCTATCAAATATTATAACCAATATATAAAGCATTTTCACTCACAACACAACGATGCCTGCAATTCTGAAGAAAAGAAGAAAACCTAAGCCCATTATGAAAAATATGTAAAGGGTAACCCAGCCAATGGCATTTGTTGTATTATTGGTTCATCACCGTTATTAATCAAAACTAGGGTTGGTTTTTGCCTTAGTATGCACTTATGCTTAGCATTTCATTTCTTCACTTGACCATACTACTCCTTCTCTAGTATCCAAGTACGATGATAAGAAGCAGTGGCGTTCTGCAGGCTGCAGTATCACAAGTCTAATTACCAATTAGCATTAGGCTAAGGGATGGAACTCTCAGCCTGTAGTACTAATACTTAATTTCAGTTTTGAATAATGTAAGGAATGATTAGAACCTCTGTCAAGATTCATTTTCTGTCTTTGTCCAGTTGGGGATATTTCCCTTTACTTCCTGTCCCAGAGACCCAACAGAATGTAAGAAAAAAATTTCTTCAAAGTTGGGAGATCCTTTTTTCCCGTGGTTATTACCAAAATAGGCATCTCCACTGGAAGACTTTCCATTATCTCCTGGAAGATTTTCCATTATCTCCAGGAAAACTATAACATTTTTCATTTCATATCAAAAGAAAAGGAAACATTTTCTCTTGCAGTGGAACCACTCTCACACTGCAAGGACTCAATGCTCCATTATGTCAAGGGAGATGGAAAAAATCACTATTACCTAGCTGATCCCTCACTCCCACAAGTGCACTCCAGGCTGTAAGACCGGTCCCCTCAACCTATTTGTCCTATGATAACATCAAGATCCCATAGCCTTGCAATGGCTGTGAAGTCGCCACAGGAAAGTCCACTTCCGGAGCACAGAAGAGAAGGGGAGAGTGTGCACTGTCCAGGGAGCGGAGGATTGGATAAGTAAAACTGCTGTTTCCAGCCCCCTAGACCTAAATGATCATTTAACCCTTGCAGTTTGAGTGTTAACATTTTTAAGAATAGTTAGTTATCCATATTTTTGTAGCATTACAGTAATTTAGGTACAAAATAAAAATGGTGGGCCCTGCTACATTTCCACGGTGCAATAACGTGCGTGTTGGTGTATTGTAGTGCCATTCATTTTTGCATGGCACCCAATGTGCCTAAGCAACTTACCTGTGCTGCAGTATAGCGTGTCATGTGGTGCGCTGCATTAACAAAAATAATGCATGTCTGACTTTTGGATGTGTTAGTAGCCCATTCATTTCAAACGTCTGCCTAAACATAATGCACTTGAAAACATTAACGCACCACAAAAATGGAAATAGGCCCTCAATCTTTAAAATCTTGTTAAAGATATATAACTAACCATTTCAAAAGGGATTGAAGATCAAAAAACATGTTTTGAAGATGAAGGGATCCTAAGCATATGCGATCATACTATTCTTCATGCTCCTGGCAAATAAAACCTTTTTTAGTCCACACATGTAAGCTTCTTTTTAAATGGCAGTTATGCATTTGCAATTTTGTTAAACTTTGCATGGATTTTTACAAACAGGATCATTCTAGCAGCTATTAATGAAGCAATGTTCTTCTGCAGAAGAGTAAATGTCACGGAATGCGTAGGGAGGACACTTGTGATATAACTCTTTTATTCAGAGTTAGCTGGGGAGCCTTGTGAACCAAGATGTCGAGTTTAAGGAATAACGTGTGATGTGACACTGTCCAGCAGCACAGAGCGTGGAACATGATTTTCCCAAGCTAAACTGGGAAGAGACGACCAGAGTAGACTGTGGATTTAGCGGCTCCCGCCAGTTGAAGATAACTGTGTATGTACAGTCTTCAGATTTCTCATTCTTCCTGAAATCCTAGCTGTTGCCATTACAATCCATGTATAATACATTAAATATATAAACAAGCATTAACCAGAGCGTTGCAATTACAGTGAGCAACATATATCTGCAATTTATAATCAGCAGTTAACAGATAAATCTTTGAGAAACAGTGCTTAATTGCACAACATCTGGTGGGATTAAAACAAAGTTGAGGATCAGCAGATGGATGAACAAACCTTTCCTGAACATGTAAATGTGGATAAAAACAGAGAATTGAAGCCAAATCGTTATAGTTGTTAAAACTGCAATTGTTTAGTAAGGTAAGCATTACTGAAAAAAAAAACACAGGCTTAAAATTTCCCACTTTTTTTGGAAAGCAGAAGTTGGCGGTTTTCTAGCAAAGTTAGATATTACCAAGCAGTTTGGATTCTGTGCCGTCTGTTATTGTTGAGATTATTTGAAACTAATGTGACTATAGGTGTTTACAATGAAAATCAAAGCAAAATTAAGGCCATCCATGAAGTGATCCTTTCAGGGTGTGAGCAAGATTATGAAGGCACTAACCTGAACAGAAAGCAGCATTATATTTCTGTTCATTGGCAATTTGCTAAAATGTCACCCTATAGCGGAGCTTGTGGCACCGATCCTATTTGACGCCTCTGACTGGTTGAAAGGCAGGTCATCCCATCCCTTATGGGCTGCTGTGGTTCCTTCTGTTGACTCTAATCATAGTAACTAGTAGCAGTGATGCACAGTAGGGGTTGGCGGAAGGAACCACAGTGGCCAGCGGTGGACACGCTATTCTACCCAATGTGTGGAATGTAATCAGTACAGCGTTGCTTCTCTCTTAGGTTAGTGCCTTTGCAAATTTGCTGACACCTTGACATGGTCACTTTAAAATATAACTGCAGTCAAAACATTTTAGTTTTGAAAAGGGCAAAGGAGAATTTGAACCTCTTTTAGTTTTATACTGCTACCTGGGGCTCTGTTAGGCTTCACACTTGGCCATTCTCAGAAAAGTGATCCGCACCTAAGCAGCCACTGTCAGATGTTCAGAAGGTGATCCTGCCACCTCCTGTATGCCTAATTCTTTATTTCACTTTTTATTGGAACTAAAGTGCCACAAATGCAAGCTAGACACTTGGTTCACAATTTTTTGACTTGAATGGGAAAGTTTGGCTGCAGTGCCATCTGACAACTGGCAATGGCCCGTGGAATTTGCACAGGTACAACCCCCTCCAACCCTATTGTAGGCTTTAGGGGGCAATCAGGAAGAGGTAAAAATGTAGTTCAACCACCTGTTTTTAACCGCCGCCCATGTGAAACAGACTTTAGAGAGATTTCCCCTCCTTACTGTCCTGGTGACAACAGTTTCACAAGGCAGAAAGTGACCCAAAATCCAGGGCCAGCTCTACAACTAGGTGGAGCAGGCCGCCGCCTAGGGCGCACTGTCGCCCAGGGCACCCAGCCCCTGTCCATATACTACCCCAGCCTATCCATATACTGCCCCAGCCTGTCCATATACCTGCGGACCACGGCTGGCATGAGGAAGTGAGCTGGTGCTGCCATTATTTGTCTTTAGGCCTGGTCCAGAGGCACAGATGCGGGCCTGTGGACCACGGCTAAAGAAATAGGTAGAGAGGCACTGCAAAAATCTCCACCTCCGCCACCTCCATCGTATACATGAACAGGGCAAAATGGGTGGAGTCAGGGGTGGAGCCAATGGGGGGCGGCAAAAAGGTTTCGCCTAGGGGGTCAAAAATCCTTGCACCAGCCCTGCCAAAATCTGCAACCATGTGGAACAAAGACAGAAAAAGAACCCCTTGTTTTAGTATTGTATGGTAAAGAAAGAACCCATTCAGCATTTTACTGATGTGTTCCTTTTGCAAATTTTCTTTCGCTCATCTGGTAAAATTGTGGTCACCGTAACAGAAAGTGAAAGGACATTTCTCTAGCAGAGGCCCAGAAAGCAGTAAAAACTTGACATAGGCCCTTCTCTAAAAAAGAAAAATGTGTTGGCTAGGCATAGATTTTACATGACAAACATCCACAAGGTACTAATCCATCATTAATTGCCCCTCTGTTCCTGTTGCATAGTACAACAATGTAAGGCCACTACATCAGGAAGCCAGATCTAACAGTCCTTCAGCATTACTACCAATTCCAAGAGGGCCACTTACCCCTAAACCTTGCCTCTACTTGGGGCCCAACTGAAATTCGTACACGTATGACCAGCTTTTTATGTGGATACATTTTACCAACTAGCTGGTCATTTTTATCTTTTTTTTTTTTTTTACACCATCTTTACAGCATCATTTACTGCAGATAAAGCAAGTCAGAATGAATTTTCACAAATATTAATCAAGAAGATGAATATCCAGGTATACATCTGCCTTTTTATAAAACAACTGCTATCAGTCACTAGGAAACAATTGCTCCTAGTCTCTATGAAACAACTGATAGCAGGGACTTGGCAGACAGCTGAACATGCCTATACTAATCAGTGACACAAATCTCCAGTGATAAAAATTACCATGCCATTTAACAGAGTCCTATCTGTATTCCAATGTATTATAGAAGTTATAAAATAATATTAGAGTGTGCATTGTGGTCAGCTTTTCATCAACTCCCCCATCCTTATTATCATTTTATGCTCTGGGAATTGGTGCAGAAAAAAGGAGACTGGCAGCTTTTCATTAGATCAGTTACAACGGAAATCTATAGTAAATATCAAAAAAATCCAAATCTAACTTTCTGGCTTGTGAATTAGCGAGGGAATGTGCTTCACAGCGGCAATAAAAGAGAATCCTGGTAACCTTGAATGTGCATTATGTGGCTGCACATACACCCTCAGGCTGGGCTTTCATTCAGTTACAGCACTGCCTTCAGCAGCATTACCATGTCAATGGCGAAGCTTGTCTTTGGCTCGCACGTTTACAAGATCGCTTACTGAAAATGGATTAAAATCAGAACAGCAGCTGGAGATGTGGCAGCGTGTATAGAAATTGCGGGTTGTCAGCATAGGGCCACTTTGTTTTTTTAATTGCCTGCATTTTATACAAAGGTGCCTGGGAGCAAATTGCTTTGCATTATAACACAACATATAGTAATTTTTCAAGAACAAAATATTTTAGACATCTGGGAAATGTATAACATGGACATTTTAACTCTATGAAAGCTGCAGGATCTTTCTTATAGTGTTAGACTGAAAGAAATCTTTATGTTAAGATGAAAAAAAAGAAAAAAATGAAAGACTTGTCCAGGGTCTAGGTCAGGGGTGTCCAAACTTTTGACCTTTCTGGGCCACATTAAAAGAAGAGGACTGGTCTTGGGCCACACATTAAATACACTAACCAGAAGTATAGCTGATGAGCAGAAAAAGTACCTGAGTAATAAAACTTCATTTTTTTGTAATATTTTTTGTTATAAAAGTAAAAGAGGGCAACATAGAACTAGTGCGATATTTGACACTGTTTTCGATAACACATCAATATCTGATTTGATGGATGTAGTAGCAATTCTTCATGAATATTTTGGTTCTAATTTTGCCTTTTGTCCCTTTGTGTGCTTCATCCTTGAAAAAAGTTGCTCATAAATATAGGTGCTGACGAAAACTTGATGACACAACCATGGCGTGATTGTGAAGAGTGGGATATGTTTCTTTGGGAAGATAAAACGTATAAAAGTCTAGTAAAGAGACGCTGTCAAATTTTTCTTCATACGCCTGTGCTTGCAAAGGGTAAGCACATTTTTGAAAAATAAATCCCCCCCCCCAAAAAAAAAATCAACATTTTAGGTAAGTTTACGATTTTGTGTTGGGCCGCAGTCATGGCCATCTTGGGTCGCAGGCTGGACACCCCTGGTCTAGGTTGTGTTTAATCTAGACCAAGCATGCAGGTAACTTAATTGACTAAGGTTAATCACCAACTGAATAAGTAATGAAAGTATTTGCGGTTTTCTTATTGTTTTATAGTTTTTAATGTATAGATTGCTAATTTCTGTACCAGTCAACAGTGGCAGCCATCACCAATGTAAAAAATAACAACTACCATATTTAGAGATAAGTCTATTTTAATGAAATGGGTATGTGTATCAAACCAAGGTTCTTTGTATCCATTGTAAGTCAGTCCCTATTGATGATCACAGAATCTCCTCTTTGAAACAGATACAGCGGGGGCACCATGCTCTTGCCTAAAGTCTGCTTTATGTTTTACTTTTTTTTTTTTTACCTTTAAGTGGTACAGGACTAAAGCTTGCTACATTTCACATATTGAATGAGTTTGACATAATCCAAAGTTACTGAATTGCCTTCAACTCTTAAAACCTTTAAAATGGTTTTAAACAGCCATACTGTGCAATAAAGCAATCACACACGACGAAGCAGAAAGTCACAATACCCATACTTAAGGTTTTTTTTTTCTAAACATAGTAATCATTATCATATCTATCATACCCACAGACAGGTTTCAGAGTGCAATACGTACTTGCCTGAAATAATTGTACATACGTACCGGTAATGTCAAACCACAATGGTAAGCCCAATGGTTGTGCAGTTATCATGCCAATCATATGAGCAACAGGATCACTTTCCATCACGGTGAAGGTGAAAAATGGTTCTTCAAAGGAAATTGGTTCCATTAGCGGTGTTGGTTTTGCAATCCATTCAATATGCAGCCGAGTGCTAGATGACTTCTGAGGTCTCCCATTATCAACTGCTTTAATCTGTAAATGTGAAATAAAGCATATAAATCAAAAAAGTACCAATCAATAGCTGCAACAATGGAAGGCAGATAATTATTATTTATGCCACAGAAAATGGCTGATGTCCTGCTGGAACCTTTCCATCTTCTACACTCTAATGATTCCAGTCTATCTCATGCACGAGCAACCTTAAGCTGATCATATTATGAAACATAGAACCCAAGAATAGGGGTCCTATTAAAAGCCTATCTCTGATGGGTTACTGCAGGTTATGGATCATCACCTCGCTCAAAACACTGCTATAGTGGCATTGTTCTAAGAAAATTCATTTGTCATTTCCTAAGCTCTATGTAGGCCCATATTAGTGGGTTGTCATCACAGTAATGGGCTTGGATGAAGCAGGACTTATTTACTGTGTGGGGGAAAATTCCCTTGCGAAGTGCAACTTGCCTTTCAAAAAGAATAGCCTATTCCCGTTTAGTAAATCAACCCAATAAAGTCCAAATGGTCCTTATAAATAAGTAAAACTGATAAAGTAATAACACTGACACATTTTCTGCAGTGCTTTACAGGGAATACTAAACTATTCACATCAGTTCCTTTGCCACAAAGAAGCTTACAATCTGTGCCCCTCTACACGGATACACCCTGCAGGCCAGTGCTGGCTGGAAAACAATACACTTATAAGTTGCTGGAGGAAATGAAGCATATGGGGGATGCCGGGCAGATACGGAGAGGGGAAACTTCATATAGGTAGGTGTTCCATTCCAAAACAGCATATAAAACAGCAGTATACCAATGTCACCATGCCAGGTTTTTTTTTTATATTTCATAAATGGCAGTTCAAAGATATAACCGGTTCCAGAAATGATTAGAGTCACTTACCTTGACAAATCTGGTAATATGTGTTAAATAAGAAAAGTGCAATGCTATTTATTACATACACTTGATTATTGTATACACTGTAAGCCGAATTATGTGGCATATTTTTATCTTCAAATCCATCATTTCCAAACATGACTGATAATAGTCAAAGCATCTAGAGATAAAGACAATATGCAGGCTACATGGAGGAAAACAGCATGCAAATACCAAAGTGAACACTGCCTGTAACTACCTGCCTGTTCCATTCTCCCGCATGGAGCAAAGATGCATTCCAATTACAGTAAACATATTTAGTAATGACTGGGAGTTTGTTAACCTCTGCATACAAAGCAAAACATGTAATGCATCAATTTTATAAGACAAATTGGGACCTTCATGATGGACTTCTGATCTTTTTACTCAATTACAGTGTATTTAAAACTTACCCCCACCCCCCCAAAAAAAAAAATCCAATCCCTAGATGTGGTTTCTGCTTTAGTTCACTTTTTTCAGGCTTTTTTTCCATTATTTTAATTATAACCTTTTTTTGTTTTAAGAGCCTTTAAAGAAAAAGTAGTGCCAAAGCTCTTTTCCTTCATTATGCACTTCTGTGACCCATTTTTGCCAACAGCCGACTGGTTGGTGTCACAGAGCCAGTTCAGGCTCTGGAGAAATCCCAAATTTAAAGTGGTTCTAAAGCCTTATGATTTTTCTCCTTAAAGTGATTGTAAAGGCAGAAGGTTTTTCTAATCTTAATGCATTCTCTGCATTAAGATAAAAAGCCTTCTGTGTGCAGCCCCCCTAATACTTACCTGGGGTCCATTTAGATCCAGTGATGTTGTAGGAGTGTCTCGGCTGCCTGGGACTCCCCTCATTGGCTGAGACACCAGTGTGGTGCCATTGCCCTCTGCCATCAATCAAAATCAGTCAGCCAATGAGGAGAGAAATGGGACGGAACCCGGGCCATGGCTCCGTGTCTGAATGGACACAGGGAGCTGTGACTCGGCTTGGGTGCTGGTCGAAAAGAAGAAGATAGAGGTACTTCCAGAGAGTAAATATAGCTCCTTTAGTGTGCAAACATAGGAATGAAAGACATGCCACACACACTCAAACCACAGAGGGTCAGCAGACACGTTTCACGCTCCTTTTCTTAATCCTTGCTAATTGACAAGAGTGTGTATGCCTACTTATAGATCCTCAGTCACTTGTGGAACCAATGGAACAAAAATCCAAGGCAGACAATCTGTCCAACGTGACTACAGAGCCCAGCAAACACATACAACACCAAGCCATGACATATAAAACAATATACATATATATGAAGAAAAAATACACAGAAAACAAAGAAATATTAAGAATATATATATTGGGTGGGTGCCCCCATAGCAAGCTCAGGATCTGAGCTGCTCTGTGCGAATCCACTGCACAGAGCAGGTAAGTATGAAAAAGAGACTTTAGTATCACTTTAATGCATTCTATGCATTAGAGTGAAAAAGCTTCTATGCTGCAGCTCCCCCCCCCCCCAGCCCCCTCTTTTTCTTACCTGAGCCCGAACTGATCCAGCAATGTGCACCAGAGAAGCGGCTCCAGCCTCTGTCTCCCTCCTCATTGGGCAAACAGACGATGGCTCCCGCTGCTGTCAATCAAATGCTATGACACGGGAGCGGGGGGCAGGGCTGAGTTCCGCTGTCTGTGTCAATGGAGGCAGCTTGGGAGCGAGCACACATGGGTGCTCCTATGGAAACCAGCTTTCCATGAGGGCACCCGCCAAAGAGGAGCATCAGAGCCCCAGCCAAACCATTGCACACAGCAGTTAAGTATAACATTTGTTATTTTAATTTAAAAAAAAAATGAGACTTTAAATTTCACTTTAATATCGTGATCCTCCCAGATCCCTGGATCAGCAGCTGGGTCAGCCATTCCGCATGCTTTTTGAAACCCTGAGCCGGCTGCTCCCATTCTCTCCACAACCCCATGCTCCAGTAAGCACTGGATGGGCAGAGCACAGATCCGGTGACTGATAGTTTACTGAGAACTGAGTGATCAGCGGTCTTTGATTGCTCAGTTAACAGGTTGCAGGGGACATCTGCAGTTGGGATCCGTGCTGCAGCCATCTAGATGATTATGATAATTTGCTATTTTCGATTCCCACATTTCTCTTTTAATACCACTTTAATCTTTCATTTCTTGAAGCAGTTCATGGTCATTTATGGGGTGTGTTTAGGATCACTGCCTTCTTGGAATATACATCCTCATTGCAGCTTTGGTGTCTTTGTTTATAGCAGTACAACAAGAATATGCTAATACAAATTAGAATACATTCTTCCCCACACCCATATAATATCTCCTGAACCATGAGCTGTGACACAGCCCTAAACTATAATAGATCCAGCCCTTTGCTTAAAAGTTGGGTCAGCCGCAGCCATAAATCATGATTTATTTGTGGAGTGTACTTATGCGATCAGTACACTGCTAGAAAATGGTAAAATTATATCCGCTCTGAAAACTAAAACAAGTAGCAGCTGTACACTATAACCAGACACCAGGTACAACAACAATCGATAATTAAAGTGCAGCGCTGAAATTAAAGTGCAATCACACTATATATGAAAAATATTCCAATAAAGTGCTATAAGTGCAACCAATAACATGATCTGTGAAAAACATATAATAACTTGATTAAATCATAAATACATGTGCATAAAATGTAAATGCATGTGACCAATGCATTTACCAATGCACCACAAAGCTCCTGATTTACCCCCTGGTCATCTCTCGCCTCGACTATTGCAACTCCCTCCTCACTGACATAGCTTTAATTAGACTATCCCCCTTCAGTCCATCATCAATGCTGCTGCCAGGCTCATCCACCTTAAAAACCGCTCAGTGTCTGCCACCCCTCTCTGCCAATCCCTCCATTAAATGCCACTCGCCCAACAAATTAAATTCAAAATACTAACAATAAGTTACAAAGCCATCCACAACTCTGCTCCCAGCTACATCACAAGCCTAGTCTCAAAATACCAACCTAATAGTCCTCTTCATTCCTCCCAAGACCTCCTGCTCTCCAAATCCCTCATCACCTCCTCCCATATTCGCCTCCAGGACTTCTCCCGAGCCTCTCCCATCCTCTGGAATTCCCTACCCCAATCTGTCAGACTGTCCCCAAATCTATCCACTTTTAGGCAATCCCTGAAATCTTTTCTCTTCAGAGAAGCCTATCCTACCGCCACCTAACAACTGCGCCTTTATTTTCTTCATCAGCTCATTCACACAGTTATTACCCTTTCGTATCGCTTGACCCTCCCTCCTAGATTGTAAGCTCTACCGAGCAGGGCCCTCTGATTCCTCCTGGTTTGATTTGAATGGTATTGTAACTGTGCTGTCTGCCCTAATGTTGCAAAGCACTGCGCAAACTGTTGGCTCTATATAAATCCTGTATAATAATAATAATACTGTGACAATAAACATTCCATAGAGATGGATAGCAATAATTAAAAATTCATATAAGACTAAAGTCCATTGGTAAAAGTTCATAGCAGAGAGATGTGCTGAAAGATGATGATCAGACACCCAACACCAAAGGTAAAAATGGAGGCTTACCAGAAAGCCAGCGGCCCCCCTTACTCAGGGAGGCCAAACAGCGCTTAATCAGATCTAAAAGACCCCACGGATATCCTCTCCTGGTGGCAACCAAGCAGCATATGCTGGAAGATTCACAGCAATCCAAGGAGCAATTTCCATAGGAGCAGGGACTTCAATACTGGAGTATATATAAAGCAAAGAAGCTCCATGTGGTATAGTACTGCAACTGTATTCAATTTATTAAAAAGTAACGTACTTACATGTGGTTATGAATCACAATCTCATAGCATCCAAACAAGTACGTTCCCTTGAGTAAAATGGCCAGATCGTGTATGCGCGGTAGAACGTGTACGTTATCTTTCAGCACATTTCTCTTCTAGGAACTTTTACCAATGGACTTTAGTCTTATATGAATTTTTAATTATTGCTATACATCTGTATGGAATATTCATTGTCACATGCATTTACGTTTTATGCACATGTATTTATGTATGTATTTAATCAAGTTATTATTATTATTATATGTTTTTCATTTATCATGTTATTGGTTGCACTTATAGCACTTTATTGGAATATTTTTCATATATTGTGTGATTGCACGTTAATCAATTTCAGCACTGCACTTTAATTATCGATCAGCTGCTAGAAGCCATCCATCCCCAAATGACATGTATTTCCAGAACTGTGGTTGTGGAGGGAAGAATGCACATCTAGGAGGATCCTGGTCTCCCTGCCTTGTTCTCAGTGCTGGTCTATGCACACTGTAGTGAAACTCATGCGTGGGCTGCCTGGCTATTAGCAATTTGAGTTGTACTGAGTGCATTACAAATATGGAGTACAAAAAGGAGTCACAGCTATCACTACAGACAATCAGCATGGCAGTTTGAAGAATAATATATAGAAGTGATGGAAAAACATAACGATTACTAACTTAGACCTTGACATGAACATTATGAATTATCTGTATGTTTAGAACAATGGCGAAATATTCACAGCTCTGAGAAGCATGGAGATTAAACAGAGACAGTCTGGTCGTAGTGCTGATGTACAGCAGTAAAACATTGTCGTGGATCTGCTCACTTGGTTCAACTGTTCCTAAAATATTTTTATTCCAGTTCCCCAAGGTACACATTACCTCAAACAATGAACTGCTAACAGAGCACAAGTATTATGAATAAAATATACATGACTCTGTTTAAATAGCGGAGGATAGAAACATTAAAGTGATATTAAACCCTCAACTTATAAGCACATTCAGCAGCTGATGTATTCACTTACTGAGTATGCAGCATCTTCATCTTTTAATCCTTGTGCCTCCCTACACTGTGTGCATCAATAGAAACAGGCAGCCCTGTAGCCTAGGATGACAAGGCACTCTCCATGCTCCTCCCCCCTCCCGTTTCCAAACTCACAGACTGATTGGAGATTATACTGTCTCAGCTGGTTCAAAACTATTTTAAAGTGTTAAATGTTTTTTAACCTTAATGCATTGCTTGAATTAAGGTAAAAAATGTTTTCAGTGTCTCTGTGCCCTCCCCCCCTTCCCTGTTGAAGGGGAAGAGCGGGGAGAAGAGATCTGCGCTGTGCACGGCTGCATCTTTTCTCCCCTTACTTCCTCTTTACACTGCATTCGAGCAACAGCAGGAGCCATTGCTGTCAATCAGAGGAAGTTGGGGGCGGGCCTAAGTCCCACTGTGTAAATCTATGGAGTGTGGCTCCATAGACACACAGCTCAGGAGTGTGGGGACTACCGTTCCCCATAGCCTGCGGCTGGCTATGGTGGTCCCACAGGAGAAGAGGAGGAGCTAAGATCGCCGCCAGGGACCCCAGAAGAGGAGGATCGGGGCCACTCTGTGCAATACCACTGCACAGAGCAGGTGTGTGTAACATGTTTGTTATTTTAATAAAAAAAATTGAGTTTAGTAACACTTTCACCACTTCAGATCCGCGCTATAGCCTGACGGCTGACAGCTACAGCGCGGGTCTGAAATGCCAGGAGGCCGTCAATAGATGTCCTCGCCTTTTGCTTGTGCCAGGCACGCTCTCGCCGCATGAGCGTGCCCACGGGTCGGGCGGACTCGATGTCCACCGGAGACCCGCAATCTCTTCACAGAGAGCCAGAACGGGGAACCGCTGATGTAAACACGGTCGTTCCCTGCTCTGTGAGGGGGGCATAACAGATCTACTGATCCCTGTCACTGGGATCAGTTAGATCTGTTATGTCCCTGCCAGCCCAGCCCCCCACAGTTATAACACACCCAGGGAACACATTTAACCCCTTCACTGCCCCCTTAGTGTTAACTCCTTCCCTGCCAATTACTTTTATACAGTAATCAGTGGCTATTTTTAGATCTGATCGCTGCATACATGTCATTGGTCCCAAAAAAGTGTCAAAAACGTTAGACATGTCCGCTGCAATATCGCATTCCTGATAAAAAAAATCGCAGATCGCCGCCATTATCAGTAAAAAAATAAATAAATAATAAAAACGCCATAAACCAATATCCATAGTTTGTAGTCGCTATAACTTTTGCGCAACCCAATCAAAATATGCTTATTGTGATTTTTTTCACCAAAAATATGTAGAAGAATATATATCGGTCTAAGCTGATGAATAAATTAGTTTTTTTTATTTTTTATTTGTGGATATTTATTATAGCAAAAAAGTAAAAAATATTGTTCTTTTTTCAAAATCTTCGCTCTTTGTTTATAGCGCAAAAAATAAAAACCTCAGAGGTGATCAAATAACACCAAAAGAAAGCTCTATTTATGGGAAAAAAAGGACGTCAATTTTGTTTGGGTACAACGTCGCACAACCGTGCAATTGTCATTCAAATAGTGACAGCACTGAAAACTGAAAATTGGTCCGGGCAGGAGGGGGGTTTAAGTGCCCAGTAAGCAAGTGGTTAAGTATATTGTGAAGAAAGTAGAAGATGGACACTGGACTATGATAATATGCAGTAGCCACATATGATTTGTTGCAGGAAAGGTATTTTATGGTTTGGTGACCTCATTTTTCTCTACTACAATTACTCAATACAGTTTGAACACCTCCCTGCCCACTGGCTGTGACTGAATAATGAAGGACCAGCATCACACCACTCTCCTCTCCCTTCCTGTCAGCCTGTTCCTTGCTGGACATGGGCATGCAGAAGAGCCCTGATTGGCTCAGAGTGCTGATTACCCCCTCCCAACCTGAGGTATATTGTGCAGAAGGCAGATATCAACATGAACCAGATATTTACATAACTTAAAAATACATTCAAATACATTTTCTAAATGAATGCATACATATGTAAAATGCTGTAATTTTCTGCCTTCAGTTCAGCTTAAAGCGGTGGTCCGCCATGTCCGCCTAGAATGAAAAAAACATATTGTAGCTGCTGACTTTTAATAATAGGACACTTACCTTTGCTGGAGTCCAGCAATGTTGGCACCGGAGCTGATGTTTGCATCAGTTGTCAGGTGCTGCCGCCGCCATTGCGGGTAAGGGAATCCGGCAGGGTAGCATTACAGCTTCACACCGGGAGCCCTACTGCACATGGGCAAGGCTCCGCTGCACTCTGCTATTGGCCAGTAGCAGAGCGAGGAGGGAAGAGGGGAGCTGTGCCGTTGACGTCAGCGGCCGCTGGCCTGAGCTCCCAGATGTGGGTTAACGGACACCTGTCAAAGACAGGTGTCCTCTCCCTCCCCCAAAGGAGCCAAATGTGACACCTGAGGGTAGGGAGGAATATGATCAGCGGAAGTTCCACTTTTGAGTGGAACTCCGCTTTAAGTGTATAATTTATGTTGTTATGTACCATATTTTTGAAGTCAAAAGCCAACCCTTAACTACCTATAACTGAATCCCTTACAAATTTAAAGTCCGCCAAGAAAGGATTATTATGAAGACACTTGCTCCAGACAGGTCAAGACCATTAATTCTGCTGCATCAGAAATTACCTTGAAGATGCTTAAAGGAAAACTGCAATTTAAAAACGTAGGGGCAACTCATTTAAAGGAGCGCTGGGAACTTTCAAACTTGTATGTGCAGTCAGATAAAAGGAAACTTCAAACAAACTCAATAGCTGTGGTGAGTAAGGAAGGGCTTGGGCGTGTTCGCAAGTGCACGTGGCCGAGCCTGCCAGGAAGTGAACCCAGCGCTGCGCTAATCACAGGCAGGGAGACCGTTCGCTGCAGCCACACATCGGGGAAATGTCTCCCTGCCTGTGATTAGCGCAGCGCCGTGTTCTCTACCTGGTGGGCTCCGGCACATGCACTTGCGAACACACCCAAGCCCATCCTTAGTGGTGAGGCATCTCTTACATGACAAGGTTTCCTTCAGTGGGCACAGTAGCTCAAACCACAGAAATACAAAAAGGAGCACTAGGACAAAACAGATGAAAGAGTTCAAGATACTTTTAATTATTGGTAAATAAGTCTTAGAAAAATCCAACACATTTTAGGGGCAACACCATTAACCCATCATCAGGGCTCAGCACTGGATAAGCATGGATGGGCTCAGAGAAAATGGTGACTTCAGAGATCTATATTTGCTCAGCACTGCTGCTCAACAACTGCTACATTGTCATGCTATGGATAGAGTTCAGTACAGGTTGGTACAGGTTAGAATATGGATCTCTAAGATCACCATTTTCTCTGAGCCCATCCATGCCTGTTCAGTGTTGAGCCCTGCTATAAGAGGAGGGATCAACAGAGTGCCCTTGTCCAGTTTTCATTCAAAACCATATCTCCTAATGGTCTTTTCCTGCCCACAGTGTATAGGCAGGATCTTGAAAGTCAAGGCAACAGCATTGTTCTGCTGGAAAATAAACTAATGTATGCCTTTGGATAAGAAGAGAAGAGCACATATAAACCTGAAAGGGTCTATTCCCACCATCCATTGTGTTACAAGGGTTGTTGGTCTGTGGTGGGATGCAGACAAACTTTATTGAAATGTCATGCATTTGGCTGCCATGTGATGAGATCATGGTAGATTGCCTTGCACTGTGCAGTGCTGGAATAAGTATGGCCTTCCATGCTGTTTTCAGTGCACACCACTACAACCCGTTGGTGTTAAACAGCCAGCTAGATGGCAAAGCATTCTGCCGTGTCCTGATGTGGGATTGCACTGGAATAGCCACCCCATGCAGTCCTACCGCATGTGGTCTGAATGTACATTGACACGCAGGGGAACTCACTAGAGCCGACAACACTGCTTGGTATTTGAGTGCATTGCTCACTGGATTCTTTTTAAAGAGTTAACATTGGGGGAGACGTGTATGTATTGCAGATACTTTTACAGCTCCTTTTAGCCAGAGCTTCCCAGGAGCATGAGAGTAAAAGCGTATGTAAAATAAGTCTTAATCTCTCTTCAAATTATAGTATAAGTATATACTGATGAGTTCACCATAACGAGGAATTAATAAACGAAAGGTGCAGCAATTACAGGAGGTCCCCTAGTTACAAACATCCGGCTTACAAACGACTCCTACTTACAAACGGAGGGAGACAACAGGAAGTGAAAGGAAATCTACCCCTCGGAAGGGAAATTCGCTCCTGTAAGAGTTATTATGGGAAAAAGGTGTCTCCACTGAAGGTTTATCACCAAGGTTTGTTTCCACAACAACCCAAACTTTTCAAAATCCAATTGTCATAGGGACAGAAAGTGAGGTGAAATCTTCGGAACAGGGGCACAGACAGCAAAACAAACATCACAGGGGTTAACCCTTCCCCATGCTACCCAATAAACATAACAATTATTATTTTGGCTGGAGTTAAACTTAAAAAATGTTCCTGTTTCGACTTATATACAAATTCAACTTAAGAACGAACCTACAGACCCTATCTTGTTTGTAACCCGGGGACTGCCTGTAGATGGTAACAATTTTATGGCCAACAGGTATCCTCAACAATAGAGTCTCCCTGGAATATAAAAACCAGCAGGTGATTCTATATACCAAGGGCCAAGCAAAACTGAAACAAGCTTTACATGATTATAAACATTGGAACTATTTCAGGTATATTCATTGTGGAAATCTAATGCTGTTATGGGAATTACTATCCGGCAGTTAGTTGCTCTAGATTTTTAGGTCAAACAGATATTTTATAAATAGCTCTGCAAGTTATACTTATCCAACATTTACTCACCGAAAGAATATCATATTCTCCTGCTGCTGAAGACTTTTTGGATGAAACCACTCCGGTTTTGGGTTCAATAAAAAACTTGCCATGCTCATCTCCATCCTCAATACTGTAAGAAATTTCGGCATTGGGACCCTCATCTTTATCAACGGCAATAACTCTGTATATGGGATCCCTCTTGGTGTTTTTATCTCGGTCACTTTTTTCACGTTCCGGAAGTTGAATCTTGTAAAATTTTTGCAGGAACTGAGGTTTGTTGTCATTTTCATCCAGCACCTTCACAATGACCCGGCACACAGTAGACTTTGGAGGATATCCATTGTCTGTAATGATAACCTGTCATGCAGAAACACATATTTGGTTACACCTCTCTAGGCAACTATTGCAATGTAAAGAGCACTTAAACATTTTCAAAACACTTCTGAAAGTAATTCTCATTTGAAAGTTTTCCTAAATGAATACATAGCTTGGAGAACAAGCACAGCATGAAATAACTCTTCAGGAAAGAACAGAAATTATTATTCTTACAATCGGCTACACATTTAATCACTTCTCGAAAAAGCAAACAAATCTGTATAGAGATTTAAGTGATTGGTTGTTCAAAAAGCCTTAATCTCTGAATATTTGTCACAGCCAGCAAACAGAATGCTGATACTTGTCAGTGAAAGCTCCGTCTCATCAGGTTCTGTTTGTAAAAAAGGCAAACAAAGGCATACGCTACTTCTTGTGTTTTGTCATTAGCTACTCAAGGCCTGCCAATCGCTTGCCATTTGGTTACTGCCACTTCAAATGAATCTGTAACACAAGCCGACAAACTGAAGCATTAAGAGGATAGCTGATGAAACTTTCTATGAGCACGAATGATGCTCATTATTCACTGGGGTCAAAAGTTTGGCTTTCTTAAAAGAAACTGGAACAGAGTCTATGTGGATATTGATGAGGAAGATGCAGCCTGGAGTAATTATATATTTCTAGGCATCCTCATACACCATGAAGGGTCAATACTGCACGCTGTAATATTTTTTAATCTAGTTGCATTTTATTCTGATATGTAACACAAATACAGGAGGAGGAGTGGAAAGAACACTGGTCTGTTCCCCACCAACCTTCTCGTATAAAGTGGGAACTGCAAACCCAACATCTATGGGAAATAAGAAGTTTAATAGCTGGATGGTGTTATGTTTTTTTTTTTTTTTTTGCACTCATTAAAATGATCCTGTCTATTTATTGATGATGCTTTGATATGTTATGCAAGATTTGCTCACAAGAATGAATAAATGTTCATTTTAAAGCACTTACACATCAAATCTGGTAATTAGAATATAAAAAAGAAACACACATAGGAAATACCCATAAAACCACTGAACTGTTCAATATAAACACTACAAAGAATGGTTAGAGATCATTTAAAGTATTCCTTAAACCAGTGGTTCTCAACCCTGTCCTCAAGTACCCCCAACAGGCCATGTTTGCAGGTTTTCCTTTATCTTGCACAGGTGCTTTAAATCAGAGTCAATGGCTTGGTATTTTGGACAGCTATTTTATCTAAGAGAAATTCCGAAAACATGGCCTGTTGGGGGTACTTGAGGACAGGATTGAGAACCACTGCCTTAAACCAATAATTGTATTTTCTTTTTTACTTTGGAAATTATAAGTTAAAATTCCTGTAAAGTTTTTTGTCATTTGTGCCCCATTAGAAACATATCCCTTCAATACCTGTCCTGCAGATGCAACAAGAAGTGAGACAAAGGGGTTGATTTATGAACACTGGAAAGTGCAAAATCTGGTGCAGCTCAGCTTAGAAACCAATAAGCTTCCAGGTCTTTTTTTTTTTTTTGTCAAAGCTCAATTGAACAAGCTGAAGTTAGAAGCTGATTGACTACCATGCACAGATGCACCCAATTTTGCACTCTCCACTCTTAGTAAATTGTCCCTAAGATCTCTTTAAACTACAAAGAACACCCATGTAGATAACGTAAAGGAAACACTATTTTTCGCATTGGGATATTTCCTGTCTATTCCTTTATTTTCATTGCCAATGATAATGGTAACCTAGATATTTAGAGAAAGCTTCCTAATGGGGACACACACCGTGTTAAGCAGGATTTCTAAGCTTTCATCACTGTAAGTTTTAGCTTTTTAACATTTTTTTTTTTACTTTTTAACATTTTAACATAAACATTTTTACCTTAAAAACAGTGCAACAAATAGAATGGCTCATAAAATTTGACAGAAGCATCACTTCATTATTATTAGCTAAGCAGAAAGTCACAGCAAAAAGGTTCTGAAAAGTCCATTAATTTGGCTGAAAAGGGGAAACTCTGCCTTGCCTAACAAACTCTCATGATCATAACTTACTACTGCAAATTTAATGCATTTTCAGAAAAGTTTGGGGGGGGTTGATGTTTGGGTGTCATGACTTTTAAATGCTGGTGCTAAGAGGTGAAACCTGTACCTACTGTATATGAATTGTATTATGATCATTCCTAGATCTTTTTAGCATGAGGATCAATGTCTAGTAACCATAGCGACCAATTAGATCTGACTTTAGTAACTGAAACCAAATTGGCTGCTCTTTGCACATCATCATGTTAAGCTGCCCTTTCTCAGGGTCATTATAATAAAAGGATAAAAAAAAGAACCTTTAGTTATATGAAGACATTATGCCGACCAGAAGGCTTCCCAGATAGCAAGGATAACTTGCCACAAATGTGTGGCAATGTTGAATTGAAAGTCTGTTAATTTGCTGCACATTTTAACTGGCAAGTTGTACACTTGGAGAGCACTTGAAGCACAAGTTCTAGTTGACACATTTCCAATTTGTAGCAAATTTGCATGGCAAGTCTCTAGCAAGAGCAAAGTAGCAGTGGTGAGTCTACAGCAAGAGCTCTGCAAGTCTACAGCATGGAAATTCAGCCACAGTGACCCCCGTGGTGGGATGACTTACTGCACAACATAACTGAACCAGAACTTGCAGCAGACTTACAGAATGTTTGCAAAGCATGTTGATCTGGAGTCATGCAATGTGGAAGCTTGTTGCACAAATGCAGCAATTCTGCATGCATGACTACAGATCAACTTGCAAACACTCTGCAAGTCTGCTGCAAGTTCTGGTTCAGTTATGTTGTGTAATAAGTCATCCCACCACAGGGGGTCACTGTGGCTACATTTTCATCATTGCTTCCTGCTGTGTGCAATGGTTTCTTTAATTGGTGCTGGGACAGCCATAGAATCACTTTGAGAGTGGTGTGCAGAGAGGTACCATTAGATCTGATATGGAGATCAGGGAGGTAAAATCAAGGAGTGACTAACCCTAATATCCAATGGAATGTTTTATTTTTGCTTGTTTATATGCTGAGATTTAGCAGGAAATGTGTGCCTTTTAACGAGAGGTGGAAATAGAAACCTCAAAGACCTGGTGCAAGAAACCTGGTAGTTGCACCATTGTATAGAGGACTACATATCCCAGCAATACAGGAACAAAGCAGAAAAGCATTAGCTATAGGGGGTGTATATGCTGAGATTTGTAGTCCTCTATACAATGGTGGAACTACCAGGTTTCTTGCACCGGATCTTTGAGGTTTCTATTTCAACCTCTCGTTAATACACACATTTTCTTCTAAATCTCAGCATATAAACAAGGAAAAATAAAACATTCCAAATTGTGCTACACCAATGAGATTCGGGTTAGTCACTCCTTGATCTCCATATCAGATCTCATGGTACCTCTTTCCACACCACTCCCAAAGTGATTCTATGGCTGCCCCAGCACCAATTAAAGAAAATCATTACACACAGCAGGGAGCGATGATCAAAATTTAGCCACAGTGACCCCCTGTGGTGGGATGACTATTATACAACATAACTGAACCAGAACTTTCAGCAGACTTGCAAAGAATGTTGATCCAGAGTCATGCAATGCAGACTTGCTGCAATTGTGCAACAAACTTGTGAAACCTGGCAAGTCTAGCAATAGCTCAGCAAGTCATAACTTGCAGCACAATTACCTGATATTTAGTAATTGTTTCATAGAACGACTTATTTTTTCTTGCCAAAAGCCGGGACTTGCATAACGCTGGCAGTAGACTTGCGGAGCTCTTGCTGTAGACTCACCAGTCCAATTAAAGGTAGGAACACACCGCTCAAGCCGAAACCAGACCCACGTAGGTGCAGGCCTCGGCTCGCCACCGCATTGCATGTAAACTCAAAAGGAAGGGTAGGCGGCACTCCACTAATACATTTTAGCAGCTTGAAATTTTATTCATCAAATAGCCATGTACAGGAAAGGAGGTAGACTCACCAATGCAACTTCGCTCTTGCTAGAGACTTGCCATGCAAATTTGCTAAATTGGAAAAGTGTCAACTAGAACTTGTACTTCAAGTGTACAACTTACCAGGGAAGATGTGCAGCAAGTTACCAGACTTACAATTCAATACTACCACAAATGTGTGGCAAGCTATCCTTGCTATCTGGGCAATAGCTTAGCAAGTCATTTTCAAACTTGCAGCACAATTACTTGCTATCTGGGTTGTTTGTCCATAATGGAGCTCATATCCCAGCCATAATTGGTGTTTACGAAGTCAGGAATCTTGTTTAACTGAGAAACCCTTCAATCAATTTTTTAAGATCAATGTAATGTAAAATATCCATAGCAAAGTATGCAGTAAAATATTTACCCACCAACCACACATTCCTATTCATCAATATTAACATCTGCACTAATCCCAACAGAGTTGTGGTAATCCCCTCAGAAATGTTGGACACCTTCAGAAAGTAAAGCTTTACTGAAGTGTAAAAGATCATTTGTCCAAGGGTGTCATCTTATTTCTTAAAGTGATACATCTCTGCCTTATTGAAAACCCCAGTGTTCAAAGCCCTTTCTCTAATGATCTCACAAAGGCAAATAAGACACTATGGGGTTGATTTACTAACATTGGAGAGTGCAAAATCCGATGCAGCTGCACATGGTAGCCAATCAGCTTCTAACTGTAGCTTGTTCAATTAAGCTTTGGCAATAAAACCTGAAAGCTGATTGGTTTCTTTGCACAGCTGCACCAGATTTTGCACTTTCCAGTTTTAGTAAATCAACCCCTATACCGTGTAATTTTTACAAAGCAAGACACTCATTTAAAAGTTCATCATTTTCTGTTATTTTAATAATCGCCCACAGTTTGGTAGATTGAAAATGTTTTGACCTCAATCAACTCTGTTTATTCCTATTTCCATTATTATTATTATTATTATTTTAGAAATAATTAAACCAGATAGGGGACTAAGATTAGCTAGGAGTGTATTGACCCCTGAGAAATATTGTTTTCTCACAAAGATTATTTACAATGGTGAATGATGACAAAAAAGACTTAGAAGAGCAGATTATCCTGTCTTGGTATGTGTATTGATGTGCACAAAACACATATTTCTAAATGTAGATCAATGATCTCTACTCAGTTGTGTGCGGCTCTTCTCAATGCCAGATAACAGATGGAATGAAGGGAAGAGAGGCTAAAACCTCTGTATATGAGATGTAACAAGTACTCATGCCTCCTAAATTGATTTCTCCATGAAAATTCTTAATGTGTAAAAGCTAAATCAAATAAGGCCAAAAATACGCCAGTATTATTCCATGAAACATAACCAAAGAAATGGGTGAAGACCATTTCAGAGCATGGAGTGTGACAGTATTTCATGATTTTTTCCATTAGAGGAAGGTATTCTGGAACGGTGAGTTCATATCGCTAAACCACAGAGCAGTAGCGGATCGAATTTCCTTGTAAACAAGGGAAAAGCACACTAGCCCATCTGGTCAACATTTCAATATTAAATTAATTTGCCAGATGCACACAACACTTGGCTGCTGCGGCTCCCCCATTTTAAATACCAATGTGTTTCTGGGTTCCTTCCCAAACTATTTCCAAGCTTGCCTCCATTAAACAGACAAATAGGAACAGGACCATTAAACCATTAAAGCCTGCATTACACTGCACAACCGTACTTTATGGTGCCTTTGCTATATCATTGAGCTGGCAATAAACAGAGCTGAGCAACAAAGACAGCTGGGGGTGACATAAAATAAACGTAATGAAAAAAAATAGCAATTATAAGCTGTGGAAATATTTCTCGCCACATTAACCCCAAATGGGACAACACAAGAAATGCTGTAAACCAATATGAAATATAAAATTCACTACACTCCCAAGTCTTTAAATAAAAATTACATCTGGACATCCACTAACAGAAATTAGATTAAAGCATATTTAAAATTCTGGATATACTTCAGATTTTTTAAAAACCCAATTATCCTTGTTTGCCAAAGTCCATTTTGAAACTCCTATTTGCTTCTGACAGTGTGCTGTGTGTGTCAAACTTTTCAAATGCTCATTTGTAGCTCATAGATTAGGGCCTTGAAAACATTTTAATGAAGCATTATTGCCATTTAGGCTCTGATCAGTCTAGCATTATTGGTTCCCCCCATCCTCTAGTCTCTCCAATTCTCCGTCAACATGACAATTTGTAGATATGTTCCTCTATGACTGCCAACTGTGATGACATATCTTTGTTTTTGTATAGAAAGCAATAATCACTGCTTTGTGAAGCAAAAGAGAAATGGAAGGGAGAAATCCCATATGCACAAGCCTTTGCAAGGCTGTAGACTTTTTCCACAAAAAAAAAGCCTTTTACTGTTTGCAACATGAAACTGTAGTCTACAGGTTGAATGAGATGCCTATCAGTAGTATATTCGGATTGGTGCCTGCCTCCCAGATCCTGACCTCAATGGCTGGCATGTTTAAATTATTATTAATTAATGTTCTGTAATAACTGCAGGAAGACAAAAAGATAATTGACACTTTTGGAAGTGAAGGGACAAAAAGGGTAATGATTTTCTTGCCCTTGTCTTTACTGTTCTCACTCGTCACTGTAACACTAAGTGCCACTGGAATGGTACTGGAGCCACAAGGTCCAACATCAAGTCTGGACTCTACAAACTGTACCTGAATGTAGATATTGTTCTTTGCATAATATGATAATGCAAAGAGCAAAAAACAGCTGCTAACAAAAATAATTAAGTGTAGCCAATGCCGGAATTGTTCATTTAGATTACAATAGACAATACTCATAGACTCCAGTTATCTTTTAAAATTACATTTTGTGTTTCCTCTGGTATAGTACGGGTAAATGTGCATTTAGTCTAGGGGTGCAAATATGAGGACTACTTATTCCTTGCTCCTGAAAGTTTTTTTCCTGTCAGCTATGCAATAGGCAAACAGTGTCCCAAAGGTCCCCATACGCCAGGAGATTTCACTCATATTTTATAGGCCTGCCCTGCTACGGCCCATTATTAGGAAGACGTTGTCTGCATTATCACCTCTGTCTCTGGAATAGTTTTTTTACCCCTTCTCTGTGTATTTGCCTGTTGGGCTTAGTGGAAGATCTAGCCCCTACAATAGCCGGACAATGCTGTCGCTCCTTCGGTTTTATGCCTGAAAAGCCATTACCCTCATCTGGAAAAAACCTACTCCCCCAACAATTATGTTTTGTCAACAGCTGGTCAACACAGCTCTACCCCTGTATATGGAAATATATTGTCACAGGGGCTGCCCTAAAAACCAAGTTAGTGTTCCTCAACTCCAGTCCTCAAGGCCCACCAACAGGTCATGTTTTCAGGATCTCCATTATTTTGCACAGGTGATTTGATCAGTTTCACTGCCTTAGTAATTACCACAGCCGATTCATCTGAGGGAAATCCTGAAAACATGACCTGTTGGTGGGCCTTGAGGACTGGAGTTGAGGAACACTGGTCTAAGTGGTTTCAGGACAGCTCAATTGTAGGATGTTTCTTTTTGCTTAATGTGTTCTGATGAGGGGGAGAGACATATGAGGCCTAATCTAGTCTGCCTGGGGGGCACTGTCTGTTAATATTGCTTTTTTGCGGTCTGAGTGAGCCACACACACAAGGAGCAGCGGTTTGGGTTTTTTTTTTTTTGTTTGATTTTTGTGTTTTCTACTGATCTCTGATGGAACTGTCTACAGCAGATACTTGTGATCTGCACATGTTTTGTCCCCTACGTGGGCGTTTTTTTTGTATTTTTGTAGTTATACTGTGAATTCAATAAACAGGTTTAAAAAAAAAACTGTCCCAAAGATGTCCTCAGTGTTATATTGTGCATTGCAGGATGTGAAGAGGTCAAGGTCCAACCCACATTCTGACACTGGAGTGGATCAGTGAAGTGCACCGGCTTTTGGGGGAGTAAGGAATAAGTACTGGTCTGCTTTCCATCCCCCCAGACTAAACAAGCATTTAACCCTTACTGTACTGGGGTGGAAGTCATATCTGTGACAATTATTCATTTCTACCCACTTAAATACAGGGCAACACACTGCAAAGACACATGTCATCTTGCAAATCAAAGTACTTCCTCTGTTCCCCTGTTCAGCATCTAATATGCAATCATCAACCAGCTTCCCTGGCTGAATGCTTGCCACTGTGCCTCTTCCTAAAGCTCATTACCGGCTGGTGAGTTTGATCAGTAAGGTGATGAGATAATACTAAGTCTTAGAAAAAGAGGAAAGTGTAGCTCAGGCTCTCAATCAGGGAATCAGATCAATATCTGTAGAGATATTGATAAAAGAGTCTAAGGTGATTCAGGGCAACCTGCAAACCCAATAGAAGAACTGTAGTGCCTGCTTTATGAAGCCAACAGTGGTTAGAGAAGCTTTTCTCATTTCTGGTCACCTTTACATAAATGTAAGAAAATGTTTAGTAGAGGTGGAAGTGTTCAGCAAAAAGAACTCACAGTAAGAAAGCTATACTTCACACAAAGGTCAGAAGGTTTGTTTGGTAATGGAACCAAAGAGGCAGCATGTTTCTGCTTACTGTATCACTGTACAATACAAGACAGTTCAATCAGACAGTTTATGGTGAGGTGGGCTACAATGAGTCAAAAAGTATTAATCGTGCCACACGTTAAGAGTTTTCTTAAAACTGAAGCTATCTACAGGTTCCACTAGCACAAGCCCAAAAAAGAGTTTGTTCCCCATTTTAGGGCAGTGGATTGGTGATGAACCCGAGACATAGAGATGCCTTTAACCTCCCTGGCGGTATGATTATTTCAGATTTTTGGTGCTGAAAGCGGTACCATTATTTTGCATGGAAATTTGGCGTTTTATATTGTAGGCCTGTAATTCTTAGGAATAACTCACTTAAATCTGTCCAAACGAGAGTCTAGTAGACATCCCGGGTATGAAAAAGTTTGAAACATGAAATCATAAATTATAATATAATAAATAACTAAAAATAATTATCAAAAATAATAACGTGATAGTAATAAAATGTATTCAATAATGTAATCAAACCAAAAACACTGAAATTTGCTCAGTTGCAGAATTGTCGCTGTCGTCACTTTCAGTGTCTGATGATAAATTTCCCCAAAAATCAGTATCACTCAATTCTGCAAATGATTCTTATTTACTATAGCTGTTTTCTAGCTGATCAAAAACCACTTTTGACGTAAAGGGACACTTTTTGGTTGCCATGGACATTCTCAAGTTTCCAGGCAGAAAGAATTTCATATATAATATAAAAGTGCATGCAGGGCACTGGGCAAACCACTAAGGACAAAGGGGATGTGAAATGATTTGATACAGTAATGTAATCTTACAGATTACAGTGTACTGTATGTGTTATGTGTGTTTCACTTTTTGAATTTGCTGCCGATCTCGTGCCCCATGCGACGTGATGCTCGCAGGGAACGGAGCCCGGCACACAGAGGCATCAGGCAGAGGACACAGCGGGGGACATTGCTGGATGCAGGGGACAAGATGAGTAACGCTGCCTTGGATCCAGCAATGCAATCCCGAGTGTGGCTCAGGGTTACCGCTAATGGTACTGAAATTCCACCCCGAGCCACACTCGGGAATACCGCCAGGGAGGTTAAAGAGGAACCGCAGTCTGCTCACATAATTTGTAATATAAAACATCTTTGCCATTCTGAAGTTACCCTCCAACCACTTTGCATATTATTTTATATTTACTGTGATTCTGTACTTGTCAAATATGCTGCAGAAATCTCCCTCCACCAATTCTGGCTGCAGCCATTTTAACTGTGGTCAGCTGAAGCTGCTGCCTGTTCACTTCCTGTATTTACACAAACACCTCCAGCTCTGTAGCCCTGCAGCTCTCATTGGCCCTCTTATGACTCATTCCCCCCCTCCCTTTCTGGCAACCTCTCACGCGAGTGAGAGAGAGAGCTGTGCATGATGGCATAAGCCTAGACAAATGACCAGACAAGAAACAGGAAGTGGGCTGTATAAGGTATTTACTGACAGAAAAAAAATGTTTTACTATCTAAAGTTAAAACAACAAAAGCAGAAGATTTAATAGATGGAAAGTTGAAAAAACGACTGAAGGTCCGCTTTAAGAAGGCTTTACTGTACTTCATTCTAGGAAATTTAGGAGAATTCTCTTATTGAGTGAGAGCACGCAAACAAAAGAATGTATATTTAATACCAACCATTCTACCTTTAACAAAGGTAATCCATCATAATTACATTTTATGGGCTGCAGGGACAGGCACAAATTGAATATTTTATTGCAAATTATTTATTCTTTAAAGGAAGTTTGGATTAAGTACCTCAAGAATATGTTCTGATTGTTGTTCCCGGTCAAGCTTTCTTGATGTGGTTGTTATGAGGCCTACAAGAAAAAGATATTTTAATTTAGGATAATTAAAAAAACAGTGTGGAGCATGCATTAGCAAAAACATTCCTACATAATAAAGCTTACATTCTCAGAATATATTAAAATTGTATCACACAGTAATAAAACATTTTCTTAGTTTCAGAGGCTTACACATCCTGAAAATTGATGAGCTGTTTTGTGCTGGGAAATTAACTGTTAAGCCTTGTATACACGGGTGCAACGGTTGTACAACCAAACGTCCAACTTTGGACCAGGTTGGATGTTGGCTGTTGTGTCTCGTGTACTGACATGAACTAAGCGATTGTACGACCAAGCCTAACGTGGTGACATGTTAGGAGCGTATAAAGAGGAAGTTCAGGTGCATGTGATTTGTGAATTAGGAATGTAGGTTTCCCAGAACGGACACTTCCGGGCGTTCCTGACTTCTGAGCATGCGTGTTTTGCACGTACAACTTTGTTGGACCAACTTCTCTGTACACACGATACAACAGTCGGATGACCATACAACAAGCTGGTTGTACGACCGTTGTTGTGTCCCTGGCTGCAAACTGCCCCCACCTGTGTCACTGGCTACATAACTGCCCCCAGGTTGTTTCAACATGCACGTTTTGTGCGTACGAGTCTTCAGTCCTTGCGGGCCTTCACAGGCAAGACCCTTTGGATGTAAGGATTAAGTGTTTAGTGTACGTGGACTTGAAGGAGAAATATGCGAGGATTGTACAGTGGTGCAATCCGAACCAGCATGTTAGCGAATCAAGTACAGTCATGTGCTCTGTGTTGTCGGTTGTAGGTTGGACCAGGTTTCAACCTGCAAACCAACATGTTGGCA
>BLSH010540822.1:145947-168743 GCA_018402905.1 Glandirana rugosa
GGGTGAGGCAGGGGACATAAGGTGTATAACACAGTCCTCATGTGTCGAGTGGTAGTGTCCTGTGTCATATGACGAGTCGTAGTGTCCTGTGTCATATGTCGAGTCGTAGTCTCCACCCGATTTAACGTCGGTTATAGTGTCCACCCCTTTTAACGTCGGTTATAGTGTCCTCCCCCATTTAACGTCGGTTATAGTGTCCTCCCCCATTTAACGTCATAAGTGCCCCCACCTGTGATACTGGCTGCAATTTATCCCCTCCTGTGATACTGGCTGCAATTTACCCCCTCCTGTGATATTGGCTGCAATTTACCCCCTCCTGTGATATTGGCTGCAATTTTCCCCACCTGTGATATTGGCTGCAATTTAGCCCACCTCTGATGCTGAGCTGTATACTGTGTCCTGTGATGCTGAGCAGTATACTGTGTCCTGTGATGGTGAGCTGTGTACTCCTGACACAATATGTGGAATACAGGGGACGGAGTGGGTGGATTCTATAAGGGGTGGGGTTTATTAGAAGTAGGAGGGGGTCAAAAAGGAAGGGCGAGGCCTGATGCCCCCCCATCCATAAACTTCACCAGCCGCCACTGCTCTGCTTGCAAGTTTGTAGGGAGCCACAGCAATTTACTCAGTAAGAGGACTGCAAACAGCTATAGGAAGATAGGAATGTATGCAATGGGAAAGGTGGTAGTTGACCTCAATGTAATACTGTTATCCTGTAAGGGAAAGCTTTAATCGCTAACACTTTCTGAAAATGCTAGATACCTGTCCTCCATGATCCTCTGATTCAATACATTCAGAAGTACTGATTATGAACAGGCATGCAGCAAAAGTAAGATTATAACTCCTGATCTGCAAACTTGAACCAGGTCAATTATCAATAAAGTACTCATGCCAGAATATAAATTCAACAAGCATGTTCAGAGGCAGAGGTCAACAGGATACACACTTTTCTCATTACAGCCTAAAAAAAATCAGTGTGCTTTTACTATACATTTTTGATGCTTTTTTGATAAACTTTTTATGTATTGAAATTTCTGTTTAAGTTTTCCAGAGGGAAATGCACATCTGTATTTTGTAAATAGTTGCATGTGCTGTAATATAAATTTATAGTGTATTCTACCTGTGGTTTTCATCTGGTACTCTTCATTCCTAAGAGGATACACTTGCTGGAAACTTTACCTTACAGTTCAACTCCAGGTATGATCTTTTTTACATTCTTCCACTGGTCCAATGTAAGTATGCATATCTCATACCTGAGGGTCAGCTGGGGAAGATGAAAATCACTGTAGTAGTTTGCGCTACTACAGTAATAGCCACTACCTTTTTGGTTCTGTGCTGCCATTCACAGAACCCCTTATGATTCTCTAATGGGATGAAGTGGAGAAGAGAGGCGGTGATGTCACAGACTGGATCTTCTAGGTCCTGACTACAGGGGGGGTCGCTCGCTCAGCACAGAAAGCTTCATATTTTTTTCCAATGAATGCAAAGTACTTCTTTACTCGATGACGCAGAGATCACTCTTCATTTGGAACTGGCTTAAAATCTAAAGTTGCACCGAAATTTGTGTGACCGAAAGATATTGGGCGAAAGTGGTGTTTTGGGCATTTTGGCGATAAAGAAAAAGGTGCTGATAATGGTGACGAAATGCACTCGATTTTGCTGCGATTTTACCATGATTTTGCCACTATTTTACCACGATTTTACTGTGCTTATGTGGGCTTTCATTGGTCATGTGACTCAAAGACCACATAAAAAGACCTAATACGGGTGCGTTATGGATACGTTCTTCCTGCGTGTTCAATGCATTTCAACAGAGAGATGTGTTTTTGCTGCTTTTTTCTGTAACTGACCAGAAATGTAGCAAGCAAGATTTTTAACACCATAATGGGAGTGCAAAGGACCAGTGTGAAGACATACATAGAATCTAAAGGGATACAATTTTCTTGAGCTTTTCTAAAGGTGGAGATAATGGCCAACAATAAATTCATATACATTTAAATTCATGATGTTTATTAAAAAGTTCAATATAATACAATTATACATAAAAATATATATTTTTTCAAAACTGTAATTTTCGGTTTCAGGTTTTTGGCCGAGTGCATCCTGCATTTTCGGGACCAAAACTTCTATTCGGTACACCTCTATTAAAAACACTTGAAAACATGCTATTTTTCGTTCTAAACTGTACTCCAAATGCACCAGCCAATGCATGTGTGCTAAAGTGCACTACAATACATAAGAATGTATTGCCATACCTTGTAATGAAATATGACTTAAAAAAAAAAAGTACTAGCACATTAGAGCGTAGGTAAGCGAATTGAAATGAATGGGCTGCCCTAAACCTGATGCAATTGAATGTGCAGAAATGCACGCACACCATCACGCCCGCATGCTAACAAGGCAATCTTGTTTTCATCTTGTAGCCAATCACCTTCCAACTCTCCGTTCTGCAGTGTGGAATTGACTATAAATCAATGATTCAAATTATTTGGTAAAAGCATTGACTACTTCATGAACAGTCAATTCCCTAACCCACCTGCACCTAATAGCCCTCTCCTCTTCTGGAAATGTCATATTACTCTGTTCTGGCTAAGTTCCCCAGCCTCTCCCCTCTTTGCATAAGCACAGGGTTGGTGCTACTACTAGGCAAACTAGGCAGGCACCTGGGGCACAATGCTGCCTAGGGGGGCCGGCCGCTGGTTTCCCTCTGCATCTGCATGCTCTGCAGGCCGCAGCTTGTAACTAACTCCGTCTCAGGCAGAGGCTCCGTCCGACCGGTAGTGTAATTAGAGGTGCAGCGCAGCCCTGGAGCCAGCGCTAGAGGAAGCAGAGCCAATGCTTCCTGTATAGCACCGCCTCCTGTCACATGGGCAGGCCAAAAGGGGTGGAGTCAGGGGTGGGGCCAATGGGGGCAGCAAAATGAGGTTTTGCCTAGGGCAGCCTTTCTCAACCTTTTCAAAACTGAGGAACACTTGAAATAATTCTCCAGTCTGGAGGAACCACTGCTTAAAATTAAATATCTACAACTCATGATACATTAGTGTGATGGGCAATGGGAAGAATGTTCCTTACACTTGTGGTCATTGGGAAGAATTACCCCCTTACAGATAGCTAAAAAGATCAATGATGTCATTGGGAATTTATCTGAGAGGTAGAAATTGATCATTGCTCAAGGAACCCCTAGCAATCTCTGGAGGAACCCTAGGGTTCCACAGAACCCTGGTTGAGAAACCCTGGCCTAGGGTGTCAAAAATCCTTACACCAGCCCTGCATAAGCATTTAGGTAGCTGCCAGTTAAGAAGCAAACTAAATACTATAGAGCAGCCTGTTCTCAACCAGGGCTTCATGGAACCCTAAGGTTCCTCCAGAAATTCCTAGGGGTTTCTTGAGCAATGAGAAATTTCTGGTTCTTGGATGAGTAACCACAGACACCAATGAACTTTTTAGCTATCTGTAAGGGTGGATTCTTCCCAATAACCACAAATGTCAGGAGCTTTCTTCCCAGTGACCATCACACTTAGGCTCCATGCACACTGGACGCTATCTGGGCTCTTCAGCGTCAGGCAGGAGACGCTGCTTACAAAACGTTCTACTTGCAGTGTTTTGTAAGCAGCGTTTACTGGCGTTTACCGGCGTTTAGCGGCATCGGCATTTTTTGGTGTTTTTTTTTTCTTCATTGGCTTCCATTGACTGCAAAAAACGTTAGACGCCGATAAACAGCGTTTACCGGCGTCTGGCGTTTTTTGTGGTCAGGAGAACGACTTTTGAACGCCAATTCAGGGCGTACAGATAACAGCCCAAAAACGCCACTGCTGATAAAAGACGATAAACGACCATGTGTGCATGGACACATAGGATAAAATAAAGGGGCGTTTTTGGGCTGTTAAAAAAAAACACCAAGACGACCAAAAACGGTCATTTTTGAGATACAGTGTGCATGGAGCCTAAGGCTTTAGATATAACAAAATATTAACAGGCGTTCCCTAAGACCAGAAAGCAATTTCAAGGGTTTCTCCATGGTAAAAAGGTTGAGAAAGTTTGTCGAGTATAAAGACACGATCAGAAAAATCGTACAAAAAATACCGCTTTTGAAGCGATAATTTGATTGTTAGTACACAGCTTTTGTCCCAAATTATCTGAAGGGACAAACGATAAATTTTTTCCTCGTACGATACCAGATTGTACGATTTTTGTTCAATCAGCACAGTTTTCATCCGAATATACAGCCCAAATACAATGCAATACATAGGGTGGCACAGTAGTGTAGTGGATAGCACTTTTGCCTGGCAGCAAACGGGTTGTTGGTTCAAATCCAAACCACGACGCTACCTGCCTGGAGTTTGCATGTTCTCCCTGTGCCTGTGTGGGTTTCCTCCAGGTACGCCGGTTTCCTCCCACACTCCAAAGATATACTGATAGGTTAATTAGATCCTGTCTAAATTGGCCCTAGTTTATGAATATATGAATGTGGTTAGGGGCCTTAGATTGTAAGCTCCTTGAGGGCTGGGACTGATGTGAATGTACAATATATATGTAAAGCGCTGCGTAAATTGACAGTGCTATATAAGTACCTGAAATAAAATAATAATAATAAATGACATCACTTCCGAATTTTTATTCTGTTGTATGAGAATTTTCGTAGTTTACTAACCTATTCATTTTCAATATGGAGACTGCAAAAGAAAAAAAAAAAAAAAAAAACGGACGATCGTTCATCCGATTATCTCATTGTGTATACCAGGCTTTAGTTGAGAGACAGCGCCAAGCCTGCTGACATCAAAGTCTTTTACAGGTAAATAACATGCAATGATTGTAAGCTCTAAGGAGCAGGGCCCTCTGATTCCTCCTGTATTGAATTGTATTGTCTGCCCTAATATTGTAAAGCGCTGCGTAAACTGTCAGCTCAATATAAATCCTGTATAGTAATAATAATAATAATACTACAATGCACATATAATCTTATGGGAAGGTTCTTGCTGAAATAAACAGGTCCGGCGACAAGGTCTCGTTAATACCGCTCATTAAGATAATTGTGCAATTTATTCAAACATGTACAATAAACTTTATACCTTAGCTTGTGCTATTAATAAATAATAAAGTTATGGTATTTTTTTTTTTTGTTAAGGAGGCCGTGTAGATTCACTGACAAGGTGCGTTTAACTCCGGTGTATTGTCCTTTATCAAGAAAGGATAAACATAACCTACAAAGTAAAATTGCTTGTCACATAGAATTATTTTAACAGCACTTAAATGGCCAACTGGGGTTTTCACTAGACATGGCACATTTATTAATAGAGCTGACACACAAAACAGTAAGTACAGAGACTGAACAAATCAACGCTAAACACAAAGTTCACCCCCAGGGAACATTTCCCTGAACATTATTTGGACCGCTGTGTTCTAAAGGCAGGTAGAGAAGTAATTGTTCACCGTTCCTCTCAACTAAATATTCATTCATGAAAAGCCAGGCGAGAGTGGCTTGTTTGGTGGTATAGATGTCTAACCCATGGCGTGTAAATAAGTGATACTTACTATGGAGCAAGGATGGCATGGAACAAAATGAGAAAGGTGATGCCTGAGAATGGGAAAAAACATAGCGCAAATGCTGAGCCAAGGTTTGATGCCATTTTATTATTTCCCCTACCCACACTACAGCTAATATTTAAATAAGTGGACCCAAATAACACCTCTGCTAAATCACTTGATTCTATGAGTCTTGGCAGCAAGTCTTAGGTCTGCATGCAATGTATTGTTATACGGCGCTGCTGAAATTTGCAATGTTTGTTGATGAATTTTAAGCTCTTTGTGATATAAAAGGAGAATATCAGCTACGCCAGCAGTCGGAAACCTTTGCCAGCTCAGTAAGATATAAGCAGCGTTATTTCATACCAAGTAGCAGTATATATTCTCTGTTAATAATATTGCAGTAACCATTCACACAATATACATTTAATTGGTTATGCTCTTAGGCACTATTTAAAGCGGAGCTCCACCCAAAAGCTCCACCCCGCTTGTTCACCCCCCACTGCCACATTCGGCACTTTTTGGGAGGGAACGGGTATCTGGTTCTGAGAGCTATCCACTCCCACTTCTGGGTAAGATCGCTGATCGGCGAGATCGCATGATTGCCAGTTGGTGATCTTTGACATTTCCCATCCCTCCTCCTTTTCCCCGCTGACTTCTGGGACACACCCAGGTCCCAGAAGATGGCGGGACCATTCAGGAGGCGCAGCACGACTCGCCCATGTGCAGTAGGAAACCGGCAGTGAAGCCTTCAGTTTCCCTGACTTACAATGCCGGCGTCTGCAAACAAAGCCGATTGACATATCGTTTAGGGTGCCAACATCGCAGGATCCCTGGACAGGTAAGTGTCCTTCTATTAAGTATAATGTAGCTGCTGACTTTTTTTTTTTTTTTTTACAGATTGCCATAAGTAACTTCAAACACAGTGAAATGCTACGTTTCACTAATGAGTTCACTAGTTCTGTGCTAATGAAATAAGAAATCAATCATAACTACTGCGCAGATAATGGTTAAAGCAGAACCAAACTCTATCAATCACCATTAAAGTGTTACTAAACCCAGCAATATTCATCCCCACACAGTGCACACAGCTTCTAAATCTTCTTTTTATATCAAAATACTGCTGCTATATACCTTTTTTCACCTGTATATTGCAGTCAGGTGATAAACTGCAAAGAGCCAGGGTTTCCCCAGTATTACTGTGGGAGGAGAATTCACTCTCTGATGATGAAACTTCCTTTGCATCAGTGACCCTTCACCCACAATCCGGCCAGAGCTGATTGGTCCTTTGACAATGACATGCTCAGTCCACTGCCTCTAGAAATGCACTGCAGTCTGTGTCTATGTGAAACAGGAAGATCAAACAGAGCACATGCAGCCTTTCCAGCCTGCCTGCATGTAGTATAGTATAATCTAATATAGTAGCCAGGGCAAGGAGGAAGTATCTGGCCATACAAGATCAAACAGCCTTTTTACACAATACAGAGGATTAACCCCTTAAGTTACACAGTGAGTATAGCAAGCATGCTATTCTGCTACAGACTGATTTTACTGTTGTGGGTTTAATAACACTTTAACTATTTTTAATCCTTACACTGCTAGCACTAGTAAATGCATAGAAATGTATAGTATATTTACTCTTTTTTCTTTTTAAAGGTTTTTTTTAAAAGGTTTTTTTTTTAAAGGTGCTTTCTGGTTTCCAGGCATAGGCCAAAATGATGTCATAAATCTTATACACTCTTCTACCTGCATGCCTGAGCTAAAGAACGATGGAGTCCAGGAAGTAAATGCTATAGGAATCATCTGCACTTATGGACAGCCAGATGTGCTTGGGGGGGGCGGTTGTCTTTCAAAGTGATTACTCAGGAAATAGAGCATGGGGACACAGATGGATGGCCGATTCTGTTCTGAATATTAAAGATGAATTAAATAGTGTTTTCAGTTTGAGGCGCTCAGATACAGTTTAGTTCCATTTTAGAGGATAAACCAGCTAAAACTGTTTTTCTTATAGGAATACAGAGTAGATGGAGCACCAACTCCCTTCCTACATCTCTGAGTCTCCAATTAGAAAATATCCAGCTCCAGTTTGAACATCCCTTCACTGCAGATTCCAAAGCGAAGGCTAGCAATACACATAGATTTCTCTTTTGCAGGCCATAGAATGCATTAAAGTGGTAGTAAACCTAGTTTTTTTTTACTCGTACCTACGGTAAAGCCTATAATAAGGCTTGCCTGTAGGTACAGTGAATATCTCCTAAACTTGCACTGTTTAGTAGATATCCAGAGTGCAGCTTTCAGAGCTGGTGCTGTAAACGAGGAAGTGACACCGTCACGGCCCCGGCCACTCATTTAGCTAGAGGCCGCGAACCCGGAAGGAAGACCTGGTGTAGATGGAGGCCCTCTCAGCATTGACAGTGCACCGTTGGAAGGTTTCGTTTTAAGGTAAGTTTTATATAATGTGCTAGTATGTTATGCATACTAGCACATTAAGCATTTGTCTTACAGGGGAAAGTTTTGTGTTTCTTGCAGCAGTTTACTACCGCTTTAAGGTAAAGCACATTAAGGCTTTACAACCACTTTAAGGTAAAAAAAAACCTTCATCCCTTAGAACCACTTTAAGTTGATATATTACATGTATCATATACAGGTACATATATTATTTAGGCCCCTTTCTGTCTGTTTTTATACAGACGCAATGTGATTCTCTGGGCAGGGGGATGTAAATGTGTGTGGCTTTAGAACCACTTTAAAGCTGGCCATACATGGGTCCGTTTTTGTATTCATTAAAGTGGTTCTAAAGGCAGAAGGTTTTTTTCTATCTTAATGCATACTATGCATTGAGATAAAAAAAAACCTGTGTACCTCAACCCCCTCATACTTACCTGAGCCCCATCTTGATCCAGCAATGTTGCACAAGATGCTCAGCTGTTCAGGACTCTCCTAACTGGCTGAGACACAGCAGCGGGCACCATTGGCTCCTGCTGCTGTCAAGCAAAGTAAGTGAACCAAAGAGGAGAAAACGGGGAGAGGGCTGAGCTGTGCAATAGACACACAGAGTAGCGGCTTGGCTCGGGTGCCCCCATAGCAAGCCACATACTGTGGGGGCACTTGGCAGGAGGGAAGGACCAGGAGTGCCAGCGAGGGACCCGAGAAGAGGAGGATCGGGGTTGCTCTGTGCAAAACCACTACACAGAGCAGGTAAGTATAACATGTTTATTATTTTTAAACAAAACAACAAGACTTTAATATCACTATAAACTGGTTGATCAAAAAAAAAAAAAATGAACCAATTCCCCCATCCGCATATTCAAGGTGTATGGGGGAATCTTTCCCTGCTGCGTTATTGTATTCTGACAGCAAGGGGACTATGCTGTCAAAATACACATATCAGTGCTGCAGCCATTTATATTTTTACAGGGCAGTTAAACAGAAGTCAATCAGTAGATCAGCTTTTGTTCAGCAACTGCAGTAGCCACTCATGGATGGGAATTTCGATCCATCTATGGCCACCTTAAACTATAAAACAAACACATTACAAGCTTACAAAAACAGTTGTCACTTCTGGTTAAGGTTTATCATACAGCTTTAGACCTCAAGCATTTTGATATTATTTTATTGCATTACTAAAGGAAATCATATAACTCATTCCTTCCTCCTCTGCTAGGTTGAAAAGAATGCCCAGGCATGCCAACAAGAAAACATAAGCCTGGGAATTCCCAGATTCCCATGCTAAAGGATAAAAAAAAAAAAAAACTGATGAGAAGATCCTGGGAAAGAATGGTCAAGAAGCTAGAAAGTACAAGTTAGCCCACCCTGTGGGCATGAATCATTTTAACGATTCCTTTCAAAGAGCAAGTAGTGGAGCTGCAGCCTAGATCGCAATGTATTCACTATGGGTATACAGTACATTTCTGTGATGAAAATGAGGACAAAATGAAAAAAAACTCAAATGGTGAACAAAAGGACATCAAATGCACAGAAATGATGGTCACGATCCAAAACATGGTTAGAAATACAGCAAGCACGCTTACGGAACAGTCCTTTGTTCAGACAATTACAGTCTTCCTGGTGCATCTACTGCCTTTAAAAAGCAATAGATCAACCATCTGACATGATCTGAATTAAACTCCTAAATCTCCAACCAAAATAAACGAGTAAATACAAGTCAGTAAGACAAGACGACATAATCCGTAAGCAATCTGCATTAAATCTTTTCTTTTTTGTTTATTTATGTAATTCATTTTTATTTCTATATCCAGCTATGTTCTATTTTGTCACTACATAATTTAATTGATATAATGCAACACCATTAATAGACCGGTACACAAAACTACAGGTTTTCTAACATTATCTAGCTATAAATAACATCTCTGTGTGCGCTATGCAAAAAATATCCAGCAAAGCCATACCTGTAAGGGCCATTCACACCTGAGCGTTTTGTAGCTTGAATATTCTTGAAGCCTGAAGCTACAAAATGCTGGAGGGGGAAAAAAAATCAATCATTCTTTTTGGAGATGGTTCACATCTCCCCTCCAAAACGCCTGAAGCCAAACTCCTGAAGCTCAAACAAGTCCCGGAGGTATTTTTATTGCGCGAATCGGGCATATTCCGGCGTTTTTGGAACATTTGTATTGCCATAGACATCAATGGAAAAGCATCAGTCGCGCTTATTAGCGCAACATGTTGCAAACGCACAAAGTCGCACGACAAAAAGCTTGAAAAACGTCCAAAAACGCTACGCTCAGGTGTGAATGCAGCCTTAAAGACAAAGGTAAATACTTAGCTTTTTCCACTACCCATGCAACTGAACACCACTCCAATGTAAAATTATCCTCAAAGTCCTCTGGGAAATCACAGCTTATGGGAGTTTAAGGCTCCATGCATTTTTTAAGCTAAAAACACGCTGGAAAAATCACTGGGTAAAAAACGCTGGTAAAAGCTTTTTGTAGTAGCGTTTTAGCAGCGTTTAGGAGCATTAGCATTTTATTGGCATCTTTGCAGGAAAAGGAAAAAAAGCTCAAGAAACACTATTAGTGGTGTTTAGGAGCATTTAGGAGCATTTAGCAACGTTTAGGAGCGTTTCTGCTAGAAAAATGCTCCAGGAAACTCTACAAAAACATTTTTTTTTTCTGCTCCTAGACGCCTAAACTCCAAAAATGCTAATAGCCTAAATTAGTGTGCATGGACACATAGGATAAAGCCTCTTTCACATGGCCGTTCCGTTCAGGTTCACCTGTCCATTTGTTCAGGCAGACCCAATCAGACAATCCATGCAGCCCTATGGAGCGACCCACCCCCAACTCTCTGATCCTCTCCAGACCCGTGAAGCCTATATAAACCCCATTTTCCATCCGTCTGTGGATTGGTTCGGATGACAACGGACAAACGGTCCGTTATCATTCGATTTGCCATAGGGGAGAGCGGGGCTCTGACAAATCTGTCTCTGCACATAGAGTGAAGACAGATCTGTCATCTGTTGGCTCAGCGGGGAGCAAAACTGAGCCGCTAGCAGAGATGGCTGTGTGAAACCGGCCTTATACTCTTAAGCTTCTAAGAGCTTAAAAAAATGCATGTGCATGGAGCCTAAATCTTCTCGGTTCCCTGCAGCTGTAACTGCTTCCTCCTGCTGAACTCTAAGCGTGGATCTTCAAACTACGGCCCTGCAGCTGTTGCAGAACTACACGTCCCATGAGGCATTGTAAAACTCTGACATTTACAGACAGGACTAGGCATGATGGGAATTGTAGCTCCTGAACAACTGGAGAGCCATAGTTTGAAGACCCCTGCTCTACAGGATACAGTAGTGATGTGGAGGTCAGCCAAAGGAACCAGTGAGAGTTGTACGGGACTCAGCAGATTTACCCTCCCAGAAAGTGTCAGTTTCCCAATGAACTTCAAGGGCCAATTTTGGAGTTCTGTGGCACAACTACATTTACATTCCCGGCACAGTGCAAGCGTGGGAGTGACATAATCCTGCACCAGCCAATAAAGATGGCCAAAGACCAGCACCCTGAAAAAGCCACAAAGAAAATACCGGTGGCAGAGAGGGACCTCGTGGGCGTCAGATTGTTGGAGTGTAGAGATAGTATTCTTGCATTTAGTTCCACTTTCAGAGGTTATTAGTGCTAAAAAATATTTGCCATCGTGTGTTTACTGACATTTTTATTTTAGAACATTTGGAAAACAAATGACCCATGCAACAGGTGGGTCCAAGAGCAGAAGAAAAAAAGAAGACAGGTGCAACACAGTAGCTAAGGTAGACTTTCCTGGAAGCTATAACTCACCAAAAGAAATTCCCACCAAGTAGGATAACTTACACATTGTACTTGTATTGATGCGCCCTTTCTTCCACAGTCCACAAACAATGGTAGGTTTATTGGCTTCCACCCAACTACTAATGGTTTAGAACACTAGTTCTGGTGATCTGGGTGTCCCCAAGAGGTTCCTTTAAAGTGATATTAAAGTCCCGTTTTTTTTTGTTTAAAAATAACAAACATGTTATACTTACCTGCTCTGTGTAATGGTTTTGCACAGAGCAGCCCCAATCCTCCTCTTCACAGCCAACTCGTCAAAATCTCCAACCATGTACTTATGGTGACTCTCCAGCAGCATTAATTGGAGATTTCGACGAGTTACCTGTTTTCACAAAACACCAGCAGCGTATACACTACGGTTTATGAGTAAACATTGTTAGTCCCGGTTGCTTATAACCAACAAAATGGCCACCTCCAAGACTACGACAACTCTTTCCTCCTTACCCTGTGTTTTGTCAAAACGGCCAGCTCATTGTGTACCATAGTGTATACGCTGCTGGTGTTTTGTGAAAACAGGTAACTCTTTCAATTAATCTCAAAATCAAAATCTCCAATTACAGCTGAAGAGTCACTGGAAGTTAACGGATTGGAGATTTTGATGAGTTGGCTCTTTTGACAGACCACCAACGCTCCTGGCCTCTCCCTCCTGCTGAGGGCCCCCACAGCAAGCAGCTTGCTATGGGAGCATCCGAGCCGAGCCGCTGCTCTGTGTGTCCATTCAGACACTGAGCCACGACTTGGCTATGCCCCCTCTCTTTCCTCATTGGCTCACTGACTTTGATTGACAGCAGTGGGAGCCAATGGTGCCCATTGTTGTGTATAGAATGCATTAAGATAAAAAAAACCTTCTGCCTTTAGAACCACTTTGGGATTTCCTCTCACTTTCCGTTTGTCTATGGGACAGGAAGTGAAGGAAAATCTCCCCAACGGGACAATGGAAAAAATAAACCTTACAGGGGTTATAACCCTCCCTTCCTCTATCCAGAATGAATAGCCACCACATCTAGGGACTTGTGAACATTTTTTTTTGTTCTTAGGCCTAGATACGTTTTAGGGCTAGTTCAGATGACCACTTAGACCCATCCTCCATGCTAAGCTACTTTTTGCTGCGTCCGCATTCAACTCGGAGCTGCGCACATGCAGCCTACAGAACCTTATGCATGGGCACAGTCACATGTCAAAATTTGTGGGCAGAAGCAGGTGCACATATCCGAATGCACAGTGTCTGCATTCAGATCTATGCACCCTCTCCTGCCTGCATATCAAATTTTTACATGTGACTGTGTCCATACAGCCGCTGCATCTGCATCCACTTCTATAGGCTGCCTGCGCACAGCTCCGAGGTGGATGCAGATGCAGCAAAAAACATTTCTGCAAGGAGAACAGGTCCCTGCACCCATCTGAATCAGTGGCTACCCGTGCATTGTGGGCACACGGGCGCCGCCCCCCTTAACACTGCAGCCACCCTCCCTATCCATGCGTCCAGCCCCTTTCAGGATGCCGGGCGCATGAATTCCTATGGCAGGGATGGTGTTTTTTGAAGCACCTGATTAGAGCCTGAGGCTCTAATAGGTTTCAAAATAGGGTGGGTTTGGGGTACAGAGCATTGTGTCCGGAGCCTAATGAATATTTGATGTTGCAACATTGATCCTCCTCCTGACCAATCGGGAAGCATGTCTGATACCTGTCACCCAATTGGCTAAAAGGAAAGGCAATCCTATTGGATGCCTACTAGGAGGGGAGAAGATGCACGTTGGATGCCGCTGTGATCTCAGAGGAGAAGAGGACACAGGATATGCTGCCAGATGCCCGCCACAGCCTGATCCCCTGCCCGATGTGCCCGCCGATCCGCGCTGCCGATGGGATAAGTAACGGTTGGGGGTTTGAGGTGCTGCAGGGGCGGTTGTTTGCCGCCCCCCAAACAAAAACCCACCAGCCGCCACTGGTCTGAACAAGAACAAGGACCTACTCACAAGATGTGGTGTGCAAGCCTGAAAAGTCTCACAAAAAATAGCACTATAACCTTTTCTAGTGAGGTTAATGTGAATATATAAGATGTACTTTGTTAAGTAAACTCAGAAGGAGAACGTGTTTGAGAGCAGATGACCAAGAATTTAAAAAAAATAACATCACTTTTAATTTTCCTTTCCTCATTTGCTAAATATTTGATTACACGATAGACGCTGCAGTTCGTCCAATACATAGTAATGAGAAATCCAATTATGTTCAGATATAACCTGGCCTCAAAATAAACAGCTTTAGTCTGTAATTGGTTTTAGTGTTGGAAGAAACCATAGATCTGAAATTGGCCAAGCGTGCGCTGTTGATATCAGGGCTCTTTGAGGACAGACTAAGCCACTTTAGACTTGATAACACCTTGCCTTAATTTGAGACCAGGTGGTATTTCAGTGCTCAGCCCAGCAATCTGGAGTCACTGCAGCAGAAGACTGTCATAAAGCAATCGTATTCATTTTCTGGCAATAAGTGCATCAGATCTCGGATGCACGGCAGGCAATGGCTTAGCATTTCAGAAAAAATAAATGTACTAGCTTGGAAAATAACAGTTTAACCACTTAAGGACTTTAAAATCAGTTTTTTTTTTACGATAAAGTTACTTAGAAGCCCCAAACATTATATATATATTTTTCCTGACACCCTAGAGAATAAAATGGCGGTCGTTGCAATACTTTATGTCGCACCGTATTTGCGCAGCGGTCTTAAAAGCGCAATTTTTTTGGAAAAAATGCAAAAAATTTTGAGTTAAAAAATAAGACAACAGTAAATTTAGCCCAATTGTTTTTCATATTGTGAAAGATAATGTTACACTGAGTAAATTGATACCCAACATGTCATGCTTCAAAATTGCGTAGAATGGCAACAAACTTTGGCATGTAAATATCTCCATCAGCGACGTTTAAAAATTCCTACAGATTACCAGTTTTGAGTTACAGAGGAGGTCTAATGTTAGAATTATTGCTCGCACTCTAACGATCGCATCGATACCTCACGCGTGGTTTGAACACCGTTTTCATATGCGGGCGTGACTTACATATACGTTCGCTTCTGCACGTGAGCTCAGCGGGATGGGTCACTTACATTTTTTTTTCTTATTTATTTTACTTTTTATTTTTTATTTTTACACTGTTCTTTTAAAAAAAAGAATGTGATCACTTTTATTTCTATTACAAGAAATGTAAATATTCCTTGTAATAGAAAAAAACATACCAGGACCTCTTAAAATATGAGATCTGGGGTCGAAAAGACTTCAGATCTCATATTTACGCTAAAATGCAATAAAAAAAAATTTAACTTGAAAGAAAAAAATGTCTCCTTTAAGAGTGTTGGGTGGAAGCGACATTTGACGTCGCTTCCGCCCTGCAATGCTATGGAGCCGAGCGGGGGCTATCTTCCCCTGAGTCGGAATCCAGGCATTGCAGCGAGAGGATTGAATTGTCTCCGCTGCTACCGGCGGACATGACCATAGACCGTGACGGGAGGAGGGTGGGCACCTCTCCTGCCCCCGATAAAAGTGATCTTGCGTTGAATCCGCCGCAGAGACCACTTTTATCTGAAAGCCAGCTGCCCGCCGTTTTCAAAACTATCGGGGTTATTTCTACAAACAATACCCCATAATGACAATATGAAAGAAGTTTTTTTTTTAAATATTTGCAAATTTATTAAAAATAAAAGCCAAAAAAAAAAATCCCATATACATAAGTATTCACAGCCTTTGCCAAGACGCTCAAAATTGAGCTCAGGTGCATCCTGTTTCCATTGATCATCCTTGAGATGGTTCTACAACTTGATTGGAGTCCACCTGTGGTAAATTCAGTTGATTGGACATGATTTGGAAAGGCACACACCTGTCTATATAAGGCAGTGGTTCTCAACTCTGGTCCTCGGGACCCACTAACAGGCCAGGTTTGCAGGATAACTGAAATACATCCCAGGTGATCTCATTTGCTGCTCAGTGATTGCAGCATTCTAGTCTGCATCTCCCCAAGGTAATACTGAAAATCTGGCCTGTTGGGGGGTCCCGAGGAGTTGAGAACCACTGATATAAGGTCACACAGTTAGGCCTCATACACACGGATGTTTCCTAAAAATTAAACAAAACGTCGGGCCCGACGTTAAGGAAAAAAAAAATTGGCGTTTTTCGGCGTTATGCATTGGTGTTAGTGAGCGTCGGTGTCAATAGGCATTTTTAAAAAAAATCATCCCTCTGCTATTTTTCAACCTAAAAACGTTGGCGTCAAAAAACGCTGGTTAACGCCGGTATGGCGTTAGTTGGCGTTAGTGAGCGTTTTGCGGCGTCGGCGTCAAAAAACCACAAAACATTACAGCCTCAGAACGAGCTGGCCGTGGGTTCTAGTTTCAGCTCACTAACGCCGACGCCATCTACAGCTCAAAAACGTTGGCGTTTTTATGGGGCCATTGACTAACATGGAGAGCTGCAAAAAACGCCAGAAAACGCCAGCGTCAAAAAACGTCCGTGTGTATGAGGCCTTAACAGTGCATGTCTGATCACAAATAAAGCCATGAAGTCCAAGGTATTGTCTGTAGACAGAATTGTATTGAGGCACAGATCTGGGGAAGGGTACAGAAACATTTCTGCAGCATTGAAGGCCCCAATGAGCACAGTGGCCTTCATCTTCCGTAAATGGAAGACGTCTGGAACCACCAGGACTCTTTCTAGAGCGGGCCGACTTAGTCAGGGAGGTGACCAAGAACCCGATGGTCACTCTGACAGAGCTCCAGCATTTCTCTGTGGAGAGAGTAGAACCTTCCAGAAGAACAATCATCTCTGCAGCACTCCACCAATCAGGCCGGTATGTCAGAGTGACCAGACAGAAGCCAGTCCTCAGTAAAAGGCACATGACAGCCCGCCTGGAGTTTGACAAAAGACACCTGAAGGATTCTCAGGCCATGAGAAACAATATTTTCTGGTCTGATGAAACAAAGATTGAACTCTTTGGCCTGTATGGAGCGTCATGTCTGTAGGACACCAGACACCGCTTATCACTGGGTCAATGCCATCCCTATAGTGAAGCACGGTGGTGGCAGCATCATGCTGTGGGAATGTTTTTCAGCAGCAGGAACAGGGAGACTAGTCAAGATCGAGGGAAAGATGAATGCAGCAATGTACAGAGATGTCCTTGATGAAAACCTGCTCCAGAGCGCTCTGGACCTCAGACGGAGGTGAAGGTTCATCTTCCAACAGGACAACGACCCTAAGCACACAGCAAAGATAGCAAAGCTGTGGCTACGGGACAACTCTGTGAATGTCCTTGAGTGCCGCAGCCAGAGCCCAGACTTGAACCCGATTGAACATCTCTGGAGAGATCTGAAAATGACTGTGCACCAACACTCCACATCCAACCTAATGGAGCTTGAGAGGTCCTGCAAAGAAGAATGGGAGAAAATGCCTAAGCTTGTAGCATCATACTCAAAAGACTTAAGGCTGTAATTGGTGCCAAAGGTGCTTCAACAAAATATTGAGCAAAGGTTGTGAATACTTATGTACATGTGATTTTTCTTAATTTTTTTTTTTTTTTTATAAGTTTGCAAAGATTTCAAACAAACCTTTCACGTTGTCATTATGGGGTATTGTTTGTAGAATTTTAAGGAAAATAATGAATGTAATCCTTTTTTGGAATAAGGCTGCAACATAACAAAATGTGGAAAAAATGAAACTCTGTGAATACTTTCCGGATGCACTGTATGTGTGGCAGCAAGGAGGGTGGGCTTCAACACCCACATATATGCGTCAATGGGTGGAAAAGTGCATTTCTTATGTTTTTTTTAATACATTTTCGGGATTTGACTTACTACACCCTGCAGGCTGTGCGCTGTGTCCCTTTTCTCTTCAAATTTATGCACATGAATCTGAAGTATAGGGACACCATGAAATAAAAGTTTTCTTACAAAAGGTTGTAGTTTTTCTAAAATTAAAACAAGCCTTCATTACCTGTCTAATGGAGTTCATAAATGCAATTTTCACCTGCCCACAATGGAGTTATACAAATAATACGCTGTCAGGATAAAGCAGGAAGGTTGTGTGTCAGGTGAAAATTGGAATGATTAAGTGCAAAGGACTGAAAAGGAAGTGGGCTGTGCTTGAAAGAAGATACATAAAAGGGATAGACATCAAATGACAACTAAGTGCCATTACCAATCAATCAATAAGTACACAGGGATAATAAAGAAACACAAAATAAAGTCTTGTGCAGCCGTGCCAGCACCTTATTTAAGAACAGACACGGGAAGTCTATTTTTTGCTGCAAGATCATTAAAATGCACTTTATATGTGAAGTAGAACGAGGTTATTGAACATCAGCAATGTGTTCTTAATGACCAAGAATCAGATCCACTTTGAAATCCTCTTCACTGCCAAGATTTCTGCTGTGCATGAGATAAATCTCCTTGTTGCAGATCTGGTCTTCCATATGGTCATTGTCTGCCATCTTGCTTAAAACGAGATCACGTTAGTAGCTGTTATAAAACATTTCCGTGAAGTATCCTATAGATATAATCTGGCTGAACACGCAAGCAGTGCCAATCTGGCCACAAACATTCTGAAGGAGAAATCAGTCTGGTTGGACAGACATTCTAAAGGCCCGTACACACGGTGCGACGGTCATATGAAAATGGTTGTACGATCATCCGACCTTTAGTACGCGCGATTAGAACAGCCGTCGTACAACAGAAGTTGAATGAGCAGACTAGAAAACTTTTGTTGTACAACAAAGCGTCGTACGACCATTGTACCGTGTGTACAGAGAAGTTGGGCCAACAAAGTTATACGTGCAAAACACGCATGCTCAGAAGTCAGGAATGCCGGGAAGTGTCCGTTCATGTAAACCTACCTTCCTAATTCACAAATCACATGCACCTGAACTTCCTCTTTATACACTCTTAGCACGTCACCATGTTAGGCTTGGTCGTACGATCGCTTAGTGCACGCAGTACGCGAGACACAACAGCCAACATAAGATTTTGGACGTCTGGTCATACGACCGTCGCAACGTGTGTACGAGGCTTAAGTTATTACTATAATACAGGATTTATATAGCGCCAAGTTTGCACAGCGCTTAAGTTGGGCCTGGTCCACACTGGTTGCATTTCTATGCATTCTGATGTGATTTCAAACTCTTGGAGAATCCACTGCTGTTAATGAGGATCAAAAAATGTATTGAGAGCATTTCCTACATGCTGCATTTTGGAGCCCTTGCCCTTTATTGTGTCATTCTATTCAATCTAATTGAGGTCTCTCAAAAGCACAATGCAATGTATCAGAAACATGTGAAGGCACATCGACGCAATGCATGTCATCACATGCGTTCTGGTGTGAATGAAACCTTAGTAAGGAAATATCACTACGACCTTGCAGAAGATTGTAAGACTTTGTCAGGTCATTTTAAATGGATAAGACACAGGGGTGTTATATACTAAGTAAGCAAGATTCACTAACGCTAATGTAAAAACAATATGTATGCTCTTGTGGTATATTACAAGCAAACAGCTAAAAAGTTTATTCCAAAAAAAAACAAATTTGTGGAATTGTAAAATTACTTCACCCACCTCCTATGAGAGAGCTTCTGACATAGCTTGTATTATCTTGTTGCAAGATTATGTGATGTGAATGGCTAGGTAAGGTTCTATGAGGCCCACAGAGGGAGGAAGGTGCTTGAAACAGTGATCACATAGGACTGTATTTCACAGGCTGCTGTTCAAGACCGCTAAGGACAGTAGTAGATATAGGAATCACCTACAGTGAGGGAAAAAAAGTATTTGATCCCCTGCTGATTTTGTACGTTTGCCCACTGACAAAGAAATGATCAGTCTATAATTTTAATGGTAGGTTTATTTTAACAGTGAGAGACAAAATATCCACAAAAACGCATTTCAAAAAAGTTATAAATTGATTTTGCATTTTAATGAGTTGAATAAGTATTTGATCCCCTATCAATCAGCAAGATTTCTGTCTCCCAGGTGTCTTCTATACAGGTAACAAGCTGAGATTAGGAGCACTCTCTTAAAGGTAGTGCTCCTAATCTCAGCTTGTTACCTGTATAAAAGACACCTGTCCACAGAAGCAATCAGGCAATCAGATTCCAAACTCTCCACCCTGGCCAAGACCAAAGAGCTGTTAAAGGATGTCAAGGACAAGATTGTAGACCTACACAAGGCTGGAATGGGCTACAAGACCATCGCTAAGCAGCTTGGTGAGAGGGTGACAACAGTTGGAGCGATTATTATATGGAAGAAGCACAAAATAACTGTCAATCTCCCTCGGCCTGGGGCTCCATGCAAGATCTCACCTCGTGGATTTTTAATGATCATGAGAACGGTGAGGAATCAGCCCAGAACTACACGGGAGAATCTTGTCAATGATCTCAAGGCAGCTGGGACCATAGTTACCACGAATACAATTGGTAACACAATACGCCATGAAGGACTGAAATCCTGCAGCTCCCGCAAGGTCCCGCTGCTTAAGAAAGCACATATACAGGCTGTCTGAAGTTTGCTAATGAACATCTGAATGATTCAAAGAAGAACTGGGTGAAAATGTTGACCAAAATCATGCTCTTTGGCATCAACTCAACTCGCCATGTTTGGAGAAGGAGGAATGCTGCCCATGTCCCCAAAAACACCATCCCCACCATCAAACATGGAGGTGGAAACATTATGCTTGGGGGGTGTTTTCCTGCTAAGGGGGCAGGACAACTTCCCCACATGAAAGGAACGATGGATGGGGCCATATACCGTCAAATCCTGGGTAAGAACCTCCTTCCCTCAGCCAGGGCATTGAAAATGCATCATGAATGGGTATTCCAGCAGGACAATGACCCAAAACATATGGCCAAGGCAACAAAGGAGTGGCTCAAGAAGAATTACATTAAGGTCCTGGAGTGGTCTAGCCAGTCTCCAGACCTTAATTCACAGAAAATATGTGGAGGGAGCCGAAGGTTCAAGTTACCAAACGTCATCCTTAAATCCTTAATGATTTGGAGAGGATCTGCAAAGAGTGAGACAAAATCCCTCCTGAAATGTGAGCAAACCTGGTGTTCAACTACAAGAAACGTCTGACCTCTGTGATTGCCAACAAGGGTTTTGCCAGTACTAAGTTATGTTTTGCGAAGGGGTCAGATACTTATTTCACTCATTAAAATGCAAATCAATTCATAACTTTTTTGAAATGTGTTTTTCTAGATAATTTTGTTGTTATTCTTAAAATTATAGACTGATCATTTCTTTGTCAGTGGGCAAACATACAAAAGCCTTTACACAAGATGGCCGAGAGAAGGAAAATGAAAGGCCCTCAGCAAGGAGGCTACAGATTCAGTTTACAGTTTGTTACTCTGGAGTGGCTCTGTGACCGTCGGGTGATTCTGGGTCACGTGTCCACAAGAGAAGTGTAACCAAAAGAACTTTGGCTATACTTCTCTTTTAAGTCAACAGAGACAGCTCCGGGATAGGAGGAGAGCCAGCCATATGACTTTGGCAGATTGGGTGATGGCTTCTACCCTGGATTTTTTTCATATTTTATTCTCTCAGCTTTAGAATCCTGAAGCCAGTCAAACACAACAAACGATGTGAATTCAATAGCATTTGAAACTAATGACAGTTTGGTAGGAACAAAACACTAAAGTACAAAAGTTCTATAAAGTGAAATACAAAAGCTGCCAGAGTTTACTTACTTTAAAAGAATAAAAAGTTTTACTGATAACTCAGTCACACCTAGCCAATGTCCTGTAAGGAAAAGTCAATAGGAAAATCAATGCTAAGTGCAACTTCCTCTTGTGTGACTAGACAGTATTGACAATACTCAAGTGAAAAAAGTATGTTTCTTCAGTATATCCATTTCCTAGCCAAGCTGCTGTCCCTAGTTCAGAAAAAAGCAAGATAAATAAATTGCCGTTTTTATATGTTATAGCCTCACTCTAGTCAAAACTTTTGTTTTTTAACTGAAAAACATTAGGACCTTTCACTGGCATTAATTGCTGTTTGTGTCCTATTTGGATAGATCTCCCTTAAAGTGTTACTAAACCCAGGACCCTGCATTCACTATATCTGCTCTCCTGCAGTATACAGAAGATGCAAATGCAATTATTTTAGTAAATATAAACTGCTAAATACCTTTTCTCATCAGCAGTAGAGTTGGGCGAATGGTTTGGGCCAAACATTGGCTGTTCGCCCCGTTTGGGGAACACATGAATTTGCAGGACATTCAGCGAGTGTTTGTCCCATTGAATGCCCTGCAATGCACTGCACAGTGCATTTTGCACCCTGATTAGGCAAAGCTTTTCACAATCAGGGCGCAGTATAAGCTGGTTGTTATAGGGGGGCCAGGAATTATTAACATCCACTTAGTCATCAGATGTCAATGGGTTTCCCCGCTGACAGCTGAGTAAAAAAAAAATTAAAAAGCTGGAAAAAAAAAAGTAAAAACAAAATGGCTTGGGGTCCCCTCCAGTCCATACTAGGCCCTTTGGATCTGGTATGGATTTTAAGGGGAACTCCACACCAAAAAAAATGGTGTGGGTGGGTACTTTGGGGCGAGGGGGCACACAAATTTTGACAGTTTTTTTATTAAAAAAATAAAAAAACAGTGTCCCCCCGATGTATGCCGCACAGGTTTAGGAGATATTCACAGAACCTACAGGTAAGCTTTATTATAGGCTTACCTGTAAATTAAAGTGGTTGTAAAGAGTTTACAACCACTTTAAGCAGACCATAGATTATGCGATTTTCTTTCCTTCCACCATGGGTGGAAGGAAAGAAAATCGCTTGATTCCCTCATCAAGACAGTCAGTGTTGATGGGGGAATTTCTCCAGCAGCACTATTATTTTTTCATGGGTGGGTGTGGTAAAAAAAACCACACCTCAAGGGGAATTTTAGGTATGGTCTAGGTTTCCCGGATCATACCTGACCTCCCCTGGGGTTCGGTAAAACAA
>BLSH010540822.1:168753-199220 GCA_018402905.1 Glandirana rugosa
AACGCGCCAGTACGTTACGTCATCGGTTTGCTTTAAACGCAGGAAAAAAAGGGTGTTTATGTCGAAAGAAAACCACCATAAACAAGTGGTGACGCGAAAAATTAAAAACGCTATATTTATTTTTATAGCGGAAATTCCAGAAAATGTACCCTAGTTTGTAGACGCTATAACTTTTGCGCAAAGCAATAAATATACGCGATTTTGCTTTTTTTTTACCCGAGACATGTGGCTGAATGCATTTTGGCAAAAATTTATGACTAAAATTTAGTTTATTGTATTTTTGTAATCACATAAAGTTGAAAATATCATTTTTTTTCAAAATTTCCGTTATATTTTTATTTATATCGCAAAAATTAAAAAGCGCAGTGGTGAACAAATACCACCAAAAGAAAGCTGTATTTGTGGGAAAAAAAGGACGCAAATTTCGTTTGGCTACTGCATTGCATGACCGCGCAATTACCATTTGAAGCGGCGAAGTGCCAAATTGCAAAAAGGGCTCCGGTCCTAAAGCTGGAAATCCTTCCGGGGCTGAAGTGGTTAAAGTGTTACTAAACCCAGGAGCCTGCATTCACTATATATGCTCTCCCGCATTACACAGAACATGGAAATGCAATTATTTTAGTAAATATAAACTGCTAAATACCTTTTCTCATCAGCAGTAGAGTTGGGCGAATGGTTCGGGCCGAGCATCAGTTCGGGCCAAACATTGGCTCTTTGCCCCGTTTGGGGAACACATGAATTTGTAGGGCATTCAGCGAGTCTTTGCCCCATTGAATGCCCTGCAATGCACTGCACAGTGCATTTTGCACCCTGATTAGGTAAAGCTTTGCCCAATCAGGGCGCAGTATAAGCTGGTTGTTAAGGAGGGGGGCCAGGAATCCTTAACATCCACTTAGTCATCAGATTTCAATGGGTTTCCCCGCTGACAGCTGAGTAAAAAAAAATTAAAAAGCTGGAAAAAAAAAAGTAAAAAAAAAATGGCTTGGGGTCCCCTCCAGTCCATACTAGGCCCTTTGGATCTGGTATGGATTTTAAGGGGAACTCCACACCAAAAAAATGGCATGGGTGGGTACTTTGGGGCGAGGGGGCACAAGGATTTTGACAGTTTTTTTATTAAAAAAATAAAAAAACAGTGTCCCCCCGATGTATGCCGCACAGGTTTAGGAGATATTCACAGAACCTACAGGTAAGCTTTATTATAGGCTTACCTGTAAATTAAAGTGGTTGTAAAGAGTTTACAACCACTTTAAGCAGACCATAGATTATGCGATTTTCTTTCCTTCCACCATGGGTGGAAGGAAAGAAAATCGCTTGATTCCCTCATCAAGACAGTCAGTGTTGATGGGGGAATTTCTCCAGCAGCACTATTATTTTTTGAAGGTGGGTAGAACAATGATTACTGCTAGAGGCTATAGCTGCTGGCAGTAATAGCATGTAAAATTATTGGACAGGCTGGTTGTACCCAATGATCAATGAATCAACTTGGATGCAACCAGCCTACCCATAGATGGATTGAATCTTGGCCGGTCCCTGCTGAACCGACAGAGATTGGATCCATCTATGGCCAGCTTTAGATGGCTTAATGCAAAGTTTTCAACAGAGAGTCTAAAAGCAAACAGCTTCTGCTGTGGTTTAACTTTAGAAATTCCTCTTTGAATCCCATCTTATGGCATACCCTGTATTATTTTTTTTAAAGACTTCATGTAAACAGTTAAAATACAGATATAAAACATTAGTTTTAAAACAATAAATAAATAGTTTGAGTCATAGTCATTATGTCTTCTCTTTAACGCAGATCTACATCTCTCTAAAGTTGCCTATTTCTGGTCAACAATGAGATTCCTCAGAGTGCCCATTAAAAACAGAGACTGAAGCGTGAATGTGGATAAATCCAGACGCTGGGCTTTATGGTGACTTCTCATCGCTGTAAAAACAGTCTGAGCATGTTAATCCCACAGTTTTTGTAGCTGTTTGTGACAGACAAAGGGGAACCACTGGCTCCAGAGCAGAGCACTGCCGGATTTACCAGCCAATGTTACTGCAGTGCAATCGGGAAATGTATTTTATACAATTCCACAGTTTTCCCCAGACAGGAATTACTTTTTGCGTTTTATGGCTTGACTTACATAAGGGACGACAATTAACCCAACAGTTTAGGGAGAAGGGAATAGAACAAAAAAATAGCATGGGCGAAACATTGTTTCCATAACACAGGTGTAATTTCCATTAAGAAGGGAAGGGAAAGGAAATCGTTTTAGTAGAAAGAGATAGAGAGAAAGTCTATTGCAGCTGCTATAAAATCTGTACAGCAATTAAAATATATTGGGATTAAAATGATTATAGCCAACAGGATGAAGAATTGATCGGACGTTCAGAAACCTGCTTTGCTTCCACTTTTGATTAGAACGTATATTCTGCATTGATCCATCCAGCTCATAAAGCTGATTTCTGAGACAAAAAACAGCCACTGCACAATGACTGCCTTTATGTTGGGTTCAAATGTAGAGCATGTTATGTAGACGGCACAAAAAGCTTGTTATAACACAGCGGAGAGGGGCATTCTAATGTCGAGCAGATGGAGCTCTGCACTAACCCTGATAGCACAGGAAAGTCAAGCTTTAAATGCTTCACATACCTTTCTACTAAGTGCTTGGCACATGCCTGGGAAAATTAACTGAAGGATTGTCTAGCTTAAAGGATGCCTTCCTTTACTCATAAGATCGATTGACAAAAAAATCCATCTATAATACAGAACAACCCTCAGCTTTTTACTAATGTTAATAAAGCAACATCTGCCAAATAGTCACCTGAATCAATCAATACCCTACGGGGTTAAAGCTTATTATATTGTAGATAATAAGCAGAAAGTACAATAAAAGATAAAACTCCAACATAAAAGAGAAAAACAAAGACCGATTTTGCATATTTAACATATACTTTTCTGTAGTACTTACAAAGAACATACTGAACCACGATGATTGAATAAGGTTTAAAGCTGACCTTCCATGCAAATGCTTTACTGCAGTTCCCTATCTCCCAAACAAAATAGACTCAAAAAGAAAAAAAAAGTATTTCCAAAAAAAAAAAGATAAAAAATACTCACAATGGTCCAGTTTTCCGACCATCCTGGAAGGACTAGGGCGCATTTTTGCAGGATTTTAAGCGTCCAGGAAACAGTGGTAAGGCACAGTGACATCACCTGCGCCTCCTGGAAACTGGGATAGAGTTTTTTTTGTTTGGTTTTGTTGTATTTATTTCTTGTGAAATCTTTATTTGTAATATTTACTTTTTCTAACAAATTTTCTTTGGGCGGAAGGGTGCTGGAAGTAAAGTGGACCTTACATTTTTTATGGAAGTGCAGTGTTGGTGAGAGCACATAACAGACATTAAAGCATTTGTTAACCCAAAAACAAATATGCTGCTCCTGTCTCTTTAATGTGCAGTTAGCAGCATTGTGCTTTTGCTTTTTAAATGATCCCTCTGTATCCCCTAGAACAGTGATTCTCAACTCCTGTCCTCGGGACCCACTAACAGGCCAGGTTTGCAGGATAATTGAAATACATCACAGGTGATATCATTTGCTGCTCAGTGATTGCAGTATTCTAGTCTGCATCTCCCCAAGGTAATACTTAAAATCTGGCCTGTTGGTGGGTCCTGAGGACAGGGGTTGAGAACCATTGCCCTAGAATATCTGTTTGACAATGCCAGGTCCTGACTCCCCCGAGTACAGACTCCCCTTATCATGTAGCTGATCCTGAGAGACCGCAGTCTGTGTGTGTCTGTGTCACTCACAGCTCTCCTATTCTCCTGTGTGCCTGTGTTCAGCTCCCCCCTCCCTCTACCTGTAAACACGTAGTCTTTCCTCTCTGCTCAGCTCTCATAATTAACTATAAGGCCTCATACACACGGGCGTATCTTTAAAAATAAACAAAACGTCGGGCCCGACGTCAAGGGAAAAAAAAATCGGCGTTTTTTGGCGTTATGCATCGGCGTTAGTGAGCGTAAGTGAGCGTCGGCGTCAATAGGCGTTTTTTTAAAAAAAATCATCCCTCTGCTATTTTTCAACCCAAAAACGTCGGCGTCAAAAACGGTTCAATATTAGTTGGCGTTTGTTGGCGTTTTGCGGCGTCGGCGTCAAAAAATGCCAAAACGTTACAGCCTCAGAACGCGATGGCCGTGGGTTCTACTTTCAGCTCACTAACGCCGACGCCATCTACAGCTCAAAAACGCCGATGGTTTTATGGGGCCATTGGCTAACATGGAGAGCTGAAAAAGACGCCAGAAAACGCCGGCGTCAAAAAACGTCTGTGTGTATGAGGCCTAAAAGCTCCCATTCCCTCTGTATAAGGGCTCTTTCACATGTGCAGAGTCCGTTTTGACGGGCTCTGCTGCTCAGCGGGGATCCATCCGTTGATCCCCTCTGTGCAGGGACGGACCTGTCAGAGCTCCGTTCTCCTCTATGGGGGATCGGATGAAGACGGACTGTCTGTCCATTTTCATCCTATCCGATCCGCCAAACGGATGGAAAATAGGGTTTCCATCCGTCTGGATTTAGTGGATCGGAGTGGAACGGATGTCAGCAGACATGTCAACGTTGACATCCGTCGCTCCATAGAGGAGAATGGAGCGTCCGTTCAGGTCCGCCTGAAAAACTGACACGCTTATCTGTATAGATAACACACCGGCTTCCTACACACGGTTCTCTCTCCTCTCCATCTGATGTCAGCAGAAGTGCTCGCCCTCCCCCCTCAGGAAACTCTGGGCTGAGCAGAGGAGAAAATGTCAACTAATTGTAGGAAGAAGCTGTGATATAAGCACAAATAAGCATATTTATGTTATAACACAGACACAGGAACTTATTGTGCTAATACAGAAGGGATGGGGGCATTTTATAGAAGTGTCTTCACAACCACTTTAACTTATAGATGGAGGGGCTGAGGGACAATACAGGGAGGCATTCAGAACTTAATGTTCCACTGAAACAACTGAATTGGCTCAAAAAGAGCAGGGACCGGCCAAGATTAGATCCATCTATGGGCAGGCTGATTGTACCCAAGTCAATCCATTGACTAATGTTTTATATCTGAATTTTAACTATCTATATGAAGTCTTTAAAAAAATAATACATGAATTGGGATTCAAAGAGGGAATTCTAAAGTGAAAACACAGCAGAAGCTGCTTTACCTTTAGACTCTCTGTTAAAAACTTTGCATTAAGCCATCTAAATCCGGCCATAGAGGGATCGAATCTCGACCAAATTGACTTAATCCATCTATGGGCAGGCTGGTTGTACCCAAGTTGATCCATCAATCGAATTGAGTACAACCAGCCTGTTGGAGTTTTTACATGCGATTACTCCCAGCAGCTATGGCTGCTAGCAGTAACTGCCGTGTTCTACCGGCAAGGACTGGCTTCCTTCATTGTCAAAGCCAAGTTATTTACTCACGTTATCTCAGCTAACGGGAGACTTACAATCTCTATTTTCAAGAGTGATTATCTAACTAACTGCTTGGCCTCACACGCTTATCCAGCCCTAACATGAACAAGGATCAGGCATTTTCTTCAAGAAAGGTAAGGCTGGTCATAGACAGATCTAAATTTGACTGGTTCAGCAGGACCTGGATCAATTTGAATCCTTCTATGGGCAGGCTGGTTGTACTGATCCATTAATCGACTTCAGTACAATCAGTCTCTCGGCTGTATTTTGTGTGCAATCACTGCAGGCGGCTATAGCTGCAGGCAGTGATCATTATATCCTGATGGCTGGGAAACCTCGTACTGTCAGAATACAACAGCGCAGCAGGAGCGATTCCCCCATCAACACTGACTGTGTTGATGGGAAAATCAAATAATTTTCTTTCCTCCAACTCGTGGTTGAAGGAAAGAAATCTGTAAAATGTATGGCTTGCAATTCTTTCTATTATTCTACATTTATATCAATTTCAGATAACGTCTTAACATAGCTTTATGCCACCTTTAACTTATACGGTTCAAAATAATGGGTTGCATTTACTCGTATGTGCGTCACATGGGTCAGATGTCACTTAAATGTAAGTCATACAATTTCTTTATATTCCCTATTGTACTCATTTATTGAAGATGACAATTAGAAAGCTTAATTAAAGACAAGTTAATTAAGTGCAAAAAGCAATAGCAAGACAAACAATAATGATCATACACCAACTCCGAAGAAGAGCAAGTATATTCAAATGTTCTGCTATAGTTCCAAAGCAGAAACACAAATGTGAGTCAGAGTACAGCTGGTTACAGGTAAAATATGCATGCAGGTACATGGAAGACTTTCATTTTTAATCACTGGCCGTCAAAGTAACTGATCAAGCAAGGGAACATATTGCGCAAAAGTAAAAAATGGAAACAGAAAACAGATGTTGTCATGAATAATAAACTGATGGAATGGCCATAGCAGTCAACACAATTACAGAATGGATAGACTCCTCAGGTAGAATCACCTGAGCTTACCCCAACGTATTTTCAAATATATCTGTTTGACTAGCAGAAACAAAAGTAGAGATGTGGTCTACATTGGTCATTGTCCAACTGCCATTGTGTAAAGGATATAAAAAGCGTCCACCTGGTTAGCTGATGTGGAAACGCTACCGTTTTTATGATGGAACTGTCAACTGACGAAGTAATTGTTTGAAAAAAGAACTGTGTTCCCTTGGTAACCAATGCACTTATCTATTTTATTTTCAAAGTGAACTTGGAAAAAGACCAAAATAGGCTGGTAGGGTGTCATTCCCCATCAGGGGCAGTTGGGTTTGTCCATGAATGTATGCCTGTAAATCAATGTAGCTACATGCTGTGTTGGACTGTACTGTTACTGCTGGACTTATTACGCTCTAAGAACCAGTATGCATCTGGTAAAGTCAAAATGAAGTCAGAACATCTGATCTGCATACTTGCCCTGAGTTATTACTGAGACAGTGCTGAGATCATTGGATTACCATGTCAGCCATGGAGCTAGTACTTACAGATGCAGAGATCAGTAATGGCAAACACAGTACTTCCTCAGCACATATTTTCTTTAAAAAAATTTTTTTTTAAGAATAAAATATTGCGGTGATACCCTCTGATATGTGCAGTGTTGTATGTGGTATATTTGGACAGAAAGGATCACTGCCAAAATGCAAGCATCCAGTACATAAATGATTCACCCCACACATGCACAAGCGTTAGAGGATGTGAAGTTATATGTAAGGAATAAGATGCGTTTTAAGATGAAGTTCATACAGTTTAAAAGACCCACTACAACTGCATGTAAAATCAGAGAAAAATCAACTATTGTAAAAGTGTACCCGCAGCATTTTGTCCATAAATTATTTATAGTTTACTTGCAATGTTCTTCTGAACTTGCCTGCAAATTTGACTATGGCATGAGAGTCAATTCCCTAGCACTGTCCCCTCCCTCCTTTCACATCATAATCCTCTCCTCTTCTTTGAATGTCTAATTACTGTTTATGCTGGCCCAGCTACCCGGCCCCTCACCTCCCTACATAACCAGTGAAGGAATGGATGGGTAGGCTATAGAGTGTCACCCAAGTTAGCCGTTGACATCACATCCGTTATAGAAGCACCCTATAGGGCTTTGGAATGTCTACCCAAAGGAGACTTTATAGGAAAATAACATGTCTAAAATATTATATCTTAATATATAATGCACATATAATTTTAAAAATGTTAAAACAGGCCATATTTAAATGCAAAGCCTCGCTTAGGCAAGTAAACCAAACACATACAATAGGTATATATGTGGAGAGAATAAGGCCATGGGGCAAGACTCTGATCTAATATACAGTATCTCACAAAAGTAAGTACACCCCTCACATTTTTTGTAAATATTTTATTCTATCTTTTCATGTGACAACACTGAAGGAAATGACACTTTGCTACAATGTAAAGTAGTGAGTGTACAGCTTGTATAACAGTGTAAATTTGCTGTCCCCACAAAATAACTCAACACACAGCCATTAATGTCTAACCCACTGCAACAAAAGTGAGTACACCCCTAAGTGAAAATGTCCAAATTGGGCCCAAAGTGTCAATATTTGTGTGGCCACCATTATTCTCCAGCACTGCCTTAACCCTCTTGGGCATGGAGTTCACCTATAGCTTCACTACAGCTTGCCACTGGAGTCCTCTTCCACTCCTCCATGACGACATCATGGAGCTGGTGGATGTTAGAGACCTGGCGCTCCTCCACCTTCCATTTGAGGATGCCCCACAGATGCTCAATAGGGTTTAGGTCTGGAGACATGCTTGGCCAGTCCATAACCTTTACCCTCAGCTTCTTTAGCTTTAGGTGTGTTTAGGGTCGCTATCATGTTGGAATACTGCCCTACAGCTCAGTCTCCAAAGTGAGAGGATCATGCTCTGCTTCAGTATGTCACAGTACATGTTGGCATTCATGGTTTCCTCAATGAACTGTAGCTCCCCAGTGCCGACAGCACTCATGCAGCCCCAGACCATGACACTCCCACCACCATGCTTGACTGTAGGCAAGACACACTTGTCTTTGTACTCTTCACCTGGTTGCCGCCACTCACGCTTGACATCATCTGAACCAAATAGGTTTATCTTGGTCTCATCAGACCATAGGACATGGTTCCCGTAATCCATGTCCTTAGTCTGCTTGTCTTCAGCAAACTGTTTGCGGGCTTTCTTGTGCACCATCTTTAGAAGAGGCTTCCTTCTGGGATGACAGCCATGCAGACCAATTTGATGCAGTGTGTGTCGTATGGTCTGAGCACTGACAGGCTGACCCCCCACCCCTTCAACCTCTGCAGCAATGCTGGCAGCACTCATATGTCTATTTCCCAAAGACAACCTCTGGATATGACTCTGAGCATGTGCACTCAACTTCTTTGCCGTTTCTCCGCTGACCCTGTGGCGGCTCCCGCGCGCATGTGCTGGAGTGACGTCACGCGACTCCCGCCAGTCACAGAGCTGGAGTCGCGGCCCTGGAAGGAAGAGGGGCAGAAGATGGATGTGGCCTGGAGCAGGGACATCGCTGGACGCCGCAGGCTTCGTTTCAAGGTAAGTGGGGATGCATAGTAGCCCATTATGCTTCTGCTTTACAGGGGAATACAGAGATAGTAAACCCAATCTGCGTTTACTTCCTCTTTAACAGCTGGTTTGGCACTTTTTTTGGATTGTACCCCTGACTTTTATTGGAATAAAGTTGTATGTAGACCTCTTAGCAGTGGTGTGGCGCTTCCATTTCAGTTCTTGTCACATTACACTACAAGCCAAGGAGACTGAGAAGATTATCTGGGGTGTAGAAGCGTCTAGTGTAGAGGTCTTACCCACTTGCTGTATCCCATTTTTAGAATTTTGCATGGATATAATGCAAATTTAACCTAGTATTTACTATTTTACACATTTCAGTGAGGACGTGGACATGCACTCAAGGACTGCTGCGGGCAAGAGTGGGCAACACGGAGTGGTAGCATATTCATTGGAAGTACTTGGATGGAGACAGAACACATATGGACACAGAATAAACACAAATACACAGGTATCCACAGGGGTGTTGTTTGCATTATACAAAGGAGCTCTAATATATTTCCATTTAATATATACACGCTAGACGCACACAAAGCTCTTGAACAAGAACAGACCTCGACGCAAAACGGTAAACTGCAAAGAGAAGACAGAATGACACTTGAAAAGTAAACGGCCCCAGCAGTTTAAAAGGCACATCTTAATTAATAATCGTACTAGTGCGGCATGAATGAAAGGCCACATTACCGAGACAGGACATTCAATTCGTGTGAAGACAACACAAGGCCTACATTCCCCTTAGAGCTGTCGGTAAACACAGAAGGAATTATGCAAATTGAATTTGTGCTGCAGCTCGGCTCTTTAATTGATAAAAGGAGCATATAGCGCTGACTTCCAGTCAAATATTTCTAACATTAGGAAAGACATCCTAAGGCTGCGGCTGGATGCAGGAGAAACTAAGAGGAGCCATGGATCTGTCATTGCCTCACTACTTATCATCATAAAGGTCTAAAGGAAGATAATGAAGGCGTGACTCAACTACAAAGCATTGCATAAGACTTATTAAAACATTTACAACATTGTAAACCTGCCGGATGGGGAAAACATGTGTTAAGAAAGTCATTTTAATCTTGTGAGACCGGGGAAAATACTTTTTGCAATAAATGAAAGAGTCATTAAGGCATCAGAAGAGTTATAAGTAATGACACCTAAGAATATGCCAGATTGCTTTGAAGTAGGAACACCTTCAGCTGCTATTAATCCCTTTGTTTTACCTGCGATTCCAAAATTGCACAGGTCACAATGTAAGCGAATGTTAGAAAAATATGACCGGAGCTACACAACTCCAGGCCCTAAAGCTAAACTCTGGGCAGAAATTTGTTTGCAGGTCTATTTTGTGGTTTCCTTTTTTATGATCCGCTTTCCAATCATAGGTTTAGTCGGAGTGAGAATTCCCGACTTCTTTTGCTGACTTCCAGGCCTCAATAAACCTGACATGCGTTTTAAAAGACTGGTGACTGCTATGCCTTAAAGCCTGCCAGCCACTGGTCTTGTCACCTATTTTCAGTAGGTGGTGGCATAATTACGGTGGTCAGACCTGTGTGTGTGTGTCAGACTCCTGGTCTTAAAGGTTCTACTGCAAGGCTTTGTTTTGCTGAACTCCAGGCCTCAGTGCACTCAACATCCATTTTTATAAGACTAGTGGCCGCCATGTTCTCTAGCGTCCCAGCCATTGGTCTTGGACTTTGTAGTGAAATACTGAGCTGCAACCGCAAGCCAAGCATTCGGCTCGCTGTTGTGGAGCAGTCTCTTTGACATCAATGGCAATTGGTGCCACCTCTCAAACTTAGCAGGTCGATTTAAATTTGGCAATGTCACAAAGCACTATGGCTGTGGCATATGAACAACAGCCTTCTGGTTGCATTGTATGTTTTAGGTGGGGGGTCAGAGGGTGATAAAGCTGCAGCTCAACCACCTGTTTCTTCTACTACCTTGCCAACCATCTAAACAAGGCCTAACAGTGTGGTTTGATCAAGAGTGTCCCATTACTGGTGTCAGTAGGAGGAATACTGCCCCATCAGTGGTGTCAGTGGGATGAATAGTGCTCCATCATTGTTGTTAGTGGAAGGAATACTGCCCCATCAGCGGTGTCAGTAGAAGGAATGGTGCCCTATCATTGGTGTTAGTGGATGAAAAGGTGCCTCATTATTGGTGTCAGTTGTAGGAATTATGCCTAACTGTTGGTGTCACTGGAGGGAATGATGCTTTATCATTGGTGTCAGTGGGAGGCATAGTGCCCCAAAGGTAGGATAAAGGCAAACAAAGGGCCTGTGGGGTTTGGAGACCTCTGCACTAGAGAAGGATAAACCTCCTATCCTGGTTGTTCTGCCTGGGAATGGAAATCTCAGAACTGACTATACATATGATTCTGATATACACTATATTGTCAAAAGTATTGGAATGCCTGCCTTTACACACACATGAACTTTAATGGGATCCCAGTCTTAGTCCGTAAGGTTCAATATTGAGTTGGCCCACCCTTTGCAGCTATAACAGCTTCAACTCTTCTGAAAAGGCTGGCCACAAGGTTTAGGTGTGTCTACGGGAATGTTTGACCATTCTTCCAGAAGTGCATTTGTGAGGCCAGGCACTGATGTGGAAGAGAAGGTCTGGCTTGCAGACTGTGCTCTAATTCCAAAGGTGTTCTATTGGGTTGAGGTCAGGACTCTGTGTAGGCTAGTCAAGTTCCTCCACCCCAAACTCGTTCATCCGTGGACCTTTGTGTACTGGTCCAAATCATTTGGTGGAGGGGGGATTATAGTATGGGGTTGTTTTTCAGGGGTTGGGCATGGCCCCTTAGTTCCAGTGAAGGGAACTCCTAAAGCTTCAGCATACCAAGAGATTTTGGACAATTTCATGCTCCCAACTTTGTGGGAACAGTTTGGGGATTTCCCCTTCCTGTTTCAACATGACTGCGCACCAGTGCACAAAGCTGTGACCAAGGCGGTTTGTCCCGCCAAAACGTGCCTGCTGTTCATGTATTATCTCTACACATATCAATAAATGTACTACATTGGAGTTTTGGAGTGCCGACCTTCTGTACATATGGTGCACAAAGAAAGGTCCATAAAGACATGGATGAGCGAGTTTGGTGTGGAGGAACTTGACTTGTCTGCACAGAGTCCTGACCTCAACTTGATAGAACACCTTTGGGATGTATTAGAATGGAGACTGTGAGCCAGGCCTTCTCATCCAACATCAGTGCCTGACCTCACAAATGCTCTTCTGGTAGAATGGTTAAACTTTCCCATAGACACACTCCTAAACCTTGTGGAGTTGTGATATGTGTACACAGGGCTGCTGATAGAAATTGCGAGGCCCCATACAGACTACTTGACAGGGCCAGGGCCCCTCCAAAGAAAATATTAAAGCTATATTTTGCTAAACATACAATAAAATCATTATTAGCGTATACAAATACAACATAACTCACATAATTCCTGCTAAATCTAAAAGACAAAACTGAGTTAATAAATAAAAATGAAGATGAGATGAAAATAATATACAGGTTGAGCAGACAAAGGGAGAGTAACAAAGTTACAGAGCTAACAAACTCAGGAGCAGAGCTAACATTAGAGCCAGTGCTGGGAGATGGGCCCACGCAGGGAGGGGGATTAGTGAGGGACGACTGTCTCTTTCTCAGCAGATAAAAGCTGGCAGCAGGGAGAGGGAGAGAGACCAGCTTTCAGCTGCTAGAGGAAGAGTTTGGCGATTGTCGTCCATCACTAATCCCCCTCCCTGTGTGAGCCCCCCTGTGTGCTCGGGCCCCCTGCAAGGGGACCGGTGGTCCCCCCCTATTATCGGCCCTGTGTGTACAGAAAGCATAGTGGATGAACAATCATCCTAATCGAACTGTATGTTTATTTATTTATTTATTTCAGGTACTTATATAGCGCTGTCAATTTACGCAGCGCTTTACATATATATTGTACATTCACATCAGTCCCTACCCTCAAAGAGCTTACAATATGTTCATAGAGTGGCTTGCAGCACCATTAGAATGGAAGCACTGAGAGATTCTTTATGGCAAGCCCTGTCCATAAAACCCCAGAATGAGAGAACTGGTGAATAAAAAATAAAAAAATTACAAAAAAATTAGGTGCATTTAAAAATGAGGTATGTATCTAAAAAGAGTATAAGAAAGCAGGAATCATGTTTTATTTTGTGGGTGAAAAGGCGATGTTGCTTTACTAGAACCTTTAGGGCCCTGTCACATCAAACAAGTCCACAGAAGAGATTTGTAGCAGCTACAGATCTCTGATCATTTTCTGGGGCACTTGGTAGCTAGCAACATAGTTGCTGCTATAGCTGAATACAATGCCAGCCTGAGCAGCAATAAATCTCTGATGCGCCATGGTCATCACAAGCTGTGCCCGATAACATGAGCATCTCCTGAACTTGCTGATTTTGTAGCTAGCTTTCATTGCTGCAAGAAGTAAAAATCACCCAGCAACGTAGCCACCAATCGTTGGAATTGCAGGCACAAAGAGGTTTTATTGACGGCTATTCATTATTTTCAAGAGACAAAAATACCGAGAGTGATTCTGTGACCGCTACAAAAACACTTGTATGAATGGCTCTTAAAGTGCACCTGTGCACAGACTTAAACAGTAACGTGTAAATCAATCCTCAATGTGAAATGGGATATATAGCAGCAGTCTGCAATCAGATACATGGTTGCATTCTGCCTTTGAAGTTCCTAGCTTCTCCATATTGAGACTGCATTGCCTTGCAGGGTCCCATGGAGCCACCTTTACCTGCTTGATTTAGCCTGTGACAGGCCACGCATGTGCGGTTTTATCAAAAGGGATGAGTGACACAATGTACAGCTGATGTGGATGGGCCAGGGACAGGTACAGGCATGCCCTGTGTGTTGAGCAACAGCATATACAGGTGACATGTGTGGACCTGGGATGGGCGCAGTCATGCCTAGTGTGATAACAAACAGTGTGCGTTCCGGAAGTTCAGTCTAGAAGTGAGTGAGAAAAAAAGGCAAGACACTGGAGATTAGAGATATTCTGCAAATTAAACCAGAAATGTAATATATTGCAGACTATGAATCCTTAAATGTGACGTCTGCGTTAGTTTCATTTTTTAGGCTATTTTCCCTCTGTTTTCACCTGATGATCTGGCCAGTAACACACCTCCTGTATTAAAGTGTCCCCACTCTGGATGAAGGAGCATGTCAGCCAGCAGCATTTTTAGTCTGGGGGGGTGGTGTTAAATGTACTAGCAGATTTAGATACACTAACAAACTGAAGCCAAATTCCTGCTCACACTTTGAGCAGTGATCATTTACAGAAACAGTCTTTTTTTTCCTTTTGGGATAAAGGTTTTACATAAATAAATGAAAGATGATTCTCCCTGTAAGGAGCCTTTCACACGGGCATTCTGTTCAGGTCCGTTTTTCAGACGGCCTGAACAGATGCCCCATTCTCCTCTATGGAGTGACGGATGTCAGCAGTGACATGTCTGCTGACATCCGCCGCTCTCCAATCCGAGCCCTATTTTTCCATCCTTCTGGTGAGCGGTTCGGATGACATCAGACAGACGGTCCGTTGTCATCCAATTTCCCATAGAGGAGAGCGGTGCTCTGACAGATCCGTCTCTGCACAGTGAGCATAAACGGATCTGTCATCCGCCGGCTCAGCGGGATCAGCGGAGCGATCGCCGCTGAGCAAAAATGGACCCAACGGAACGCCAGTGCGAAAGGGGCCAACGCCCGTGTGAAAGGAGCCTTAACCATCTGCAGAACAGCTTGCTTTTTTTTTTCTAAACAACAGACTTACTGGCTGGATCACCAGATGAAAAAAAAAGTAAGAAAGCCTAAAAAAAGACAAATGCAGCTATCACATCTAAAAATTAGTAAGCTGCAATATAATAAATGTTAGCTTTTGAGTTTAATACCGCTTTAAAGTGGTTGTAAACTCTGTACTACCACTTTTACCTACAGGTAAGCCATAAGGGTTACCTGTAGGTACCGTGAATATCTCCTAAACTTGCAAAGTTTAGGAGATATTCACTGTATGCGTATGTGCCGATGTCATCACCGCATGCGTACTGAAGAAACGGCCCGCTGGTGTAGTTTCTTCAGGGCCAGTGCCGTGACCGGCGGCTTCTGGGCGCATGCTCTGGCCAATCACAGCGCCGGAGCCCGTGAACCTGGAAATAACTCCGGGAGACATGTCGACTGCGTCAGCGAGGTGCCAGCGCTGATCCACAGCATCGTTCTACAGTAACTAATTCATAAGGAGCTAGTATGTGATTCATACTAGCTCATTATGCCTTTGTCTTGCAGGTTTTTTTTGAGGTTTACAGTAATATATAATGCAGCAGTGCCAATAAAATGAATATCCAAGTTCCGATTAACCACTGTGGGAGATGGTCTGCATAGGAAACATACTCTCTACAGTGTATCCGGGAGTGGAAAAAACATTGTAGAACTTAAATCCACCTATGGTAATAGGGTATACGCTTACCAGATTCCGGTAAGAAATGCGCCCGAAAGTAGTATGGAAGACGGCACAACCAACCGGGTCCTCTTGTCAGCCTTGTAGGATCACAAAAACGCACATCACCAGCTGTTCATGGAAAGGTCCAGGGTGCTCCTATTGTGGAGTTGGTCATGGAAGCAGTACCAAGTGGCTCACATGGAAGGTGAGAGATACAAGAAAAAATCCACCATAGCGTAATACCGTTGAGATATTTTTATTGCAGAAAGGGATTAAAAACACTTACTGACCCCAGATGACGACCTAGGAGTCAAAACGCGTTGGGTCTGGTTTCCCTTCTGTCACACTTGATCCTTTTATTAAAGAGCTCTGTTATATTTTTACTTGAAGTAAGTGTTTTTAATCCCTTTCTGCAATAAAAATATCTCAACGGTATTACGCTATGGTGGATTTTTTCTTGTATCTCTCACCTTCCATGTGAGCCACTTGGTACTGCTTCCATGACCAACTCCACAATAGGAGCACCCTGGACCTTTCCATGAACAGCTGGTGATGTGCGTTTTTGTGATCCTACAAGGCTGACAAGAGGACCCGGTTGGTTGTGCCGTCTTCCAAACTACTTTCGGGCACATTTCTTACCGGAATCTGGTAAGCGTATACCCTATTACCATAGGTGGATTTAAGTTCTACAATGTTTTTTCCACTCCCGGATACACTGTAGAGAGTATGTTTCCTATGCAGACCATCTCCCACAGTGGTTAATCGGAACTTGGATATTCATTTTATTGGCGCTGCTGCATTATATATTACTGTGGACTTGTTACAAACTGATCTTGTTTGTTGTGCGTGCTGCCTATTTCAGTTCTATCACATTACAGAGTTTGTGGTTTTATTACTCACTTTAATTTAGATATTTTAATTAGAGGAAAGCGCGGGAATTATACATATATTCCTACTTTTTTTGAGGTTTACATCCTCTTTAATGAGCTGTATAAGAGCTTGAAAACAAACCCTCACTAACCTCTCTAGCTGCTTGCACTGTGAAGTAATAGAATTCTCAAAGACCCTTAAGGAAAAGTACAGCCACACAGACGTAACAGAGCCGGTCCAGGCTGGGGAAAGATTGCGACCATATGGTTGAAATCCACCCAGCAGCCTGGACTGGCACCTGGCTCAGCCTCTCAGCAAGCAAGAAGCCGATGACTGACAATCACCAGCTCTCTGTTAATGGAGCACTAAAAACTGAGTGATCAGTGGTGTTTGAGCTAGCAGGGGACAGATGTAAAAAAATGAAAAAAAAATTATTTGAAAAGAGAAGATTGGGATTTTAAAAAAATAAACATTTGTACTTATCTAGATTGATGCTGCATCTGTCCCCTGCCAGCTCTGCAGTAAGAACTGAGCAATCAAATGTTGCTGTTCACTCAGTTCTCTCCCTCTGCTGTGAGTAGAGAGCCATGGCTGTCAATCACCAGCTCTCTGCTCTCCCCTCCAGTGCTCAATGGAGCAAGGTGGCTCAGCCTCTCAGCGATCTGCTGAGGTCCCGGTCCAGGCTTCTTGGGGGATACCAACCATATGGTTTGGATCTTTCCCGACCCTGGACCGGCAGAGCGACATCAGCCAACCGTGGGCTTTAGCCCGCTATCGGCTGAAAACTGGTGACAGGAGAACTGCACTCCTGTGATCCATAGAAGAACAGCCAAATGAGCTTTGGCCATACTTCTCCTTTAGGCTGGATTCACACCTGTCCAGTGCGAATTCCAGCCTGTCTGCTGCCGGAAGGGGCAGAGCCACTGTTCGGCGGCTCCTGTCCGTTCCCACATCGCAGCAGCTATGGGGGGGGGGGGGATGGGGGAGGAGCCACGAGCAGGGGAAATATCCCCGTTAAGTGCGGAGTGCATCTCCGTGTTAGATGCGCTCCCATTGAACTCAACGGGCTGGAAATTCGCACCGCACTGCACAGAAAAGGCATGCATTTTTTGTGCAATGCGGAGTGCGAATGCACCGGACATATGTAAACCGGACACGTTGAAAACAATGTGTTTTCAAGTGTCCTGCGAATTGGATGCGGTTTAAGCCACATAGGTGTGAACCCAGCCTTAAAGATCACAACATAGACTCTTAGGGCTAAGAGCTCATTTACACTTGAGGTCAGGTGGCGGTATTTTGTCCCATAATATGGAGCTGTTTGGGTCTATGTGGGTGGGTGCTTTTGTTGAACGCTGCTCTTTGCATTCAATAGAGCACCACTCAGATATATGCAACCACATGCAAAACACAGCAAAAGGCTACACATGACCTGCTTTTCCAGCAACACAAGCACATCTCAACAGGAACCGCTGTGACTACATCATTGAAGTAAATGAGAATCTGCAGACTTGCCTTTGATGTGTGCTTCAAATGCCGGTCAACGACAAAAGAAAATGCCCATCCACCTGAGCCCATATCAGAAGCCTTATCTTCTCACAAATCTTTATTTTTAGGAGTAAACACTTTATCCTATGTGATATTCTAGCTCACAGCACAGCCCTGCCTTATTAGAACAAGTCCTAGTCATGCTCCAGAAGAAGGCTTACAAATGTTCTGCAGCTTTCCAAGGAGCAAACTATGTCATTTTGTCACACATCCCTGCATTATTCCATTAAGTGTGTCAGCCAGTGATCTGTGCAGAAACAACCCTGTATAACATTCTGCTTACTGAAGCAGTTCCATAGAAGTTCTGAACTGTATGAGTGCTTCTCAGCTACAGCCAACAACTTTACCAGCCCAATTCAAATACTAATCACAAGGTTTTAGGGTGGTCTGAACCACCAGATATCACAAATAAGATAGAAGTCTAGGGCTGCTTTTTCTGTCATACCTTCCTACTGAAGATATCAACTAAAAGCTGAACCAGGGAACCTAAAAATCCTCCATTGCACTTGGGGCTGTGTCCACGCTGCAAGGGTTAACTGCCCGCCTAAGTCTAGGGGACTTGTTAAAAGCACTTTTGCTTACCCGATCCTCTGTTCCTGCGATCCTCTGCTCCTGCCGGCTCCTCTGTGCTCCCAGCAGCCTTTGACGTTATTAAGCAGGTCCTCTGACGTCATTAAGACCACTGAGGAACCATAGCCCTGCACTAGCTATGAGAACCCCATGCAACAGTCCCCCAGTAGGGCACAGAGGAGCGCCATTTGCTGGGGGAGCAGAGGATCAGGCTTTTCTATCCCCTAGACATAAATGAGCAGTTAACCTTTGCAGTGGAGTGTATACAAGGCTCCTTCACCGACCCAAAAATCATGCTTGCAGGAGTTTGTTCTTTCTCCCGCAAGCGCACCGCCCCAAGCCACCCCAGTGTGAAAAGACACACTAGGTTTAATGGAGAGACGCTATTTTTAGCTAAATAGCGCCTGCAAAGCGCCCCACTGTGAAAGGGGCCTTACATTTTAGGCCTGAAGATTGCCTAAAATCCCTAAAATATTACACATTTTCTGGAAGTAGAGGCTCTCTAGAGAATAACATGTTGGTAGCTGCAATTATTTATATCACATGATATCAGCACAGCCAGAGGCGGCTCTCTAATTGGGCAAATTAGGCGGTCGCCTAAGGCCTCACACTCATAGGGGCCTCACAACCACTTAATTTGACACTGACACCAGCACCGAGATAGAGAATACTGACACCAGCACTTTAAAGCTCTTAATATATGCAATTTATAAGGTAAATTTTTTTATTGCTTATGGGCGTGAGTGGGGCCTCGTGTCTAGGTTTTGCCTAAGGCCTCACAAAGCCTAGAGCCGCCTCTGAGCACAGCAAATTTACAAACCAATACTTTGAGTAAAAAATACACAAAATTTTAGTGCACACAAACACACTATTTTGTGTGGTAAAATAGGAAAGGTGTGGTCACATCGATTACACAGATACCAAACTTGTCAAGTCTTAAAACTGTGCTCATGAAACAACAACAAACTACAGAATCCAAAATTGTCCACAAATATTGCTTTAAAAGCCTTTACAGATCATCAACTTAGCATCAACTGTAAATCATGGTCCTAAAAGTATTGCTCTAACTCTGGTGTGCGCAGCAATACCTAATAGGCGTGGCGCAATTGTCGTTTCCATACAAAGGCACACCCAACAAATGTATTTATATTTAAATGTGCATGGGCCAGAGAGAAGAAAAGGCACCGCTCACCAACCCAGTGCATAAGTATATAGAAGAATGTGGCCCCCAGCCAGCACTGCTCCAGCCACGTACCTCTGACATGTTTCGCCTAGCTCACCAGGGCTTGATCACAGAGATCCCCTGACATGTTTCGCCACACTCACTGGGGCTTGATCACAGAGGTCATCTGACATTTTTTGCCATGCTCACTGGGGCCTGGTCACAGAGGTCACCTGACATGTTTTGCCACACTCACTGGAACTTGGTCACAGAGGTCACCTGACATGTTTTACCACACTCACTGGAACTTGGTCACAGAGGTCACCTGACATGTTTTACCACGCTCACTGGGGCTTGGTCACAGAGGTCACCTGACATGTTTTACCACGCTCACTGGGGCTTGATCACAGAGAGGTCACCTGACATGTTTTACCACGCTCACTGGGGCTTGGTCACAGAGGTCACCTGACATGTTTTACCACGCTCACTGGGCCTTGGTCACAGAGGTCACCTGACATGTTTTACCACGCTCACTGGGGCTTGGTCACAGAAGTCACCTGACATGTTTTACCACGCTCACTGGGGCTTGGTCACAGAGGTCACCTGACATGTTTTACCATGCTCACTGGGGCTTGGTCACAGAGGTCACCTGACATGTTTTACCATGCTCACTGGGGCTTGGTCACAGAGGTCACCTGACATGTTTTACCACGCTCACTGGGGCTTGGTCACAGAGGTCACCTGACATGTTTTACCACGCTCACTGGGGCTTGGTCACAGAAGTCACCTGACATGTTTCACTTTGCACAGGTGACCTCTGAGACCAAGCCCTGGTGAACAGGACAAAACATTTCAAGGGACCTCTGTGACCAAGCACCAGTGAGCGGGGCAAAACATGTTTGGGGGCGTAGCTGGAGTGGCGCTGGCTGAGGCCACATTCACCTACATACTAATACACTGGGTTGGTGAGTGGTGCCTTTTCTTTTCTCTAACACTCTTCCACCTCTGAATGGTGCACTGACCCCAGCTCCCTTCATAGCAACTGGCGATGAGATCTTTCTCTCAGCTTAGACCGGCACTACAAGTTTCATTTGGATCTATGTGGAGGCAGGGGTTGTAAAAAAATGTTTATTTTTTATTGATTTACTTTAATCTTTCTCTTGACTTAATGCGGAACTAAACCCTCCTATCATTTTCAGCCAAGGAAGCTGCCATATTGGCCTCTGTTTGATCTGTAACCACCATGGTGCTGCACATCATTTATGATGCCAGTCATTTGATGATTTGACAGTTTGATTGACAGCACAACCAATGTGACAATTACATTCCCAGCAAGTGCCTTTCAAACTGAGGCGCTTTAGAGGCATTATTTAGCTAAAAATAACGCCTGTAATGCGCCTCTCCATTAAACTCACTGGGGCGGCGCACTTGCAGGAGAGGAAACAAACTCCTGCAAGCAGCATTTTTGAGGCGAGCGGGAGCGATGTATACACCACTCCTCCACCGCTCCTGCCATTGGAATGAATGGGCAGTGCTTCCGAAGCGGCTGTACACCGCTCTGGAAGAGCTGAGCGCCGGTGCTTTTAACTCCTTCTTAGGCCAAAGCACCGATATAACAGCGGTAGTGCGCCGCTAAACTAGCGGCGTTTTACAGCTGATGCTCAGGCGGCCCCAGTGTGAAAGAGCTCTTAAAACGGTGTTTAGTTCCACTTTAAATACTGCTATCAGAGAAGCTGATATTTATTTCATAAAATGCAGTCTAATAAAGCAGAACTTCACTCTCTCAATCAACATCATTATGCCACAAGCTTTAGTAAATAGATAGGAAGGTACTATTATATTTATTTGCAATAAACTTTTTTTTTTTACATCAGTTACTTCATGGTTTCTGGCCTAGGCAAATGATGACATACATCCCAGTAGTCTTCAGAGGGGAGGAGGGCAGATGGATTCCAGGAATGCTGCATGAATAATCTGCCTTTACTCAAGATGCTAGGGGAAGTCATTTCTCAGCAATATAAAGCACGGAGGCATAGATGGATGGGTGGGATTGTTTTGGATATTAAACATTAATTAAAGTGGAGTTCCACCCATGTAAAAGTCAGCAGCTACAAAATGTGTAGCTGCTGACTTTTAACAATCAGACACTCACCTGTCCCTCGCTCCAGTGATGCGGTCGCCTGAGGGCTCGCTCCTCTACCCCTCCTCTCCGCGGTGCCGGCATCACAGGTGTGGGCACCCGGCTTTGGTTTCAAAAGCGGGCACGCACTGCGCATGCGCGAGTCGCGCTGCACCTTGTGACTGGCTGGCATATCTTCTGGGACCTGTGACGTGGGAGGGAGGGGAGGAAGGTGAACTTCCTTCCCTGAGCCTGCTTGGCACCAGGGGAGGAAGTGGGACCCTGTGAAAACAGGGTCCCTGCTCACCCCCCCAAAAAAAGACATGCCAATTATGGCATGTCAGAGGGTCACCTTCCATTAAAGCTGAAGTTCCACTTTTGGGTGGAACTCCACTTTAATGGTGTTTTTGGTTTATGGTGCTCAGATGCAGTGTAATCCCACTTTAATTCACTAGTAACTAATACCTTATGCTACAGTAAGGTTATTCATTCCAAAATATGAACTGGCTCTTTGTTCATTTGCAAAAATGGCCGCCTCTGTTGGGTGACAGGTACACTTTACTAACTACCTCTTTTTATCTTTCTGCTAATCATCTAAATTACAGCTCCATGAAACTTCATCTCTCTATCAATGTGAAAATTAAAGTGTGAGGAACGCTGTATACTGCAAATAGCTTGTCCCGAGATTGCAGCTTTCACTCAGAATTATATAGCTAATAAATCAGAGCATTACTCATCCTTGCAGCATCCCTAAGCACTTTATGAAGAACCAATGAGGATGTAAATTCACTAGCATTTGTTGTTTCCTTTTGAACATAATATTCTAGGCATACCTTAAATTATGAATAAACATTGAAATGCACTTGAGAATGCATTACACGCCTCAGTGCTTTCTGTATACTTGATTTTAAACCTAAATTAAAGCCAATTCAACAGTGAGCAGCAAGAGGTGCCAGGAATCTGAAGCCTTGCTTCTGCAAAGACTGATTTATGTTTGTAGAGCAACAAAGGCGGTTAAGTGTCTGTTGCTGTACAAGGATTGTCTTTTTTTCATCTATATGTCTACAACAACTCGGGATTATTGATATGAAAAGAATGAAACGCGTTTAATTAAAGTCATGCCAGCTTTCTATCTGCAAGTGAAATTAGCATTCGATGTGAATCTGATCGTTATCTTTCTGACCGTGAAAGCAAACATTTCTTAACTATATATCCTGCAATAAGTCCATACGTTCAAATTCGGAGCATAGATATTATTAAAGAGTAAGTCAAGCCATTTTTTTTTCTTTGTAAGTTTTGGATAGAGTTTGGAAGGATTAGAACCCCTCTCTGTTATTTTACTGCTGTCCTTTCACTTACTGTCACGGTGACAATGGCTTCCCCAGACAGGAAACGAGGGAAAATCTGCTTGCAGCACACAGACAGCAATAAAAATGTGACAGATTCTAGCCTTGCCTTTCTATATTAATAAAAACATTTTTATTCCAGTCTGTGCTTCTGTTGCTGATTTTCCCCTCGCTGTCTGGTGAACCTGCTGTTACTGTGACAGTTAGACCGCATGCACAGGGATGTACTAAAATACTCCCATCTTTGCTGGATCATTCCCAAGAACGGGCAGCAAAATCCAGCATAAAATATACTCCTTTTTGGGCTTATTCACATGGTCATAAAAAATACATACACAAGTGCTCTTTAATCAAAGTGATTGTAAAGGTTAGTTTTTATTTTTTTTAATAACAAACATGCCTATACTTACCTGCTCTGTGCAAGGATTTTGCACAGAGCGGCCCCTATGCTCCTTTTCTGGGGCGCCCTGGAGGCTCCTCCCCTTCATCAGGTGCCCCCCACAGAGAGTCGCTTTCCATGGGGGCACCCATGCGCGTGCGCTCACGAGTCCTGCTGCTGCATCCATTGACACAGACAGCAGGACTCGGCCCCGCCCCCCGGCTCCTGTGTCACTGGATTTGAGCCAATGGCTCCTGCTGCTATCAATCCATCCAATGAGGATGGAGACAGTGGCTGGAGCTGCTGGGCTCGTGCTCATTGCTGGAACGGTGGGGTTCAGGTAAGAAAAAAGGAGGCTCTGGGGGGCAGCTGAAGCACAGAAGGTTTTTCTCCCAAAAGTGGACATACAAAAAAAAAAAAATAAAGAGGTCGTTGGGACTTTGAATGAGGCCATTGCAAGGTTGCACCAAGTAGCAATTACATCAAGTAACAAGTACATGGATTAGATGGATATAATAAATACATTTATTATACACACAAAAGAATAATGATAATATCGTAAAACAGCTGACAATTGGTTAAGGTAACAGAAAAATGGCATAAAGGCTGACAATTGATCATAATAGGTACATGGTGACATAAATGAAAACAGGCGCACAGCAATTGTGTGCTATGCCGTTCATGGTGTTACTCCCAAAAGTGGAACTTCCGCTTCAAGGGAAGGTGACCCCACGACATGCCACAATTGGCATGTCATTTTTTTGGGGGGGGGGACCGTGGACCTTGTTTTCACAGGGTTCCAGGTCCACTTCCTCTCCTAGAGCTCTGGAAGGAAGTTCACCTCCCCCCCCCCCCCCCCCGGCGATCTTCTGGGACACGTCACAGGTCCCAGAAGATACACCGAGCCATTCCAAAGGCGCATGCACGGTGCATGCCGTCCTTGAAGCCAAAGCCGGGTGCCCACACTTGTGATGCCGACGCTGCCGAGGGGAGGGGGAGAGGAGTGAGCCCTCAGGCGGCCACATCGCTGGACCGGGGGACAGGTGAGTGTCCGATTGTTAAAAGTCAGCAGCTACCCTTTTGGTAGCTGCTGACTTTTAACCGGGTGGAAATCCACTTTAATGCATAGAATGCATTATGGTGAAAAACCATGAGACTTTACAACCCCTTAAGGCCTCATGCACACTGCTGCCTCTAAACTGACGGGTTTTTTTTTTCCAGCTGCCCCTTAACTCTCCTCTATGTTATCTAATCAGTACATTTACACAGGGGCATTTAAGGTTGTTTTCAGGCAGTTGAGTCTAGAGGGTTTTTTTGGCAAGCAAAAAAATGCATTCAGATGGAAGTTCAGAGGCATTTGAAAGGGCAAATGCCTGTAACAGCTTGTAAACACGCCTAAACGCCTAACTCGTGTTTAGTTTAGAGGCATTTGTTATTTAAAAAAAAAATACTTCTAGACCCAAATGCGGCAAAACGCAGCTAGACGGCTGTTTTAGGCGTTGATTTCTAGCTGTCAAAAAAATTGTTCAGGGGAGCGTCTCGTGTACATGGAGCCTTAAGGATCTGAATGCACAGCTGCATTGTTTTCAAAGGAGCCATTCACACAGGCGTGTAAACATGAGCTGCTTTCAGATCTGTAACACAGAAACCAAAAACCTGCATCTAAGAACCTGTGCATTGCATGTATAAATGCATCTATATGTGTTTTTAAGCATATAAATGAAAGTGTTACTAAACCCACGACAGTAAAATCAGTTTGTATATGCAGGAAAGCATGCTTGTTGTACTCACTGTGAAACCTAAGTGGTTAATCCTATGCATTGTGTAAAAAGGCTGCTTGAAACTGTCTCCTCTGATCCTACCCTTCTTTTACTGTCCCCAATCTATCTTCTGATAGAACAGAGCCTTGGATGCACTCTGCACAAGCTCAGTTTGGTGTATATTGCTAGAGAGTATTTTTGTTTTCTTTGGGAGGGTGCATGAGATCAGCACAGGGCCAATCAGCACTGTCCAGACAGAAAGTCAGGGGTCATGCAGCCTCATAGAATAGTCAGAGGAGAATAACAACTCCGAACACTGATAGAAGTCACAAGACTGCTATATACTGCTGATGAGAAAAGGTATTTAGCAGTTTATATTTACTAAAATAATTGCATTTCCATGATCTGTGTACTGTGTGAGACCGGATATAGTGGATGCAGGTTCCTGGGTTTAGTAACACTTTAGATCGGTGGTTCTCAACTCCTGTCCTCGGGACCCACCAACAGGCCAGATTTTAAATATTACCTTGGGGGAGATGCGGACTAGAATACTGCAATCACTGAGCAGCAAATGATATCACCTGTGATGTATTTCAGTTATCCTGCAAACCTGGCCTGTTAAGCCTCGTACACACGGGACGACGATCGTTCGTATGATCGTCGCAAATCGTATGTTGCATAATGTAAATAGCATACTGACGTGCACCCGACGGTCGTACATACAACTTGCGGCCGGCCGAACATGATGATGCGAACGAGCGTATAAAGAGGAAGTGCTGGTATCGTAGCGTCACCCTTTGGGCTCCTTCATCTAATTTCGTGTTAGTTGAAGTGGGCTTGGCGCATGCGTGTTTAGCACAATACAACTTGTTGTACCCAACTGCTCTACACACGATACAACGGTCGTATGCGAGCTTGTTGGTACGACCAAGTTTTGTAGTCTGCACATACAACTCCCATGTACGACCGTCATATGTTCGACTGTTGAAAGCGCGTACACAAACGATCGATTTCACATACAACGGTCGTGAGTACGACGTGTTGAATGCGATCATTGTCCCGTGTGTACGAGGCATTAGTGGGTCCCAAGGACCAGAGTTGAGAACCACTGCTTTAGATCTAAACAAAGGGGAAAATAATGTATCACAAAAACATATTATGTACGCATTGTTGTATTTCCGTATTAAATGAAGTGCATCTATATGCAAGTGTTTTACTGATCCATACACAGGAACTTTTCTCCTTGAAAAAATGTGTAATAACATCAGTAAATTTTTTACGACCCTGGAAATGAGGCCTTTATGTGTAAATACACATGCCTATTGGCAATTACAGGCAATTCAGATAAGTGCACACAAGAGGTTCAATAGAGTCAAATATAAGAAGATACACGAAGTAACAGTCCCACCAACATGGCTTACATTTTCATATCAATATTCTAGTAAAGTATCTCCGGAACAGACAGTTGACTATGTTTCATCTTTTTACTTTATAGCTTTGCACATCAGAAATTTTAGATTTTCTTGGTATAGGAGTGTATGGGGTTTAAGGAGGGCAGTGGGGGAAAAGGATTGATGATCTTAAACCAGATCTCCACCCTTCCACCTCAACCCCCACCCTCCTGCATACCCTGTTGCTGGCTCGGAGCATTAAGATACTCACCCATCCACAGATCTAGCACTGTCCTACAGAATTCCGGCCCTGCTCAGTCCTGGGCCACCATCTTCTTGTATGACATCATTGGGCGGCCCGCTGGCTCTTCCGGGTTCAGCCTCTGGGCCTCATGATAATGTGCTGCTGAACCCATCCCCCTCTACCTTTTTCAATGGAGGGCTCATGGGGGGCAGAACAGAACTTTTACATGAAAAAATGTTAAAAAAAGGGTGTTCTGTGTGTAGAGGTGCCTCCTGGGGCATGTGACGCGTCTGAGAAGTGGGTAGGGTGAACCTCTGTTTGGTCCTCTGTTTGAAAAAGGGGTGGTGGTGGGGGAGCACTCTAAGGTCTAATGCACATGGACTCACTGCAGCTCCTGTGTGCTGAGTCGTAAAATACCTGTCGCTTTCTGGCACCTAGGGTGCTACACATGCCAAATGAATGGCAGTACATGGCTGTGCTCGGGTAAAGACTGATGGCTTCTGCACTGGCATTTACCCACATGTGTGCATATAGCCCTTCTTCCACAATGAGCTACTTTTGCATTTGGGGAGAGTGCCATAAGTGCATATGTGGGTAAATGCCAGTGCAGAAGCATTTATTTGAGCACGACTACCTTCAGCTATTCACAAAGAGCCAGGGATTTTATGCCTCATCACATAGGTGCTGGTAAGTGTCTGTGTGCAGTTTTGGTACAGTTCAAAGTAGACTGTATATAGATAGTATAACCTGATTGTATAGTGTCTAGTGTCTTAAAGTATAATCAAGGGCAAAATTGTTTTTTTTTTAGTTTTGGATAGATGGGAGATAGATTAAAACACCTTTCAGTTTTTATTGCTGTCTGTGTCCCCATTAGGGAGATGCCCCCCTCTCTATTTGTTTTGTTTACCATTATCATTGAATGTTAAAGTAAAAGAAAATCCCAAATTTTGGGTTGTCCCCAGAAAAATAATAGAGGGAAATTCTTCCAATGGGTACAGTAGTTCTGGTGACCAAGGGATTTCCTTAATTTGCTGAGATTTTGTCTCACTTCCTGTTTGGCCATGGGACAGGAAGTGAAGGAAAATCTCCCCAACGGGACACAGATGGCGATAAAAAAAAAAAATCTGACTGGGGTAATAACCCTCCGTTGCTCTATCCAAAATGAAAAAAAAAATGTTTTACCTATACAGGCGGTCCCCAGGTTACAATCAAGATGAGGTCTGTAGCTTTGTTCTTAAGTTGAATTTTTTTGTAAGTGGGAACAGGTACATTTTTTAAGTGTAGCTTCAGCCAAAAAAAATATTTTTAAGCTTTTTGGATAGCATAGGGAAGGGGTCACACTCCTGTAATGTTTATTTTGCTATTTAAACCCCTGTTCAGATTCACCTCACTTTCTGTCCCAATGATAATTGGATTTTGAAAATTTGGGGTTGTGGAAACAAACCTTGGTAATAAAGTATCAGTGGAGACACCTTTTTCCCATAATAACTCTTACAGGAGTGAATTTCCCTTCCTAGGAGTAGATTTCCTCTCACTTCCTGTTGTCTCCCTCCATTTGTAAGTAGGAGTGGTTTGTAAGTCGGATGTTTGTAACTAGGGGACCGCCTGTAGTTCTACTTTAATGAAGCCCCAGATGTAAAACGATCTATTTGGGGGAGGAAGGGATTGCTCTTGCATAGGGACTCATTGGTGACTCCGCTTTGTCTAACAGCATATCATTGATAATATTACACTCATAAATAGCTTCAAGCACAAAAAAGCTTTAATAAAACACAGGCAGGCTTTGGTGCTCATGACACGTTCAGCGAACACAAACACAGAAATACAAGAAAGTAAAGTTTAATCATCAGCAGCGTTGAGCGAAATTCTGTCTTTCAAAGTGAAAATAAACAGCATGATATGTTCTCCATGGTCAAGGCTGAAAACAAAACAACCGCTGCTATTACAAGAGGCTTTCTGGGCAAAAGACATAAGCTGATATTTTGCGCATTTCCCACTGAGTACAAATGACACAGGTGACCTTTAAATTCATGTGTTCATTGAACAGGATTTCACAAACTGCCTGAAATTGTTCCGAAGCATTTTACACTTCAGCAGTCCTGTCAGGGACATGTAGGACTTGGGCTGCCCAATGCATCCTTGTAAGCGGATTCTCCAAACTCATACACAAGGAGAGACTTAAAAAACCCTTCATCTAGAATATAGCCCCTGTGGGAGATTAGTTCGTGGGGATCAGCTTTCTGGAGGAAAAATAGTCAGCGTGCAGGCAACTTCTCTCAAGATCTGGCAGCTTGCAAGGTTTATTGATAAATAAGTTTGCAGGTAAAACAAAACATAAAAAGAAGTCCTTGCCGTCCGGCGCTAAACTAAACAGTATAGATTCCTCACTATACGGTGTGGAGCACCCACAAAACATCAGCAGAAATGCAAACCTTGTCTTACAAAGCTCCCTCAGATCCCTCTCTGAGGTTCAGGCCAGATCTAGAGTGTGTTCTCTTCCTGGTAATTTAAGCCACCGGCTGGTGGACTCCAGTGGACCACAAACTGCGGACCGGAACCAGCCCTGCCATGGTGGCTGGTAAAATCCGGACCGGACTCTGTTTAATCCAGTCCACATAAACGCATACGAGGCGACAGGTAGCGTCCGTCTACCACTTCGCCTCACATATTGTCACACCCCCCATATAATGAAAAGACCTGGGGTGACTAATAACACAAGAATGTAGTGGTATCATTTTGGTTATACTATTAAACCATGGCATTTTCTAAAGGGACAAAATGGCATTACCGGGAGACCTAAAGGTAATAGAATTCAGAGAAGTGTGCATACAGCATCTTTAGCACACTTAGATGTGAACTAACGAAGAGGTTGTTCAACATGGCGCATGTTCGGCTCATGCACATTGTGGTGCGTTGGTAGCCCATTCAAAATGTATGTTAAAGTAGTTGTTAAGTCACTCTGACATTGCCATACTATCCTCTATGTCTCCTAATCCTGTGTCCCCCTGTGTGTGTGATTTAAAAAATAAAAAAAATAAAAGGAAATTTGAACCCAAAGGCGCTTGTGTGCAGTGTTGCCCACTATCAGTTTTTAACACCAAAGTAAAAAACAGCAATATTGTCTTTGTTGAAATTGGTAAAAAACAGGACCAGCCTGGGTTACTATAAAAAAGTAGAAAGTTTATTGAAGACTTACATATAAAACCATGGCAGGCTTGGGAAGGAGCCGGGATGCTCGTTGCTATACAGGCTGGTTGACAGTCCTCCCTGGTGGAACCGGAGGTTTCCCTGGGCTATAGTGATGCGTGATCCGGAAGGAGATCAAGCCACAGTGTCCTCACAGAGCCACTGGAGATGGTGTGGGCTGTGCAATGGAGGTGACGTCTGCCTCACTAGTATACAGAGGCCAAGGCAGGGAGGGGCCGCAGCAAGAGCTCTCACCGGTACGTTCTCTCCTGGTGTCTGCAATGTAGGTACTGGATAGTGGTCCCGTCAGCGTGACGACATGTTTCGGGGTGACATGATTAAGCGGTGTCGCGAAACATGTC
>BLSH010540822.1:219233-253432 GCA_018402905.1 Glandirana rugosa
GCGGACTTCTTCAGAGAAGGTGGAAAAGTGTCGAGAATGCCACTTCTTCGAAAAAGTATACACCCCCACTCTCTAGAAAAGGGGGTCTACTATTTTCATGGGTTGATAAAAAACATTACCGGAATGTCGTTTGTCAAACGTGGTCCAAGGGATGTACCTGACATATGGGAATAATTACCGATTCAAGTGGAAACCTTGTACAATGTACAAGGTGGGCATAAATAAAAAACCTATAGGTTGGTATTTAGAGACCAGGCTAGTGATGTAGCTGGGGGCTAATTTGTGGATGGCTTTGTAAGTAGTTGTTAGTATTTTGAATTTAATTAGTTGTTATCATATTATTCCTTCGTTTTGACAGATTTCCTCTAACTTCGGGTTGTGTCTACAGGACAGGAAGAGAAACCTCACCAGTAGGACACATATGGCAGAAAAAAAATACAGGTTTTTAACAAACCATTCTCTATCCAAAAAATAAATACGGGTGGAACATGTAACATGTTCCAAAGGTGAACTTAGCCATTAATAAGGGTATACAGTCCATGTAGGGAACCTGGTGCAAACTGTTTGCTGTAAGGCCATTACAAAAAATAGTTGGGTACTTTTATCATCTGGGGGAAAAGATCTCTCACCCCCACATATGAAAAAGCTTCTTCACCGTAAGAGCTGTGAAAAGGTGGAAGAGACTTCTTCAGGCGCTCTAGTTGGACATATTTCTATATAAATTTCTATTGACATTTGTAGATAATAATAATAATACTAAAATAACGTCTTAGCTCATCGAGGAGGATTTTTTTCCCCTTTTGGATCAAACTGGACTATGCTTTATAAGGGCTTTTTGCTTTCCTTTGGATAAACTGTGGGTTTGGGGTTCTATATACGTTATGCAGGTATTCGATTGGTTAATTTTATTTACTTGTTTTTTTCAATCAATTTATATATTTGTTGAACTTGATGGATGTTTTTTTCAGCCTGGCCAACTATTTAAATATGTAATTTGAAATGTAAAATAAAAACAAAAAAGTAAATTGACTTTAAAACATCATTAAGTCAGCCAAGTTGAATTTTATACTGTATACCGACAACAATGTATTTACTATAAAGAATCTGTTGAAGCATCAGCATTTATATAGAATGTAATTGGGGTTAATCTTCTGCTAGTATTTGCAAGTCATGATTTTTTTCTTTTCTATAAAACAAGATGAATAATGAGTTTCCTGACATGTAGGTAGCTGTAATGCTTTGAAATGCTCTAGGCTGGAAATCACATCTTCCAACAATACCTGAGACATGTACCAACTCGTCTAGAGTGTGATGTATAAACACTTTGAGATAAATCTAACAATGCTGACCAAGTAAAAGCTAGAATAGCTGATCTATCATCACTTTTAACAACATGTCACCTTATGGAAAATTAAACAATGGTGTATTAAATACAACATTTCCCATGGTTCAGCTAATGCTGCTCATACATTTTAGGGGTAAAGCGCTGGGCCAATGACTACATAAATTCAAACGCTTGGCTCGGCCTATGGTAAGGAAAACAAGTGCAGACATTACTAATGTAACATTAAGTACACAATAATTGGACAAAATATTCTAACCTGCCCACTAAGTTACTGCCCTGAGAAGTGTCAGCTAACATACTTTCCAAGTGCCTATAGACATTAGATTGTCACCAAACCCAACCAAAAACAACTATCATCTAATGTTTTAAACCATATCTGAACCCAAAACCAAAAATGTATTTAATTCAAGCTTTCCAAACCCCAAATTAGGTGGCTGTATACGTTTCATTTTCTTTTTAGTATTTTACCGTGTTTTTCCATAGCAATCATTTGAATAGAATACATCATAGCTTTTAACTGTCCCTGATTTTGAACAAAGTCCCTCTGTCCCTCTTTCCTCTTCATTTGTCCCTATGTTGGTCTGGTCTATATAGTTGTACATAAAATGCACTTTTTTATCATTCAAAAAGGGTTTCCCAGTGCTAAACCTTTCAATTAATTTCTAAATTGTTGCATTTGTAAATTTCAAAAGCCAGTCAAAAGGAATAGTAGTGGTAAAGAAAGCACTCGTGGGTTTAACTATTATTATTATTTTTTTTTCATAATTCCCCTTTAAGGGGAAGGGGGTGTGTCCTATGCCTACATACTTTGGATAATAGGTGTCCCCGTCTCAAAAAGTTGGGAGTTATGAATACATCCTGTCACCAAGTGGCTATGCTCGCTCCTCCACTGTATCTGTCCCTCCACAGATACAGTGGAGGAGCGAGCATAGCCACTTGGTGACAGGATGTATTCATAACTCCCAACTTTTTGAGATGGGTCCCTGCAGCCACCCAGACTTAACTGCGTTTTTTCACAGGGAGAATAGTAGATTACAGGAAAAAAGATAGCATTGTGGGTGTATTACTGGCAAGATCAGAAGGTGATTTTTGTGCTACATGTGGAGGTAAATAATGTGTGAACCCATATAGTAGACATATTGTGATATGTGCCTTTTTTAACATTTTGATGTACAGTAAACTTTATGTTTTATGTGTCCCTTTTACCTACATAAAAAAAGTCCATGGCTACTTCTTTATGAACAAGGGCATTGGGACACCTGCTAATCCCTAATCAAAAATGGAACCAAAATATGAAGACTCCGAAAAACACTTGTCCTCAACCTCTAAGGAAACTATACATGACTCAATCTTTACCTAATGGTCACAGCCGGCCATCGCATTGATTGGGATAAAGTTACATATACCCATTTTAATGGACCTACATTGGAGGACAATCATAAAGAGTGCAATGTAAAATGATCAGGGGAAAAACATCAAATGAATTCTTTATTTACCTTTTTACTTATATTTTCCTCACTTCTGGGTGGATGTTGGTGAATTCTTATGAAGACTCGGGGATGTTGGAGAGAAGATTCCAGCCCCAGAAGCCCAATCTGATGGGAACTACGTGGCTTAACTCTATGACGAGTAGAAGTGTTATTATGGAGATTTCAATAGGGGAGTGTCATATCACTGCTAACTACAAAGCTGTGAGATAGGTTGACCATGCGGTTGAGATCTTTGGCTCAGTGACTGAATCGCTGGGGACTTCTCAAAAAGGAAAAATGATTTAAGTACACTAATCCTGTTAGTTATGGTGCATAACATTTTTGATATACAGTGGTTTACACAAAGGAACAGATGTTACCCACGGCAAACATTTATAATTATCATCTAAAAATGTATATGGAGTCTGCATGTTTTCCCTGTGCCTGCATGGGTTTCCCTCGGGTTCTCAGGTTTCCTCCCACACTTCAAAGACATGCTGGTGTGTTAATTGGCTCCTGTCTAAATTGGCACTAGTATGTGTATGTATGAATGTAAGGAAAGCCTAGTACACACAAGCCGAATGTTGGGTGACAACAACCGATTCTATAAAAACCGACCGACATTCGGCTTGTGTGTATAGCAGCTGGTCCGAAAGAGATAGCCGTCTTATACATGCATGTTTATGACTTGAAGACTGCAGTCCACAAACAGTCACCATCAAATTTAACTGAACTTGAACAGTTCTGCAAAGAGTGGGCAAATATTGCAAAGTCTAGATGTGCAAAGTTAGCAGAGACATATCCCAGCAGACTAAAGCCTGTAATTAAAGCAAAATGTAGTTTAACAAAATACTGACATAAGGGGGTGATCCTTTTTCCAACTCAATGATTCTGTTTATTTATTTATTTTTTCTAGATGTTAGTTTTATATCTTTGCTTGGATGTTATACAATGCACTAGTATATACTGTACAGCTGGACAAAATTGTGTCTGTCTTCATTTCAGGCTGCAAAGCAACAAAATGTGATTATTTTAAAGGGGGTGATTCTTTTCTATACCCACGGTACATAATACTTCTTTATTTCTTCTTCCTGCAATTGTTTTATACATAGAGCCTATTTTTTTACTTTTTTGCATTAAGTTTGAAATAGGCTGACAATGAAATCAATAGGTTACACACCCAGTCTGGATGTTGGCCTAGACATGTGGGGGACCCCTGCAGTCTCTGAGTAACTCAGTCCTGCTGTGACCAGTAATGATCATTCTTTCTCTTGGACTCCACATTCTATGGAAGTATAACTGAATACCCAAGCTATCAAAAATCTGCAGTATAGTGGACCCACGCTGATGTGAAAGTCTGGGGGAAGGAAAGAAAATCTTTGCAAGACAAACAAATACATTATTATTGCATAATCTTGCAAGTCCGTTCATCTTGGTAAATGTTTTTTTCAAGGTGTGTTATTTAAAGATCTATATTTACTGTATGCCCATATCATTGCAATCTCTTTCACAAACTCCACAGTTACTTTTACAGCACAAAATAAAGAATGTAAAGCAAACCTGTGCTTTCCCAATTAAATGCAAAGCAACAGACTTGCATTAATCCCCCTTTACCGCAAAACTGGTAATGGAGGAGAGTGTGACTCATTCGATGTAACAGTGCTGGGCCAATCTGTCACACAGCAAGTCCTGTATGTAAGCTAGGCCTATGGACTCACCATGTTCTGGTCCTGATGTCCGCTTAGCCGGCGCAGGGTTCATTGCACTGGACATGATCAGATTCAGGCCTGCACTGGACATTACAGTCCACTGCCAGAGCACTGGGGAGCACTGGCTGCTGGGGAAACAGAGGATCAGGTAAGAAAAATGCTTTTACTCTTCCCTTAACCTGAATGAGGTTAAAGTTAAAGTGGTTGTAAAGGCAGAAGGTGTTTTATCTTCATGCATTTTATGCATGAAGATAAAAAAAAAAACTTCTGCGTGTAGCAGCCCCCGCAGCCCTCCAAATACTTACCTAAGCCCCATCTCGGCTGTCCGGGAGCAATGGCGCCATTGCTGTCAATCAAAGCCAGTTATTCAATCAGGAGAGAGAAGGGGATGGGCCGAACCGCGGCTTCATATCCGAATGGACACACAGCTTGGGTGCCCCCAGGACAAGCTGCTTGCTGGGGGGACACTCGCCAGGAGGGAGGGACCAGGAGCGCCAGCGAGGGACTCGAGAGGACGAGGATCTGGGCTGCTCTGTGCAAAACTCCTGCACAGAGCAGGTAAGTGTAACATATTTGATATTTTTAAAGATGAAAAAAACAAGACTTTAGTATCACTTTAAGCCTTGCAGGGTGGGCACAGCCTCACTGCAAAGGAGGGATTTTCACATTTTTCAGATTTAAAGCAAAAAAAAGTAAAAATTGTCCCTTGCAGTGGTGCTTCCCCTTCACTGCAAGGGTTACTGTTTGTTAAGGTCTAGGGAACAGGAAAAGCAGTTAACTTACCCAAAACTCCACTCACTGGGCAATCAGTACTCTCCTATGCTCCAGCAGTGCGCCGTTCTTTGGTATTTTCATACCCAATTCACAGCTATTGCTTCCAACCACCAGAGCACTGTTGAGAAGAGGCTGCAGGGACCGGTCTTGCAGCATGGAGGAGCCTGCAGGAGCTTTTAGGATGGGGTAAGTAAAACTACCTTTCCTTGTCCCCCAAAGCATGGAGCATTTAACCCCCTGTAGTGCAGGAGCAGCAGCCCACTGCAAGGAAGGATTTTAGATTTACAGCATATGCTGTGTTTTCCGGCATGGAAATGCACAAGTGTCTCTTGCATCGCCGTGCAGGCAGTCTTACTGATGCCAATTGGGATGCAGCAGCTACATGGACACAGAAGCCTCTCCCAATTTGGCATTTGTTTGGGTCCGGGTGTGTGCAGGTGCATGTCCCCAAACTCACACTGCCTGCATTTGTTGCCGAGCACCCGCACCTGTATAGACCTCAAATTGAGAGCAGCATCGGTGTCCGTGCAGCCGCTGCATTCCAATTGATATCAATGAGACTGCATGCATGGGGATGGGCAGAGCCCCAGTGCACCCCCGTGAGGGTAAACATGTTCCTTGCATGGGCATATGCTGTAGTACACCCTGTGTGATCGAGGCCTTATTTTCCCTACAGTTCAGCCTTACCCATTGCATAATCTAAAAACTACTAGCCATGCCTAAACTGAGCATGTCATTAGGCCGTAAAACAAATGTATAAGCAGCATTCACTACTCCAGTCTCTTGTAACCTGCTACACAAAAGATAATTTCTTTCAGGTCTTGCAATGCTGCAATTTACCTGAGTTCAGAAAATTTTACATGATTAATTGCATTCATATAATTTAATGGGTCAGGTAATTCATCTCCTTTTCAAGAAAGATTCCAGGGATTTTAGACAGCAAAGGCCCATAGAGATCATGAACACTTTTCTAAACATTCAGTCACATAGACTCCCAAGAGAAAAGGCTGACATTGCTTTGCCCCTAGCCAGCTGAAATAATGCTAATGCCTAAAACACACATCTCCTGTAATTTGCAGTCTGTATAATAACATTTGCTAGATGTTTCAATGCCCACAATGCTACCTAAAAAAAAGGTAATTTGAACAGGAGGGAATAGATACCACGTGCCAGATATCCTACATAAACTACAGCCTTGTATTCACAGATTGTGACTGTTAATCTGAAAATGGCAGTATGATGCCCCGATCCTTGGCCTGGCTATGTCAGTACACTGAAAGCCAAGGTTCCTGAAAATAGGAGTTGGATTCTCCCTATATCCTAGAGTAGTGGTCTCCAAACTGCGGCCCATGGGCCACACGTGGCCCCTTGCTTGCCTTTATTCGACCCTTGAGGGACCATCCACTAACACCAGTGATGGGGCACTATTTTTCGCCTAAATACCAACAATACAGCACCATTTCTCCTGGTGATATCAACAATGGGGCACTGCTCCTTCTACTAAAACCAAAAATGGGGCACCAAAGATAGGGACCTATTCCTCTCACTAAAAACAATGAGGAGGCACCATTTATTTCCACTGATGCCAAGGCGTTTTCTATTCCCACTCGCCAAAGTGTGGCCCACTTAAAGGCTGAAGGACAGGTAATTGGCTCTTTGTTTAGAAAGTTTGGAGACCCTTGTCCTAGAGGGCCCATAATACGGAAATGAGCTGTCCAATAGGGGGTTCCCTTCAGGCATGTCTAAAACCGAAAACAAAAATGTAATATATTGTAACTTTCAAGTCCTAAGATATAGTGCCTGCATTCGTTTTCTTTTTCTTTTTTTCCCTTATATTTAACTGGCAAAACTTTGATCAACACATTTCCTGTCGGTCTGTGGCCACACTCATTTCTCCACTGTATCTATGGAAGCAACTGTGGTTGGCATACATGGTTGCTTATTTCCATTGCATGGGGGCTGCTGGGATAAGTAGTTTACACAAGAAAGATAAGGTATGTGTGTGTTTCCTAGCTTACAGGAAGTGGCAAGGAAGTTCAGCTTACAGGAAGTGGCAAGGACACTGGCAGGACAACGGGTATTTTTGTAGTTTGCAGCAATATATTACAATTTTGTTTTTGGGGATACATATGCATTAACTCTCAGCTAAGCAGCATTGGATTTATACATACACAAGAAGTTTTAATTTTAATGGACACTATGGACTTATATTGGTGCACAATTTATAGACACTTGGCTTCATTGTAGTCACAGAGCTACATTTAATGAGCACTTTAAATGTGTTTGTTATGATTTTATGTATTTTACAGAGCCTTCCTTCTGAACTACAGAGGTGTTGAGAGGAGGAGTTTCAGGAGGTGTAGTCAGTACAGGAATCACTACTTGCAGGCAGCAAGGTACCATGGGATATGTAGTTCTTAAAAATGGAAAGTAAACATCAGAAGAGAAGCAGCAAAACATGAAAGGAATCCAGGAAGTTGTGGAAAGAGATGACCAGCAGACAGGCAGCGCTCACAACATGGCAGTAGATTTTTAAATTAAGCTTATTTTGGATTGTCAAAATTACTATTGTTTGCATGGCTGTTACAATACTGATGTTAAAAAATTAAAGTGGTTGCCAACTTAAAAAAAGAAACAAAAAAAACTTGTTTGTGCCTCTTTAAAGTATTATAATCTGTTTTGTACCGTTGCTATTGTATTATCTGTTGTTGGGAAACTACAGTATAATACCTGGTTGATCCTGCTTGTGTTCCTCCTCCTCACTGTAAGCTGACAACGCTAGCATGGCAGCCGATCCATGCTAGCATGGTCAGTTTATGTCTTGTGTCATCACGTTCTCATCTCGCTGTCTATACAGGCTCGTTGTGCCTGTGAAGTTCCGTGATCTATACAAAGCCTCGCCCTCCCGCTTATCCCTCCAGCCTTGACTAATGCCTTCTGTAGTGAGTACTAAGCTCATGCCTCCTGGCTCGATTGAAAGCAAATTCCCCTCCAGCCGTTCCTCTTCTCCCCTCTGTGCATTGATGTACTGACCTCACACTGGGCACGCCCATTAGCAGGTCTGTGCATCGTCCTGGACTCTATTGTGATCACGTGACTTGCACTTCAGAAGTCATGGAATGGATAAAAGGTACTTTTTTTTTTTTTCAAACAAACAACCAACCGCAGAGCCATGACAGGTTTACATTTCCTACATTTCCAGTACTTCAATTACCAAACCGCTTTAAAGTGGTTGTAAAGGCACGCGTTTTTTTTTACCGCCATGCATTCTATGCATGAAGGTAAAAAACCTTCTGTGTGCAGCAACCCCCCCACCCAGCCCACCCTAATACTTACCTGAGCCCCCTCTTGATCCAGCGATGTCTATGAGAGTCCTGTCTCTCCGGGACTCACACTCCTGATTGGCTATTGGCAGCAGCAGGAACCATTGGCTCCCTCTGCTGTCAATCACAACCAGTGAGCCAATCAGGAGATGGAGGGGCGGGGCTGAGCTGAAGCTCTGTGTGTTAATGGACACACAGAGCTGTGGGTGGGGGGCGCTTCTGCTCGGACACTCAGCAGGAGGGAGGAGCCAGGAGTGCCAGTGTTCTGTCAAAACAGCCAACTCGTTGAAATCTCCAACCACGTCACTTCTGGTGACTCTCCAGCATCAGTAATTGGACATTTCAACCTGTTGGCTGTTCTGTCACAACACTGGCAGCGTATACACTCCGGTAGACAATATAATCAGTGGACATTGTTAGTCCTCCCACTAGTAACCAGCAACATAGCCGCCTCCAAGTTGGCGACAACTTTTTGTGGTTTTACACTATATTACACTCCATATTATATCTGTGAGTGACCAATGAAAGAATGGAGCGCAATAAGGATCAGGGGATACCCTCCAAGCAATTTGTATGCTGTCCCTGTGGATGGATCACTTCTGTTATCTACACACATGCGATACTAGGCTCTTATAATGTGGAGCCTAGGCATCTGGTAAGCGTGTATTTTATACCCTATCACGGTGGAAGGTGCACTGGATGGTGTTTACAGCACAATTTTCTGCAGAGTCACTTCATTTGAAGACACTTTCAACACATTACAGACATTTTATGGACTGTTTGATATATAATCATATCTCATGTTTATCACTATTTGCACTTTATGAACGCATGCATCTTTTATTGCTTACGACAACTTTTTTCCACCTCTGTTCTATCAAAACAGCCAACTCATCACGTCCTGCAGCGTATGCCCTGCTGGTGCTGTGTTAAAACATCCAGCTTTTCGAAATGTCCAATTACTGATACTGGAGAGTCACCGAAAGTGACGTGGTTGGATATTTCAACGAGTTGGTTGTTTTGACAGAACACCAGCGTGGGACCCGAGAAGAGTAGGATTTGGGCTGCTCTGTGCCAAACCACTACACAGGGCAGGTAAGTATAGCATGTTTGTTATTTTAAAAAAACAAAACACAAGACTTTTATATCACTTTAAAGCGGTTGTAAACCGCGGCTGTTCTAAAAGAAAAAAAAAAAAAACACCTGCAAGGCAATGGCATGATATGCTAGTATGCATTGCATACTAGCACATTATGAAATACTCACCTTGGAACAAAGCCTTCCAACGCTGTACTGTCATTGCTGAGATGGCTGACATCTTCCCCCAGTCTTTTTTTCTGGGTTTGTGGTTGGCTGGAGACACAATGACGTCACTCCTGCGTATGCGTGCAGGAGCCCTCGGTTCTGGCACGAAGCTCTGAAGTTCCGGCAAGGTATGCTGGTGTAGCGTCGTTTATTGAAACCCCACAGAAATGGAAACCGGAAGTGACGTTCCGTCGCCGCCATGTTGCTACACCCACACTCGCCCGCACTAAGGATACAGACAGAAGGCGGCAAGCGGACATCCTTGTACACTCACCGGAGTGTTTAATTCCACACTTATTTTTAACAGTAAAGGGAACATACATACTGAAATACAGGATTTAGAAATCCGTCTCACTGTTTTGATGTTAAATTTTAAAAGCAGCGGTGACCTTTGCTAAGCTGTGAGATCGGCAGGCTTGCCACTGCTTTTAAAATTGAACATCAAAACAGTGTCACGTATTTCTATATACTGTATTTCAGTATGTAAGCTCCGTTTACTGTTAAAAATAAGTGTGAAATTAAAAACTCCGGTGGGTGTACAAATATGTCCGCTTGCCAGCTTCTGTCTGTATCCTTACTGCGGACGAGTGCGGGTGTAGCATCATGGCGGCGGCGTAACGTCAATTTTGGTTTCCATTTCTGTGGGGTTTTAATAAATGACGCTACACCGGACCAGAGCGCATGCACCAGTGACGTGACCGGCTACATCCAGGGGGAATATCTCCTAAACGGTGCACGTCTAGGAGATATTCATTTTACCTACAGCTAAGATTTATTATAGGCTTACCTGTAGGTAAAAATGAGCAAGCAGGTTTTACTACCGCTTTAAGTGTATGCTGTGACCACAGAACTCACAGGAGTCCCAAAATACGGTATTGGTATTCAGTTAATGAACACCGACAGCAACAAAACAGAACCGTTTAACTTTTCCCACGTGTAGACCCAGCACAGCAAAGGACCGGCCCAACAAAAAGGTGTTAATCTGAAAAGCTGCCCTGTCACAGGCCTTGCACACATTACAAACATTCTTAGGCAGCTAACAGAAATATTTGTTAATGATTAAACACCAGACCACAGGCCCGCTTAGGTTTATCACACAAAGGAATTCTGTGCTCAACTGCTTTGTAGACATTTCCAATACACAATTAAACGGAGGGGACATACGCAGAATATATTATGGTGCTTACGTCACCAAGCAAATTAAAATGCCAACCACAATTGCTATGGAAACCTCTCTTTTCTACTTAAAACTGACAACCAATTCACTTCTTTTTTTGGTTTAATGAAGAATGAAAGACAAAAATATATAAATAACTCAGCACACTATTTGTACCGCTAGTTAAGATTGGTGAAAGGAGGTTGTGTTTTATATGCCGCTAATATTTCTGAGGCCAAATCCAATGCACATTCCTCTCTTATCTAGCATTGCAGATAAAAAAAACAAAAAGCACCTTTTATTACAGGAAGGAGACGAGTATTGACTCAACGCAATTTCACATGTCCCATGGAAAAATTGTACTCCTACACCAGCTACAAAGCAACCGCACATTCTCCACTCCATATGGGAAAAGAATGTCGGGGGAACTGCGTCCAAAAGAGAGATTTATAAAAATGATGTATGGGAATGTTCTACTAAAACCAAGCTGCATTCTTTAGGCGCCCTATCAAAGCCAAATGCCACGGTGTCTGCATGAGGGGCACTCGGTACAAAGAAATATCCATCTTGTGGGAGGTTAAAGTTGGCCATACAAAAGTAGAATTTTGTTCAGCATTTTTTATTTATTTTTGAAGAACGCTCGTTTGGCTCATTTGTGGGGTCAAACCACCATTTTTCTTTGACCAAGAAAGTTCGGAGCAGCAGGATGGAAATTTTTTCTTTTTGTGACATGATGAGTGGAGGTTAAGGCCTTTAATGTCTGAGGAGGTCCTAATGGACTCCGCCAAGGGTTCTATCATTAAATTGCATATCGTGGGTGATAATGGACACCCCATGGTTATTTGAAATACCTTTGACAGAGTGCCCGAGGTATACACCTGGGCTGAGGGTTCTGAATAGAGTGACAGTATAGCGGACCTGATAAATCCTGTGAACCCAAATTTTGCTAATACTCGATCCATGTATTGCCAATGTACCCTATCGAAAGCCTTCTCTGCGTCTAACGCGAGAAGCAGAGAAGGCGTTCTGCTTTTGTTCGCATAGTCAATTAAATTTATTATACGTCTCACTGCATCTGTTGTTTGTCTCCCTTCTACGAATCCTGTTTGGTCCTTTTTAATAAGACTTGGGAGTAATTTCATAATTCTCTTGGCGAGCACTTTAGCCAGCATTTTTGTGTCCGAATTTAGTAGGGAAATTGGGCGAAAGTTGGCTGGGGTTATTGGATCCTTCCCTGGTTTGGGTAGAGTGACCACATAAGCTCTTAGCATTTCTTGGGGTAAAGAGGACTCTTCTGTTGCTTTGGTGAACACCTTTATTAGCTGGGGTATCAATTCCTGTTGATATATTTTATAATATTCATTAGGGAACCCATCAGGTCCAGGGGATTTACCTATTGGAAGATTTTTTACTACGTCCGTTAACTCTTTTGTGCTCAGGGGTGCGTTAAGTTCAGAAAGTTGTGAGTCTGTTATTGTTGGTAGGTTTAGTTTACCCAAGAATGCCTGTATGCTAACCAAAATTTTTTTCTTGAACAAATTTCTATTGGGGTATGTGGTTTTTGTTCCAAGAAATGACAATCGTTTCAAAATTGAATGTTAAAGTGATTGTAAAGGCTCAATTTTTTTTTTTAAATAACAAACATGTCATACTCACCTCCTCTGTGCAGCACAGAGTGGCCCCTAACCCAGTCTTCTGGGGCCCTCCAGCGGGCTTCACTGGGGTCCCCAGTGCAGGCGTGCTCCCGAGTCCTGCTGTTGTGGGTATTCACACAAACAACGGGACTCAGCCCCTCCCCCTACTCCCGGGTCACTGGACTTGATTGACAGCCGCGGGAGACAATGGCTTCCCAGCTATCAATCCAGCCAATGAGAACCGGAGCAGCTTGAGTGAGCTTCGAGGCTCGTCCCCGTCACAGGATCGGTTCGGGTTCAGGTAAGTAAAGGGGGACTCGGGGGGGGGCTGCTGCAATTGAAAAGGTTTTTTCACCTTAATACATAGAATGCATTAAGGTGAAAAACCTTGAGGGTTTACAACCACTTTAAAAACTACATTTTGAAGTCATCTCAAACTATATTTGTAAATGCATTGAGAATTTTTAGTGCAAATGTTCATTCAAAAAACTAATATTGTATATCCAGCTTTAGGGTCCTTTCACATGAGCGGAGCCCATTTTGACGGGCTCCGCTGCCCAGTGGGGATCCATCCATAGATCCCCGCTGAAACGGCGGATGACAGGACAGTCTCTGCACTCCGTGCAGAGACTGTCCTGTCACAGCTCCATTCTACTCTATGGAGGATCGGATGGACACGGACCGTCTGTCCGTGTTCATCCGATCCGATCTGCCAGACGGATGGAAGGGGCCCAAGACTGGAAAATAGATACAGTAAGGGTATAATTAATGAGGATCTTCACCCTAGAGAGAAAAAAAACATACTGTAGCTGCTGACTTTTAGCATTCACACCTGAGTGTATCGAAAGTCGTGAGATTTTACAGCGATTTTGTACAGGTCAAAAGATTACCAATGGAAAAAGCAGAAAAACGCCTGTAATCTGCCTAAAAAGAAGCTCATGTACTACAGGTGACAGAACGCTCAGATGTGAACATGGGCCATTGAAATGAATGGGATTTTGCTTGTTGGGCCTTTTGGTATTGCAGAGATTCGTTTTTTACAAGCTGAAAACGCTCAGGTGTGAATGGGCCTTGAAATAAAAGGACATTTGCCTGTCCAGGGATCCAGCACTGTCCTCACCCGAGTCAGTTCTTTGCAGGTCTTTGGGTCCCCGGGGCCGGCATTTTTATTATGAGAAGCCAGCTGTGACTCCTTGCGGCTTCACAGCTGAATTCCATGAATGTGCAAGGGTAAAGTTCCGCTTTAAGGAAGAATTCCTGGCACTGGCATGTTATATATAGTTACATTGGTCCAGCTTGAATCAATGTAACTATGTAAATAACATACCTGGCCAATGCCGCTGGAAGCTGTAAATCACTGAAGTAGACACAGCTACTCCATTGAGTTCCACTTGTTTCTAGGTCCCGTGCTGAGCGGCTGGGCTGTTGCACTGTAAATACAGGAGGTCGGGTAACATTCAGAGAATGCTTTGCATGATCTGAATAAATGCAGAGCGCTCTCTGATTGGATGAGGTGGAGAGTGTGACGTCACTGCCCCACCTCTCCACGTCATCCAATCAGAGAACGCTTTGCATTCAACCTGTTTCTGTCCTGCACAGGACTGATTCTGAATGAGAGTGACTTTTTCATTTTTGTTCAGCTGATGCACTTCCATCTCTTTAGAAGTGAATAACCCTTTAGGAACATCTCAACAAACTGACATTTTTGTTGCAGAGGATGCCTAAAATTGACTTTTATTTTAGTGCAGACTTCTGGGAAAATCAGTGAGCCAATCACACAAGCCGGAAATTACATTTCTGGAGGAGTTCCAAACACAGGCTTCCAGGTTGCCATATCACATTGATTTTTACAGAAATTTACAGCATTGCAGGTTGGGAAGGAAATATAATTTTTAATAGCAATAAATTACAATGTGGCTTGTGTCACAATAATATATGCTATATTATTTGCATTTTTTTCCCCAAGAAAGTGGAGTTAACCTTTAAGGAGCATGCTCTTCCAAATATAACTGTAGAAAACCTGGTATTTAACCACTTCCCGACCGGCTAACGCACATTTACTGCAGCAGGTTGGCAGCTCTGCGCGAATTGTCGTATATATACGGCAGTTCGCGCAGCCACAGTTGCAGGCGGGCGACACCGACGTCGGCCGGCAACTCGTGATTGCCTAATACAGAGGCAGAACGGGCAACCGCCAATGTAAACACAGTGGTTCCCTGTTCTGTCAGGGGACACTACAGTGATCTACTGATCCCTGTAATCAGGAACAGTGAGATCTGTCATGCCCCTGCCTGCCCAGCCCCCACACAGTTAGAACACGGTGAGGGAACACAGTTAACCACTTGATCGCCTCCTACAGTTTAACCCCTTCCCTGCCAGTGACATTTATACAGTAATCAGTGGCTATTTTTATCTCTGATCGCTATATAACTGTCAATGGTCCCAAAAAAGTGTCCGATCTGTCTGCCGCAATATCGCAGTCCCGATAAAAATTGCAGATCGCCGTCATTACCAGTAAAAAAAAAATAATAATAATAAAAATGCCATAAATCTATTCCCACAGTTTGTAGACGCGATAACTTTTGCACAAACCAATCAATATACGCTTATTGCGATTTTATTTACCAAAAATATGTAGAAGAATACATATTGGCCTAAACTGATGAATACATTTGTTTTTTTATATTTTATTTTTGGATATTTATTATAGCAAAAAGTAAAAAATATATTTTTGTTTACAGCGCAAAAAATAAAAACTGCAGAGGTGATCAAACACCACCAAAAGAAAGCTCTATTTGTGGGGAAAAAAGGACGTCAATTTTGTTAGGGTTCAACGTCGCATGACCACGCAATTGCCAGTTAAAGCAACACAGTGCCGAATTGCAAAAAAGTGCTCTGGTCAGGAAGGGAGTAAATCCTTCGGGGGCTGAAGTGGTTAAAATTCGTCCATCTATATGTGAAATCTTAGGTTTACCATACACCGGTCGATTTTTCAAAAGATTAAACAAATATTTAATGGTAATTTGACAAACATGAACAACAACATCCTAGATACAGAAATAATTGCTTACAACTGATAGAATTGGAAGATATTGATTGCAATTAGTAACCAATTCCTTCTCTGCAGATGATTGTTTAAAGTGCACGGCAATTACAATCTCAACGTTATCAGCTATTATTCGAATGACAAACCAAAGCAATAATTGCTCACCCTAAAATTGAGCCATGTAACATAAAATAACTGTAAAATATAAGCCGCTTTAACTCATTCTGATCAAGAATTCTAGTCACATCTTCCGAAAACCAAAAATGAAAAAGGAAATCGCATTGGTTGTTCATCAAATGAATAATCTGGTTTACCTAGCATAGAGTTGTTTGAAATATCACATTTCTGTTATTCTGGAATTTCCAATATGAATTTTAAAAATACGAGTGATTTAAAGTGGACCTTTTCTCTTTTTGCTAAAATGTACTTAACATTTGTTTCTTAAAAGAGAAATTCGGGAAATAAAAAAATAATAAAATAAACATTAATACTCACCTAAGTGGATGTAGCATCGGTCGGATGCTGCATCTGTCCCCTACTGCTTCTAAGACTGAGAAATGAGTGATCAAAGGAGCGATCGCTCAGTTCTCAGTCTACATTGAGCAGAGAGCAGGTGACTCTCAGTCACCGTCTCTCTGCTCTGCCCCTCCAGTGCTCAGAAGCGGCTGGCTCAGGCTCATAGCAGTTTGCTGATAGGCTGGGCCAGCTGCCAATTCAAGCAGCTGCGTGGATCCCAACATTAAAGTTGGGATTACTCCATCGTCGAGACCGTCTGAGTGACATCAGCTGGCAGCAGACTTTAGCCCTCTGTCGGCTGAATATTGGTCACAGAAGTGCAGAAAGAAGTGCACTCCTGTGTCTCACAGGAGAAGTATGGCCAAAAGAGCTTTGGCCCTACTTCTTATTTATAACTAAAATGTTTGGCCTTAACATACCTTTTTTAGGTTTCTGCCTCCTTGTTTCCCTAAAGGCACCTTCAACGAGATCTCATTCCTAAATCTCGAGATCGAGATAAAGATCTCAGGGAAGGCTTTTTTTCCCAATAGGTGAATGTAATGTCATATTACGCATGCGCAACCATGAGGCGTCATGCTCTTCATATCGCACATGTGTAGTATTACCATAGTTTGCTACAGGGTGGAATTGATTTAAATCACTAGTAAAAAGGCTTGATTTAAATCATAATTTTTAAAGAGCAACTATCATCTCTGTCCTCCTCCTCTGACCCGCTGTTAAATTATTGACAGTCCCATTCACTTTAATAGGACAGCTGATGATGCCGCAGTGACACAACAGGGTGAGGGACGTGGCGGCAGCAGGTGAGTGGGTGCCCGCTAACAGGCGCTGCCATGATGGATCTGAAATGCCAGGTGCTCTTTAAATGTAGGGACTTATTCTTGCTGGTAGCTAGAATCTTTAATATTTGCAAACAAAATGAAGGTTTCCTATTATGAACAATAAGCTGTCAGGTTATTAAAACAGCGATATCAGAACCATTATATCATACAGTTTGTAGTGTACATAATTTTGCAAAACAATGGGATAAAGGAATATTCCTGAACTTTGTTTTATCTCATGGTTACTGTGACATTGTGTGAATGAATCAGTGCAGTGCATCTTATCTCAGCTTGCAGAGCTTGGATTCACTGAATGAGTTTACCAAAAATGTAAATATTGCAGAATATACAGCCTCATGCTATATAACTAAGCTCCATTTGATGATAAATAATGTAAATTATTAAGGTATCTTAAACAGAAAACTATCTTTAGATAGATTTTTACTCCAAAAGCATTTTATTCAAATACATTTGATAAAAATTAAAAAAAAAAATTCAGATTTAAATTTAAAAACAATCAGATTTAAATAAAATACAAATTTTTTAAATTTTTATTTTGTAAAAATCATAGATTTTTATCCAGCCTGGTTTGCTAAGGCGCAAACGTCATAAGAGGTCTGGCGCAGGGAGCAAGGAAGAAGATGTCAGCCCATGATTATGGAATATTTTAAAATAGTGACATGGGGATACAAGCAGGAAAGAGACAGCATGACCAATATGACCAAAGATAAATAACGTTTTATCTACATACTTTAACCTAGTGTAGGCAACTTTTAATGAAGGTGGGGGTGAAGTAAGCTGTAAGACTTGAAATAATAAAAGGTGAAGTGGTATGATGCCTGGGCAGAAATGAATTGGACACAATAACTCAATACAAAAGAGCACCCAAAAAAGATCTGCTTCTCCCTGGGGTGCTTTGAACTGAAAAGGGTGACAGCAGAGTCATCATATTAAAGACTGTGCTGGAATGCAGACTACTGCAGTAATGCCATATATGTATGCGTGGAATGCCACAGCACCTGACACTTGTTCCGCACCTAATTTTACTTAAAAAATGAACTACAAATGAATCAATCAGCATCAGGAAATACGGCTAGTATTTTCATTGATGTTATCAAAGAATCTTATGAATATATATATACAGGGTGGGCCATTTATATGGATACACCTTAATAAAATGGGAATGGTTGGTGATATTAACTTCCTGTTTGTGGCACATTAGTATATGTGAGGGGGGAAACTTTTCAAGATGGATGGTGACCATGGCGGCAATTTTGAAGTCGGCCATTTTGAATCCAACTTTTGTTTTTTCAATAGGAAGAGGGTCATGTGCCACATCAAACTTATTGGGAATTTCACAAGAAAAACAATGGTGTGCTTGGTTTTAATGTAACTTTATTCTTTCATGAGTTATTTACAAGTTTCTGACCACTTATAAAATGTGTTCAATGTGCTGCCCATTGTGTTGGATTGTCAATGCAACCCTCTTCTCCCAATCTTCACACACTGATCGCAACACCGCAGGAGAAATGCTAGCACAGGCTTCGTGTATCCGTAGTTCCAGGTGCTGCACATTGTCGCCATTCCGCGAGCGGACGCAATTTTGAAGCATGACATGTTGGGTATCATTTTACTCGGCGTAACATTATCTTTCACAAAATTGGCCTAACTTTACTGTTGTCTTATTTTTTAACTCAAAATAGCAAAAAAAACTGTTTTTAACTCGTAACCACCAAACCCAAAAAACAGCCTCCGTCTTAACCACTTCAGGATTGCCCCCTTTAGGACCAGAGCCCTTTTTGCGATTCGGCACTGCTTCGCTTTAACTGAAAATTGCGCGGTCGTGTGACGTTGTACCCAAACTAAATTTGCGTCCTTTTTTTGCCACAAATAGAGCTTTCTTTTGGTAATATTTGATCACCGCTGCGTCATTTCTGATCGCCGTTATAAACAAAAGAAGAGCGACAATTTTGCAAAAAAACCCAAATTTCTTACTTTTTGCTAAAATACAAATCCAAAAATAAAATATAAAAAAACATTTTTTTTCATCCGTTTTGGCCGATTTATATTCTTCCTCATATTTGTGATAAAAAAAAATCGCAATCGGCGTTTATTGATTGGTTTGCGCAAAAGTGGTCGCGTTTACGGATGATGAGAATTAATTTCTGGGGTTTTTATTTTTTTTATTTTTTACTAGTAATGGCGGCGATCTGAGATTTTTAGTGGTACTGCGATATTTCAGTGGACATGTGGGAACATTTTGACACTTTTTTGGGACCATTGGCATTTATACAGCGATCAGTGCTATAAAAATGCACTATTACTGTGTAAATGCCATTGGCAGTGAAGGGGTTAACCTGCAGGGGGCGCTCTAAGGGTTAAATGTGTTCCCTGGGTGTGTTCTAACTGTGGGGGGACTGCCCTAGCTGGGGAAGGGAAGTGATCACAACCTCCATGTAGAGGAAGGCTGTGATCACAGCCCTTCCCCCCTCACAGAACGGAGGTCCGTGTTTACTTACATGACCCTCCGTTCTTTCACTCCGGGGGGGGGCATCGCGGGTGGCCGGCGGAGATCGAATCCGCCGCACGCGCTCCCTGGCACAGTGAGCGCTCACTGGGCTCGATCTCGCAGCCGCTGTCATATGACGGCGATTTGCGCAATAGAGCCACCTTGTCGCCGTCAATTGCCGACCAGTGGTCGGCAAGCGGTTAAAGTGGTTAAATGACAATTGGGCAGTCATCCAACACATTTTTATCATTTTGTTCCCACAAATAGAGCTTTCTTTTGGTGGTATTTGATCACCACTGTTTTTTTATTTTTTGCTAAACAAATAAAAAAATACCAAAAAAAGTTTTTCTTTGCTTCGGTTATAAAATGTTGTAAATAAGTAAACTTTTTAAAGCCTGCGTATCCAGCTTTTGTCTGACAAAAAAATCAAAATCTGCTGCCGAAAGGAGCATACTAACGGTAAGAATTTCGGACAACAGGCCGTCGAACGAAAATTCCCGTACGAAAATCGTATCGTGTGTACAAGGCCTTAGTGGGGGCTGAGAGAGGTTGCTGCACATAGAAGGCTTTTTATTTTAACCCTCTGACAACCCCTTTAAGGTGGGTATACAAGAAAATAGGGCGGTTTTCCTCGATGTTTCACAGCAAGTTAAAACCGAGGATGAAAATAATGTACGAAAATATAACAAAGGCTTTATATATATTTTAATTGTATATTTTGGCGACACCAACACATGTAACTTTTTATCTATTAAAAATGCACGCGGCAAAACAAGAAGAAAAAAAACCCTCTCAGTGGCATTATACCTGTTTTCTTACAACAGTGTAATTGCAACTTTAATTGCTTTTAGAATTTGAATACACAGCCTGAACTTTTTAAATAGCTGCTCGGTAGAAAGTTGATTGCATTTTCTTTGTTGTAGTTGTTCCTTTGTTTTAAATAGTTAAATTTTTAATTACGTGTGTTTAAAGACCATTTCCATGTCAACAGAAAAAAGGGGCTTAATCAGCTCCCTTGGTAGTAAAATAGACTCAATGTAAATATCTAAAAAAGGCACTCTTAGTAGTGTGAAATGAAAAAGTACTATGGTACATCTGCATGTACCTGCCACAAAGGCCTGATACAAGCCACTGGCAAATATAGCAAGATTTTTTTAGGCTGCTTTGAAAATAAACCTAAAGGTGTCTTTAAGTATTGTTCAGATGAAAAAGCAGGGTTTAGTCTAGAATCCCTCTGACGTGTTCTTTGTTATGGAGGAGAAGGCACAGTATGATTAAACTTCTTTCTTCAAAGCAAAGAGTAAACATTACCTAATCATTTTCAGGCCCTTGTTACTTTGACCCAAGAAAACACCTTTAAAGCAAAGCAGATGTCTTGCTTCAAAACAAAAGCATGTATCAAAGGCCGCAACCCGCTCTTGATTAGCTTGATCCAATTTTTGTTCAGAGTCAATGAAAATGATTAAAAATGCTTCCATGAATGAAACCTGAAGCAAACAAGAACTGCAGGCAAATTTAAAAATTATATATAAATATATCCTTCAACGCTAGAAAATAGGCCTCCTCCAGGCCACTTCATCATACAGAGTCCTCAGTAGATAAACTATAAACCACTGTTGTTCTTGGGCTACCATGGACAACATATATACCAGTGGTCTCCAAGCTGCGGCCCTGGGGCTGGATGTGGCCCTTTTCTTGCCTTTATCCAGCCCTTGGAGGACTGTTCCATCCACAACTGACACTAATAATGGGGCACTATTCCTCTCACTGACACCATGGATGGGGTGATATTCCTCCCACTGTTATCAACAATAGGGCACTATTTCTCCCACTGACACCAAGAAAGGGGTGCTATTCCTCCCACTGATATCAAAAATTGGACACTATTCCTTTCACTAAAACCAACAATGGGGTATTGTTTACTTCCACTGATGCTGGGGCATTCTACTCCCACTGGCTACAATCCGGCCCCCTTAAGGCCCCTCGGATCCATCTGTCAGTTTTTCAGACGGATCTGAGCAGGCCACCCATAGACCTCTATGGGCAGTTGGATGTCAGCGGAAATGTGTCTGCTGACGTCCGATCCGACCTGATCCGCACAAAATATACGTATGGGTGATACGTTCACCCATCCATCTAGCGGATCGGATTGGATGAGATCGGATGAAAACAGACAGACGGATTTGTTTCCATCTGATCTCCCCATAGGGGAGAGCGGGGAGCTGACAGGTCCGTCCCTGCACAGAGTGCAGAGATGGAGCTGTCATCCTCCGGTTCAGCGGAGATCATCGGAGTGATCTCCCGCTGAGCTGGCAGACCCCTCTGAGTGGATCCACTCAGTGTGAAAGGGGCCTAAAAGTCTGAAGGACCTTTGTTTAGAAAGTTTGAAGACCCCTGATATATACCATAAAAGACAAGAAAACAAATGTTATAGAACATCAATACTACAAAAATATAAAGCACGCACTAGCATCAACACTCAGAATCCAAAGGAGCCCATTTATAATACAACAATTAAAAATAGATTAGTATAGCCATCCCCATTATAATCCCATCCTCAGTTTTCTATGCATAAGTAATGAGAAACAAAATGCAGCTCTTCATATTTTTCCCTATTTTACCACTTCAGCCGTGGTAAAATAAAGCACCATTCAGTATTTTCAACAGTACTTCACTGATTCCTCTAAATAACAGAGGATAGAATAGTGAAATAGTAAAATATCGGAAAGAAGAGAAGTAGAATTGATGCTGACATTCTCAAAAAATCAATGCTTCCATATATCATGGTTCCAGAAAAACCTGAACATACTGAAATATATTCCAAGTGATGGCGTATCACATACAGTGCCTTGAAAAAGTATTCATACCCTTTAAAATACAACCAAAAACGTAAATGTATTTTATTGTGATTTTATGTGATAAACCAATACAAAATGGCACATAATTGTGAAGTGGAAGGAAAATGATAAATGATTTTCATTTTTTTTTTTACAAATAAATATCTGAAAAGCATGGTGTGCATTTGTATTCAGCCCTCTTTACTCTGATACCCCTAACTAAAATCTAGTTGAACCAATTGCCTTCAGAAGTCAACTAATTAGGAAATAGAGTCCACCTCAGTGTAATTTAATATCAGTATAATTACAGATTATCTGTGAAGCCCTTAGCGGTTTGTTAGAGAACCTTAGGGAACAGACAGCATCATGAAGGCCAAGGAACACACCGGATAGGTCAGGGATAAAGTTGTGAAGAAGCTTAAAGCAGGGTTAGGTTATAAAAAAAATCCCAAGCTTTGAACATCTCATATAGCACTGTTCAATGCATCATCCAAAAACGGAAAGAGTATGGCACAACTGCAAACCTACCAAGACATGGCCGTCCACCTAAACTGACAGACTGTGTAAGGAGAGCATTAATCCAAGAAACAGCCAAGAGGCCCATGGTAACTCTGGAGGAGCTGCAGAGATCCACAGCTCAGGTGGGAGAATCTGTCCACAGGACAACTATTAGTCGTGCACTCCACAAATCTGGCCTTTATAGAAGCGAGGCAATAAGAAAGCCATTGTTGAAAGAAAGCCATAAGAAGTTCTGTTTGCAGTTTGCGAGAAGCCATGTGGGGGACACAGCAAATGTGGAAGAAGGTGCTCTGGTCACATGAGACCAAAATTGAACTTTTTGGCCTAAAAGCAAAATGCTATGTGTGGCGGAAAACTAAGAGTGCACATCACCCTGAACACACCATCCCCATTGTGAAACATGGTGGTGGCAGCATCATGTTGTGGGGATGCTTTTCTTCAGCAGGGACAGAAAAGCTGGTCAGAGTTGATGGGAAGATGGATGGAGCCAAATACAGGGCAATCTTGGAGGAAAACCTGTTAAGAATCTGCAATAGACTTGAGGCTGGGATGGAGGTTCGTCTTCCAGCAGGACAACTACCCTAAACATACAGTCAGAGCTACAATGGAATGGTTTAGATCAGGGATATGCAATTAGCGGACCTCCAGCTGTTGCAAAACTACAAGTCCCATCATGCCTCTGCCTCCGGGTGTCATGCTTGTGGCTGTTAGAGTCTTGCTATGCCTCATGGGACTTGTAGTTCTGCAACAGCTGGAGGTCCGCTAATTGCATATCCCTGGTTTAGATCAAAGCATATTCATGTGTTAGAATTGCCCAGTCAAAGTACAGACCTAAATCCAATTGAGAATCTGTGGCAAAAAGAATGCTGTTCACAGACACTCCCCATTCAATCTGACAGAGCTTGAGCTATGTTGCAAAGAAGAATTGGCAAAAATGTCACTCTCTAGATGTGCAAAGCTGGTAGAGACATCCCCAAAAAGACTTGCAGCTGTAATTGCAGGGAAAGATGGTTCTACAAAGTATTGACTCAGAGGGGCTGAATACAAATGCATGCCGCACTTTTCACATATTTATTTGTAAAACATTTTGAAAACCATTTATCATTTTCCTTTCACTTCACAATTATGTGCCACTTTGTGTTGGTCTATCACATAAAATCCCAATAAAATACATTTACGTTTTTGGCTGTAACATGACAAAATGTAGAAAACGTCAAGGGGTATGAAAATTTTTTTCAAGGGACTGTATGATAAATTCAAGAACTGTTAAAGGGCTCTGGGGATATTGATTTGTTTTTATCCTTAAAGCGGCATTACACCCAATACCAAAGATGTAATATGTTGCAGCTTACCAATCATTAAATGTGATGGCTGCACTCCTTTTCTTAGGCTTTTTTCCCCTCTCTTTCACCTGGTGATCTGGCCAGTAACACACCTCCTGTATTAGAGTGCCCCCAGTCTGGAGAAATAAGTACGGGGGGCACCTTTGGATAGCAGCATTGTCATTCTGGGGGAGAGGGGTGTTAGATGTCCTAGCAGATTTAAATTAAGCAGATCCAACAACAAATGGTAGCCAAACTCCATCTAACTTTATAAGTAGTTTATAGTAGTAGTTTTCCTTTTGGGATTTTTTTGATGAAGATGAATGCAGCCATCACATCTAAGAAATGGTAGGCTGTAATATAATAAATGTTTGCTTCTGGGTTTAATACTGCTTTAAAGTCACATTTCTACTGATACTGTATATTATAGAAAGCTCACAAAACTTGGATATGACTGAGAGCAATAAAAGGCACTTTTATGAATTAAGAATACATGAATAGATTTTTTTAAGCCAGAGTTTAGGGTCACCATCCAAATTCAGAGAAAACCAGGCAATCAACATTTTCTAAAAGGAATTAAATGGCAGCAGCCCTATTTTGACACAGCTTAGTTGTTCTTTAACCGCTTGCCGACCGCTGATCGGCATTTGACGGCGACAAGGTGGCTCTATTGCGTGGATCGCCGTCATATGACGGCGACGGCGAGATCGAGCCCAGTGAGCGCGCGCGCGCCGCCGGAGGCGCGCCCGCATGCTCACTGTGTCCGGGGAGGGCCAGGGAGCGGATGCGGCGGATTCGATCTCCGCCGGCCACCCGCGATGCCCCCCCCGGAGTGAAAGAACGGAGGTCTGTGTAAGTAAACACGGACCTCCGTTCTGTGAGGGGGGAAGGGCTGTGATCACAGCCTTCCACTACATAGAGGCTGTGATCACTTCCCTTCCCCAGCTAGGGCAGTCCCCCCACAGTTAGAACACGCCCAGGGAACACAGTTAAGCCTTAGAGCGCCCCCTGCAGGTTAACCCCTTCACTGCCAATGGTATTTACACAGTAATCAGTGCATTTTTATAGCACTGATCGCTGTATAAATGCCAATGGTCCCAAAAAAGTGTCAAAATGGTCCGACCTGTCCGCTGAAATATCGCAGTACCGCTAAAAATCGCAGATCGCCGCCATTACTAGTAAAAAAAAATAAAAATAAAAACCCCAGAAATGAATTCTCATCATCCATAAACCTCTTTTGTGCAAACCAATCAATAAACGCCGATTTTTTTAATCACAAATATGAGGAAGAATATAAATCGACCAAAACCGATGAAAAAAAATGTTTTTTTATATTTTTTTTTGGATTTGTATTTTAGCAAAAAGTAAGAAATGTGGTTTTTTTTGCAAAATTGTCGCTCTTCTTTTGTTTATAGCGGCGATCAGAAATGACACAGCAGTGATCAAATACCACCAAAAGAAAGCTCTATTTGTGGGAAAAAAAGGACGCAAATTTCGTACCGCGCAATTTTAAGTTAAAGCGACGCAGCGCCGAATCGCAAAAAGGGCTCCGGTCCTAAAGGGGGAAATCCTTCCGGGGCTGAAGTGGTTAAAACACTCTTATTGGAATAAGGATTGTCCCCCTGACTTTTTTTGGACTAAAGTTGTATGTGGACCTCTAAGCAGTGGTGTGGTGCTTCAATTTCCATTTTTGTTACATTACACTACAAGCCAAGGAGATTGTGGAGGTCCTCTGGAGTGTAGAAGCTGCCTTCCGGGGAAATCAGATTATTTACATCAATACTGTAAGATAGCAATAGCAGTGAGATAACCCTAAGGGTCCAGTGCTATTTTTACACTTTCCTCAACTGTTCCGATAAAAGCATCTCCCCAAAAGGACATTCTACAAAAAAATAGGTAATAACATTATTACCTACTTTTTTCAGTCTGTCCTTTACAGCTGATTTGTTTTTATGGAATGATTATGGTTTAGGTATTTACACCCTCGCCATATCAGTGGTGAGTCAGTGAGCTGATTGTGTATTTAGTAACCCCCTTTGCCCTTATTTGCAGTCTTACATGGAGCCCAGTGGTCTAAAGTTGGCCATAGATGGTTTGAATCTCAGCTGGTTCAGCAGTGACCAGCCAACCATGTATGGCCAGGCTTAATGTACCCAAGAAAAAGAAAAAAATTGCCAACCCGGATCAACCAACAATAAGCCTCCAGGTAATACAAAAATCTGTCCAAAAGGAGCCACTCGGGCTTAACACAAAATCACTGGGTGAAGCAATGACCGCTTTTTTCTGATGGGATTTTCTTCCTCTTTCCCCCATCGCTTTTTCTTTTTTGTTAATGTACCCAAGGTCAACTTTTTTTATGCATTTTTACATGCAATTATTGCTAGTGGCTTTGATAGCTGCTAGCAGTAACCACTGTGTTCTCCCGGCGCACCATGGCGCCCCCCAGCATGGGAGGGATTTCCCCATCAACACTGACTATGTTAATGAAGCGATTTGTTCCATCTATGGTTGGCTTCAGTCAGCCCCTGGCTTCTTTTACATCTGGTGTTTTCAAACAGTAAGATCTCCTAATTTCTACTTTGTTTCTATGCACCTGGGAGCTTTGAATGTTCTCTGTCCACCTTTATGCGTTCCAACACCTCTGCTGCATTCTCTAATATAAAACGAATTAAAAGATCTAACAGGGAAAGCGGAAGCCTCTTATAATGACCCCAGCAGGTGTTCAGACCAAGTACTTGAGCCCAGATATATCACCAAAAGAGCCCCTGAGGCTGCATTCACACAGGGGCTATCCGACTTTGGCGCGACTTTGCTAAGCGATTTTTAACGTGACTTTGGGCGACTTGCAATGCGACTCCATGCCAGGCGACTTTGCCTGCGGCCAATCAGAGAAGGAGGGAGTTGCCTTCAAAAATGATTTTCTTTTAAACTGTAAAGTCGCTTCAATATAGATGGGGGATCCAACATGGAGGCGACTTCCATTGAATTCTATGGGCACAAATCGGATATAAGTCACCTTGAAGTGGTACAGGAATCTTTTTTGAAGTTGGAGCAACTTCAGTAGTGTACATTAAAGAGGAAGTAAACCCATCAGGGTTTTACTTCCTCTTTAGTTCCTGCATAGTTCCTGCAATGTAAAAGCATAATTGTGCCACTTACCAGCAGAGGAATCCAGCGATGTCCCCGCTCCAGGCCGCGTCCATGCCTGTGTCTCTTCCTTCCGTGTGCCGCGGACTCCGGCACTGTAATTGGCCGGAGTCGCGAGACGTCACTCCCGCACATGCGCGCAGGAGCCACCATTCGCGGCACGATGTCCGTGGAAAAACGGCACATCGGTCCGTTTCATTACATCGATGCATGCAAATACACTGTACATCTCCTAAACCGTGCAGGTTTAGGAGATATGCAGGATACCTACAGGTAAGCCTAAGGGCCCTTTCACATGGATGGATAGAATCCAGCTTTTAGCTACGGATAGAAGAAGTTATCTACCGCAGCTATACCGTGACAATGCTTTCCTATGGCCCCTTTCACACTCTGCATTTAGCTTTTGTTACAGACGATTTAGAACGATTAGAAAAAATGGATTGGAATGTGTCCAGGAACTATGCTATGCAGCTATCTGCATGAATCTGCAGCTATCTGCAGGTAAAAGCAGTGCACTGTATCATCTACGGATAGCAATGGCAACAAGCATAGAAAATCAATAGGAATCACTTCCGAAATGTCAAGAATGTTAAGAATGTTTCCACTGCAGCTAAACATAGCTGCATGTAACCGTGGCTAATCGGAATGTACAAATGCAAGTAATCGTTCTGATTTGGAGTCTGGCATCTGGCTTGCATTTAGCAATGGCAGAACAGCCGCCCATGTGAAAGGGGCCTTAATATAGGCTTTCCTGTAGGTTAAAGTGGTTGTAATGCCTTTACAACCACTTTAAGATGGCTCCCATTCATTTCAATGGGATTTAAGATGTCAAGCGAATTGGGACGATACAAGTCGGAGCGCAAGTCACCCCTGTGTGAGTGGGCACTGAGAGATATAATAAACTCTCAAGTGTATCAACTCTTCAGCAACTACCACAAAGTGAAATATCCGGTTTTGGGAGGACCGACCCTTTAAGTGCCAGTTCACACCAGATGCAGTTCTGTGTGCTTTTTTTCTGCACTAAAAATGCATGCACAGTGTTTTCCATGTATTCCAATGACTCTAGTTCACACCAGTGCAGTCAGTTTCCGGTGCAGAAAAAATGTGGAGCATGCTCCATTTTTTCTGCACAGAACTGTACTGGACAGTGGTGTATCATCCATGGGTGCAGGGTGTTCACTGAACACGGGCCCTGAGGGGTGGGGGGGGGCCCACTGTGCTCTGAACCACACTGCACCTATGGGTGATCTCTCCCTGGTTGACAGCCGGTGTGGGCTTGCACACGGGCCCACCAATTTCATGATACGCCCCTGGTACTGGAACATAGCAAATTGTATCAAAAATGCACTGGAACTGCGTGTAGTGTGAACTGTAAGCAAAAACTGATCCGGAACGTATCTGGAGTGCATTTTTCTGGTGTGAACTGGCCCTAAATGGGAATTTGATCTCTTCCTTTGGCTACTCCATTCTGCACATCATCAAAGCTCATTGTTCTCCTTTACTGAATAAGCCCGCCGTGCAAATTTCTTGGTTTGAATATTATTTTGCAGCGTGTCTTTCATGAAGTCATTCAAAGGTAATAGGGCTGTCCAAACACCATTTCCAACCCACATCCATGTTATAAAGAACAAGCAGATGGAATAAGGGTGGGACAAAGTTCCCTCTATTTACCTGCCAGGCTGCCTCACTCAGCAGGATGTTAAAAAATGCTCAGGCTGCTTCAGCAGATTCCCAGCCCACAGCAGAACAAACATATTTGTTTTACATCAAAGAGGCCTGAGCAGTTTAGAACAAGCTATAGAATTTAAACACTGATAAAGGAATAATACTAAACACACAACAGATCCACGCAAAAATGTATCTGAAGTTGGCGTTGGCGATAACTGCAAATAACGCTTCTCCTTTTTCTTCCTGTACATGAAAAGCAAACACATTTTCCTGATAATACTCAAAGCATAATTTCCTGTGTTTTATCTCCCTAGAGCAGAATGACAAAGGAAGGAAGAAAAAGCCAGGTACAAAGATCCCGAACATCTTCCCATCCAAATAAATTAACATACACGATTTAACGGGGAGATAGGACAGGGAGGAACAGCAAATTATCTATTTACATAATTGTCACATAATTGCTTTAGCAGCTGGAAGACGGCAAAAGAAAGCCAGCGAAACATCTAAGTGTAGCTCATAAGCCACACAGGAGGACTTTGTCCTTATCATTTATGATTTGCATCTGGTCATTTCTAACAACTAGTGCCATATTAGAGATGCACAATTCTGGATAAAATGAGAATCACAATTTTTTTGTTTAGAATACAGATCACGATTCTTGGCGTAACATCATCTTTCACATTATACAAAATAATTGGGCTATCTTCTATCTACTGTTTAGTTTTTTTAATTCATTGAAGTGTATTTTTTCCTAAAAAAATGCTTTTTGAAAGACCACTGCGCAAATACCGTGTTACATAAAATATTGCAATGATCTCCATTTTATTCTCTAGGGTCTCTGCTAAAATATATATTATAATGTTTGGGGGTTCTAAGTAATTTTCTAGCAAAAAATGTGGATTTTAACTTGTAAGCAACAAGTGCCAAAAAAAAGATTAGGGCTCTTTCACACATGGGGACCGTTTAGGTCTGCCTGTCAGTTTTTTAGGTGGACCTGAATGGACGCTCCATGTAACTCTTTGGAGCAACGGATGTCAGCGGTGACATGTCTGCTGACAACCGATTCACTCCGCTAAATCCAGACGGATGGAAACCCTATTTTCCCTCCATCTGGTGTATCGGATGAAAACGGACAAGTGGATCCGTTTTCATCCAATCTCCCCATAGAGGAGAGCGGGGGCTCTGACAGGTCAGTCTCTGCGCAGTGAGTAGAGACGGAGCTGTCATCTGCCGGTTCAGCGGGGATCAACGGATCGATCCCTGCTGAGCAACCGGAGTCCGCGAAAATAGACATTGATGTGTGAAAGGACCCTTAGTCTTTAAGTGGTTAAACTGACCTAATTTACAGACGGAAGTTCATTCCTTTGATCTGAAAGAACCGACTCTTTATTGCTGTTGATAAACATTTGCTGGAGTTTTTTTTTTTTTTTTGATAGCTGAGCAGATAACGCTTCTGCACTTGTTTAACATGAATCGGGGAAATACTATATTAAGATGGTGAGGGGGGTTGAATCGCGATAACGATTTTTTAATGATCAATTGTGCAGCTCTATGCCATATATATGTCATGATACTTGACATGCTTTCCTTTTACAGCTCAATTTCAGGAATTCATTTTTTTTACCTACTTACATTGGGTCAGTTTGGCTGGATGTAATTACTATCCATATCTGATATCCGGAGGACCACTGGGGATGCTGTAAATGATTGTAGTAGTCCGTGCTACCTACAGTGTTAAGGGCCATACACACGGGCCGAATATTGAGCATCGGTTCAATAGAAACCGTCTGACATTCAGTCCATGTGAAAACAACATTCAGCTGGCTTCTGTTGAAGGGGCATAACCAAAAAAGGTTTGCCAATCAGTACCTGATCAGCATGTTCTGGATATTCCTGTCAGAGCACAATAGCACAGCAGGGGAGATTGCTGTGCTAACATTGGATTCTTAGTACAGCGGCTCCTCCTGAGCTCTTACGTTTTTTTTTTTTTTCATTGAGCCCGCTGAACTACTGTGTACCAGGCTATAGCTGCAATCTTAAAGTGATGCGTAAACTGTTGGCGCTATATAAATCCTGTATAATAATAATCTTTCGGGGTTTGTATGAGCAACTTCCCCTCTGCACACTGAAGACAGAGGGATGCTTGCTTGGCACCTCTGCCATTCATAGAACACCTTGTATTTTCTTTTTCAATAAAAACAAGGCTGTCTTTGACTGGATGAGGTGAGGATTGTGATATCACTGTCCCTCTGCTATACCTTGTCCAATTAATACTTTGTATTTATTGAAAAAAAAGGTGTTCTATGAATGGTGGTGATGCTGAGAAGTGACCCGCTGTGGTCAGAGTGCAGAGAGAAAGCACAGGACCTGGAAGATCATGGCTCTGCCTGTATGTAGCACAGACTAATACAGTGAATTACAGTATCACCAGCGACCCTCTGAATGTCAGTTATGGATACTTGTCCTGTTGTCAGTATACACAGATCAGCTGATCAAGTGAAAATTTTCCAACAGGGAGGTTGAACAGAAGTCAATCGCTGGATTACCTTCTGGTCAACCACAGTGCCCACACATGGATCAAAAGTTTGGTCCATATATGGGCAGCTTAAGAATAAAGTTCCTGTGACCTGTACTGTACCGTTAAGATATTCTAGTTTCTTGACTGTCACACTGATTCAATGATTTCAGTAATTCCTAAATCACTGACTCCGAGACCTCATTCAGACAGGCGCTGGCACTGTACTTCCTGCATGTGGTTATTGGTTTGCCATATGCACCTGCCCCGAGCTACATGCAGGCAGCCTATGGAAGTGGATGCAGATGGAGCGGCTGCACAGATACGGATAGGCAACAAAAACAATTCTGGCGCTCAGTGGCTAAGGCACAGCACCCCCATGAACACAGTATATGGTACCTATTAGGAGCTCAAATGGCAGCTATGTGGAAAAAAACCCACCAGGAGTGGTGTGGAACAGGATATAACTACAGTCAAGAAAGACCACATATATGAGTGCTAAATGAGAAAACCTAAAGGTAAAAAATGATGATGGATCCCTTGATCGTAAAAATCAGTCTCTGAACAAGTCAATGTAGTAAAACCACTGTAAAATTAATTATAATGATGGTAGAATGTGATAAGAAGCCAGCAGTGAAATCTTCAAACTGCAATACAGTTGGGGTGTGTAAATTGCATGCTGGGCTCACAGGAAATGGGCAGAATGACAGTCATGCAGAAGACTGGCTGTGCTGAACAGAGGAGGAGAGCAGAGGCAGTATTGGACTGTAAACTCTGCAGTATTTTTTTTTATATATACAAGTGGGGAGGCAAAGTACAATTTCATTTTTAATATTTTTTGCTAGTTAGTGAGAATCCACGCTTTGGTATCCTGATTGGTGCCAGAAGGAAAATACAATTCTCAAGAATATGTTAAAAATATAGAACACTTTAAAATTAGTAAAGCATATCTCTTCAATTAAAACTGTTTTAGACTGCACTGTGCAATAAGACAGCAGCATGATCTTTCTGCATAAGATCATCAGTTCAATTGTAGATCTCATCCCTCAGGGCCAAATAATCCAGGGGTTTGTTGGAGCTGCAACCTCTGATACAATACAGAAATAAAGCTAAACAAGAAAACATTGTGATTTCATTATGATGTTCAACTCCAAAAAATAAAAACACAATTTAATTTACTTATGCCTTCCATTAAACACCATTAAATTAATTTCACAAAAAAGTACCAATGGTATCTGAATCTGTGTGAAGGTTTGCTTCCTGTAATCTGCTGTATGGAAGGTCTCACACCAAAAGATATTGGGGCAGAATTCACAGCCAAGGAATGCTCTATTGCTTTGCACAATACTGTCAGTAACAATATGCTTACAGGAGAGAAGAGCATAAGGACTTCCTTATCAGTGTGCTGCTGCTCAGTCATTCACCAATTACAGTCTGAAAGGCTATACAATCTGGCATGGTCACTCTGGATCACAAAGCTGAATTAAAGCCTGTAAGACCTTTCACATATATGGTTTTCAAAAGTGAATTTAGCTATTCTCTCAGAGATCAACTTTAAGAAAATTAATGCCATTTGAAGAGCGATTTACAAAACAGCAGGAATATAAACTGGTTTCTTATATTTGCCATTATCCAAACTGAATCTCTGAAGTAAATATAAGTTCACAGGACTGGTGAGCCTATTTCTGTAGCAAACCAAACTGTTGCCCAGCCAGGTAGCGTATTAGAAATACTGTGTCAAGATCTAGAACTATCTGCCAGACAATGCATTATTCAACCCAGTTATAAATATATGCATATAAGACTGATTACCTTTTTCTTCATGTATGGTAAAGACTCCAACTCCAGAACCATCTCTTATTGAATATCGGATTTCTCCATCTCTTCCTGAATCTTCATCATGGGCCAACACGGTCATCACAGGTGTTCCTATAGGGACATCTTCTCTTACCACTGCTTTGCCAATGAAGTTTGAAAACAAAGGTGTATGTAGGTTTTCGTTCACATCAATAATTTCAATACTAATGTAGCATGTGGATGACAAGGAACTGGGCTTCCCCCTGTCTTTTGCCCGGGCAGTCAGATTATAAATTTGCTTTTCTTCATAATTTAAATCTTGTACTATCCGCACGGCACCACTTAGTTTGTCTATTTCAAATTTCCCATCACCATTTTCTAGAAGACTATATCGAACTTGACCAGAAAGCCCCATGTCAAGGTCATAAGCTTCAATCCATGTAACTAGAGTTCCTACGGGAAGATCCTTTAAACTTTATCTGTTTGATTCACCACGGCACGCCTATCATGTTCTAAATTTAATACTTCTTTTCGTTTAAATATTAGACTGACGGGCCCGTTTTCTGTCCCCCTTCGGGTCAAGGAACAGTAGGTGTACGATGTAATCATAACTTTAATAACTACACTTGCTTTTGGATGTATGTGGAAACAAAAGTTTGAAGTAACCGTTTCGTCACCATTCTCTTCTACAGGGATATCCTTGTGGACACTACTGGCACAACCGGGTACTACTTCTAAGTCCTTCTCTACCTCTTTAGGCTATAAGTTATTCTCTACCAAGACCTCA
>BLSH010540822.1:256827-274581 GCA_018402905.1 Glandirana rugosa
CCCCCCCCCCCCCCCCCCCCCCCGCTGCCAGGCCCGTACAGCGTTTGGACCTGTCAGCAAAAGGGTTAATGCTGCTCAGTGGCTCTGGGCTTCAGCAAAATGGCAGCCTCCAGCAAGAAGAAACAGGAGCAATGCTGGAGGCAATTTACATCACATGGTAATTTTGGTAGCATAATTATTAATGTGGAATGTATGTTCATTGCTAAAGAAGATTATTTTTTATGAATTAGTTATGGGTAAAGTTCTGCTTTAATTCATAAAGCTGGCTTCAACCAAGATTAGTGAGAGTGGGAAAAATGATGTTTTAGGAGTATTTCTGCTTTTCTATGTATAAATGAGCCAACTAAATGTCCAGGGAAGATTTACAACAAAATATATAAGTAGTTTATCAAAAATTAATTTCAGCAGTGGAAGGTGATTATAACTGAACCCCAGGCACTCCAGTGGGGGGCACAGCAGAAATCGGCTAATATCATTAGTACAATCAAATGGGTACACCACTGGGTGTCATACAGCAAATCAACCAATGTCATTAAGGCAAACGCAATGTCGCCTTTTAATTGGCATTAATTAAATTACTGTAGAATCAAGCTGTGCTCCAGAAATTAATTTGATTAACTGTTTATTTGCAACTCTCTATACAAGCTGGGGTTAGGCACCTATGTAGTAAACCATGCAGGTCAGTGCACAGGCCCTCACAGTGTACAATACATATCACATAAAATAAAAGTACACAAAATACCGCTGATAGGAATAGTAAAACATTAGGTATCTGAAGATCTAGGACTAACACTCAGAGTTTTCTGAAACCTTATGCAAAGCAGTCATTACTGGCAATGATATTCATGTAGTATTAAAAATGATGATAAACCAGAGATTTCTTATTTACACTCTAAGCTCTGGTTATGAACACTATAAAATGTCTCTTCTGCAAGGAGGACATTAGGCAGTGTAGGTGGATTTCATTATCACCATTTTAAAAATATTCAGTCATATAAAAATGGTAAAGATATCAAATCCCAACATTCTACTAAACAGCATGGTCACTGTGTGGGAGTCAGGAGGAATATGACTAAGCTCTGACTTGTTACATAGCTAGTTCATGGGTGGTCTAAGGGGCCTGGCAAGAAAACGGGGAGGTATATTGGCTTATGATGCTTTGGAGAAATATGATGTTATACTGATTGTTCCTAAATATAGGTTTACTTCCATTACAGTGGCTCAAAAATGTTATCCTATGATTTCTGTTTCATTTATTGTTAATCAAAACTCTGTAAACAATAAATAAAATAAGCTGCAAAAGGTATTTTTGGTATTTTAGGCCACTTTCACACTGCGTTAAAGCACCACTAGTTTGGCGGCGCTTTACTGGTGCTGCAACGCCGCTTTTGAGGTGGGAGCAGGGCGCCTTTAAAAGGGGGTTAAAAGTGCCAGTGTATCGCTGCTGCCGAAGTGCTTTGCTAGCGCAGTAGTACCCATTCATTTCAATGGGCATGGCGGTTTAGGAGCGGTGTTTACATCGCTCCCGTTCCACCCCAAAGATGCTGCTTGCAGGAGCTCTGTGAATGTCCCGGTGAAGAGTCACACTGAGAAGAATGGGCAGAAGATTTGAGGCGCTTTTCAGGCGTTGTTTAGAGGCAATTTCTAGTGCTGCTTCTACGTCTGAAAACCTCCTCAGTGTGAAAGTGGCCTTAGTGTTTTCTTTCTGTTTTTTTTTTCCAGACTTCTTCATGTTATTTTTTATTCAAATGAGAAATGTAGCGAATGTTCAACAGCTAGCAGAGTTTCTTAAAGTGGTTGTCAAGTCATGATAACCACTTTAAACTACAGATAAGCCTACAATAAGGCTTACCCTGTAGGTCCAGGAAATATCTCCTAAACCTGTACGGTATAGGAGATATCCCCTGTATCTGCATGTGCCGACGTCATCGCCACATGAGCACTGAAGAATCGGCACCCGGGGTAGCCCAGGGTGCCGTTTCTCCTGTATTCGTGCCGTAAATGACGGGTCCCGTGCGTATGCGCGGGAGTGACGTCAGCGGGGCTCCGCCAATCACAGCGCTGGAGCCTGCGCTGTAATTGGACGGAGCCGCAGACACGAAATAAGCATGTCGCCGGTTACAGCAGTTTGCCGAGACCGCTGCAACAACAGCTTCATTCCGAGGTAAGTGTTTAATAATGAGCTAGCATGCGCTGCATACTAGCTCATTATGCTTTTGCTTTGCAGGTTTCCTTTTTTTTATTTGGGGGGGGGGGGGGGGGCAGCTTTACAACCACATTAAAGTGAACTGGCCAAAATTCGAGCTGTGGGTGGCCCTTTCAGCATGGCCAACTTAAAATGATAAAGGCTTTTTTTTTTAATTAAAATAAAAAAGAGGTTATACTTACCTGCTTTGTGCAGCAATATTGTACAGACTGGTCTCTTACCTCCCGTTCTGGAAGTCCCCCGTTTTGCTGTCCGCTCCTTCTTCTTCCTGAGCTGGGCTGTGTGCGTCCATAGACACACACATAGCACCAGCAAGCCACAATCCAGCTCCCTCCTCACAGGGTTTGACTGACTGCTCTCAGTGTCTCCTGTGAGAAGAGGAGGAGAGGATGGTGCTGCAGCAATGACAGTACTCATGTAAGTGTTTAGAGGTCGGGGGGCTAGAACAAGTAGTGGGGGGTTACATTAATGCAGAGAATGCATTAAAGGAGAACTACAGCCAAAGATCATTTGGCTGTACTTCTCCTGTGGATCACAGGTTTGCAGTTTGTTCTGCACTCCTGTGACCCATTTTCAGCGTCCAGTGGTCTGACTTTGCAGAGTCGATCCAGTCTTGGGAAAGTTTGCGACCATATGGTCGGGATCTGCACACATGGCTGGACCAGCACCCGGCTCAGCCTCTCGGCAAGCTGCTGAGAGCTTGAGCCAGCTGCTCCCGCCCCCTCCACAGCCCAGCGCTCCAGTGTGCTAGGAGGGGGCAGAGCAGACACAGTCACCAGCTCTCTAGAGGCTCATGGACGCTGGATGCATAGATTCCAATGGGGGAGTGTTTTTGAAAGCAAGTGATTAGAGCCAGAGGCTATAATAGGCTTCAAAAAAGGGTGGGCTCAGGGCACAGAGCACTGCACTCCGAGCCCACCCAGCTGTGCGACTATAGCGAATGCATATTCACTATTTTTACACTAAATCTCCTCCCCGCCAACCAGGAAGTGGGTCTGAGAGGCCAAAATGTCAGACATTCCTATTGGACACCTAGGAGAAGGAGGAGGAGAGAGGACATGCATGGCGGAAGCCACGGAGGGAAGGACACCGGAGCTCACAGCCCGCCGTGCTGAGGACACCAGAGCTGCTGCCCGCAATCCACCGCCCGCCACCTAAATGGGGTCAGTGCCAGGGGAAGGGGCATAGTGCCGCTCCGCCAGCTGCCCAAGGGGGGGTTGGTTGTTTGCTGAAAACCCACATGCAGCCACTGCCTGTAACCCCATCTTTTTTTTTTGCTTTCTTATTTGTTATTTTTAATTATTTCAGGTACTTATATAGCGCTGTCAATTTACGCAGTGCTTTACATATACATTGTACATTCACATCACTCCCTACCCTCAAGAAGCTTACAATCTAAAGTCCCTAACTCACATTCATACATACACACACACACACACTAGGGCCAATTTAGACAGGATCTAATTAGTCTACCAGCATGTCTTTGGAGTGTGGGAGGAAACTGGAGTACCCAGATTAAACCCACACAGGCACAGGGAGAACATGCAAACTCCAGGTAGGTAGTGTCGTGGTTGGGATTCGAACCAACAACCTTTTTTACTGCTAGGAGGAAGTGCTAGCCACTACACCACTGTGCCACCCTGCTTTTCATATACTCACCTATCCTTTTGCCAGGATCCCTGGCACCGAGGTCAGGATGTCCTGGCACCATAATCTACTGCTTTGCCCAAAGTTACTTGCCAGCATTGATTGATTGGCACAGTGGCTACCTAAGGAGCATGCTTTAAGTAATTACTGTTAAACAGGACCTTTAATTTCAAAGTCAATATTTCTTTCCTGTACACTTGATGACAGCAGCAGACTTTTATCAGTTCTAAGTTTGCCAGTTTAGAAGCAAATGACTGCAAAGCTAAGATTTCTAACTGCATGCAGAGCTGCCATGACAAAGAGCAAATTTCTGCCCTGTCTTCGCACTTAATTTAACAGATATTGAGGAAGTAGAACCGTACGAGAATTCCTCAGGATTTCAAGCACCACAGCACCTGTGGGCAATGTTTTATTTCAAGCTGGAATCTGGCAGATTCCTTACGTGACTGCGGCGAGGCCAGTTTGGGGGTATTACGGTTAAGATGTTTATGCCATCTGTCTAAATGCAAATGCAAAGTTGTATACAAGAATAGAGTGTAACAGGGAAGGCCAGTAAAAGTTTACTACGGGAACAAATCAGAGCTTCTTGTAAAGACAAATGCTGCGATTGTTTAGCGAAGAAAGCAAAAAGTGAATAGGACCTCGGGGGAAATGATTCACATTGTACATACACCTACCAATTTTAGTATCAATTGTAGCTTTAAATCAGCTGACATACTTGTCACTTTTAACAATGGTTAACGGCTTATTGACCAATTCGCTGTGTATGCTTTGTGCTTTCTGGCAGTACTCAAGGGAATATTAGAAAATCTATGAGACTTTCTCTTGTGAAAGGAAGAGAGAGAGCTGTGCATCTTCATTTAACTAAAGGTCAATGTCACAAACTAGTTTTAGGCTTGGGAGAAAGTCAGTAATAAGAAGAAAAATGTACTGTTCCTTCCATCCGCAGAGATGAGCTAACCCCTTACCATCCCTGTTCCTCATTCCATTCAGTCCATAGATTATACAACCATCAGGACAGAGTATACCGCTTTAGGTGCGCTATTATTCAGCTCTATTTATATTTCCAGGATTTATTCATTATCTTCTTGTCAGCACTTATCACTATTCAATGAGGAATTCATTATTTACGTCAAGCGATGTTTTAAAAGAGGTCAATTCAATCTAAACTCAATCACTATAATCTCATATGAGCGTTAACATATTAATGAAATGGTCAATCTTTTCTAAATCAGTGTTCATTAAAAGAAAACCTGGTGCCCCTGCCAAGAAAATCCTCGTTCAGGCACTTCCTGTTGTAGAGTGACAACTGCTTTCTAAAAGTGGTTGTATAGGCTAAAGTTTTTTACCTTAAAGTAATATTAAAGCTTTTTTTTTTTTTTTTAATAATACCTTCTCTGTGTAATGGCTTTACACAGAGTAGCCCAGATCCTCCTCTTCTTGGGTCCCATGTTGGTGCTCCTGGCTCCTCCCTCCTGCTGGGTGCTGCAGCTTGCTGTGGGGGCACCCAAGCAGGCACACTCCCGAGCCGCGGCTGTGTGTGTCCATTCACACACAGAGCCGTGGCTCACCCCCGCCCCCCTCTGTCTCCTGATTGGCTCACTGGCTCCTGCTGCTGCGAAAAGCCAATCAGGAGTGCAAATCCCCGGAGAGACAAGGCTCATATAAGGGGGGGGGGGGATCTGAATGCATGAAAGTAAAATCCTTGTGCCTTTACAGCCACTCTAAAGGAGTTGTAAAGGCAGAAGTTTTTTTTTATCTTCATGCATATGCATGAAGATAAAAAGCCTTCTGTTGTCCAGCAGCCCCCCTAATACTCACTTGAGCCCCAGCACTGTCCAGCAATGTTCACGAGTGTCTTGGCCACTCGAGACTCTCCCTCCTAATTGGCTGAGACACAGCAGCAGCGCCACTGGCTCCTGCTGCTGTCAATCAAAGTTAGTCAGCCAACTGGAAGAAAGAACGGGCAGGGCCAAATGGACACAGGAAGCTGTGACTCGGCTTGGGTACCCCCATAGCAAGCTGCTTGCTGTGGGGGCACCCAACAGGTGGGAGGGGCCAGGAGCACAGAAGAGGCACCTGAGACGAGGAGGATCTAGGCTGATCTGTGCAAAACCACTGCAACAGAGCAGGTAAGTATATCATGTTTGTTATTTAAAAGAAAGATATTTTATAATCACTTTAATGCATTCTCTGTGTTAAGGAGAAAAACATTTTAGGTGCATCTCCCCCTAGCCCCATAAATACTTTCCTAAGACAGGTCTCAGTCCAGTGCTGCTCTCTCTTTCCCTCCTCAACGGACTCAAGGAGAGCAGCAGGAGGCACTGGCTCTGGCTGCTGTCAATCAAATCCAGTGACGAGGGAGTGGGGGCGCAGTGCACTGTGTGTGTCAGTAGATGCACACAGTGCAGCTCAGAAGAGAGCACCCTACCAAGCGGCTTACAGGGGGGATACTCAAAACTAGGAGGAGCCAGGAGCACCAGTAAGGGAAGGGCAGATGAATGATCAGATCCTCTCCCCATTCAGAAAACATGTTCAATTCTGTGAAGAGGACCAGGCATTACTGGAGAGAAGATTTCTACAGGAACCATCAGCCTCCCGGACATGGGACATATTTCATTACTGGTAAATTATGTGACTGCAGCTGTACTAAGCTTCAGCTTTAACAACACAATACAATATAATACAATAAACTGTACACCCTTTTTCAGTTATTTGCCATTCGAAAGTAAATCATATATCTAGACCCATTGCCACTGAAAGGAAAAAAAACATTTTCTTTTTCTAGCCCTATATCTAATGTTGGAAACAATAGTTTATAAAAAAAAAAAATACAATCAGCTGCTGGTGTACGATTGGTCACATCCGTGGTCAGACTCTGACATTGGCACACCTCTGGTGGAACAGGTGACACAAATGCAGATGGCCACCCTGTATTGCAAGTGAATCCACTTTAGAGTGGAATATGCAATTTTCAATTCTAGTAAAAATACAATTCTGAAAAGGGAAATTTCATTTCATATAGAAGAACTTTTGAATTCACAACCTTTCTTTCTTAGGCGGCGTCCATAGTGGCGTTTTACTGCTAGTGCTATTGCTAATGTGGTGCCGGCTTGAGCAGGAAGCAGTGTGATGCCCATTTCTGTGCATCACACTGCTTGTTTTTTTGTTTCAACTTTTTTTGAAGTGCCATGTAGTGAAATGTTATGCCTGTCACTGCACAGCAGTATGGTGGACTGTGCTTCTTTGCAGTGATATGCTGTGCCATCCAATGAAATGTGGACATCTGCACTGCACATAGCGCCAGCACTGCGGTGTCAACCAGGCACATAGAAAACAATTATCTTCTATGTGCACTAACATTTACCTGGGTTTATCCAGTGCAGAAAATGATCGGATCTTTCTGCTGTTGCTTGGTTAAGGCAGGCCATACTCGGTTCAAATCTCGGCCGGTTCAGCAGGTGTACGGGCAGGCTGAATTTACCAAGTTGATCAATCGATCAATTTGGGTACAACTAGCATGCCGGGTGCTACCTGCGATTATCGCCAGCGGCTACTATAGATTCTAGCAATAATCACTGTCTTCTCCCGGAGGGGACGGCTTCCCCCATCGGGAGAGGACAATGGCCCAGCAGGAGGGGTTCCCACATCAACACTGTTTGTGTTGATGGGGAAATCAAGCAAATTTCTAAGGCCTAACCCTATCAATTCTCCTTCACATCATTTTTGATAATGTCAGTGTCATATGGCCCCACTGCTATCAAAAGCATAGCCCAGTATATTGCTTATATAAAATCAACTCGTTCAGTAGGATTCTAGTGATCTGGCTGGCTAGAGATTGCCTTCCTGTCAGTCTAGAAATATAAAGCTGGCTGTAGTGGTGCACATGGTGGATTTCATAGGGTACAACGAAGGATTAAAAAATGGCTCATTTGGAGGAAACCTCTATTTCTTCTGCTGGAGCTGGAGAGAGTCCAAAGAAGGGCAACTAAATTAATAAGGAGACTGGAGGATCTGGAGTGACTACAAGCAATAAATTTATTTTCGCTGGAGTAAAGACGCTTGAGAGGGGACATGACAGCGATTTACAAATATCTCAATGGTAACCCCAGCATAGGAAAAACGTTTTCAATTTTAGGGGGTGTAAGAGGTCACACAATGAGATTGGAGGAGAAGCAATTTAACCTTAAAGCGGAATTCCACCCAAAAGTGGAACTTCTGCTTTAAGGGAAGGTGACCCCCTGACATGCCACAATTGGCATGTCATTTTTTTGAGGGGGACCCTGTTTTCACAGGGCCCCAGGTCCCACTTCCTCTCCTGGTGCCACGGAGCCTGAAAGAAGTTCACCTTTCCCCCCTCCCACCCGGCAATCTTCTGGGACACGTCACAGGTCCCAGAAGACACACCGGCCATTCACAGCCGCAGCGAAAACGTGTATCTTTTGGGATCTTCTGGGAAAGCCGAGCGCCCACACTTGTGATCCCGATGCAGGATGCTACGCTTCGGGCAGCCGCATCACTAAAGCCTAGGAAAGGTGAGTGTCCGATTATTAAAAGTCAGCAGCTACCCTTTTTGTAAGGGTGGAACTCCGCTTTAAGCAGCGCAGGGGGTTTTTTACTGTCAGGGCGGCGAGAATGTGGAACTCTCTTCCACAAGTGGTGGTGTCAGCGGGGAGTACTGATATTTTTAAATGACTCTTGGACGTGCATCTTTGGATCATCAGGGATATGCGAAATGATTATGGGCGCTGACTCAGGTACACCTACACAGGCTGAACTGGATGGACTGTTGTCTTTATTCAACCTTACCTACTATGTAAAGGTGATTCTTGCCATAGTTCCCCCCAGTTAACTATTAAAGTACACTCAACTTTAATTTCTACCCAGATATAAATACTACATCTGTAGCAGTATATTTATTGCAGACTGCAATGTCTCAGGCACGTTCACTTTTCTAGAAGGCTAACGTCAGTCTTTGAGATGCTTATGATACATATAAATTCACCAGATGGTAGCTGTGTTTGGCATACTGCCTTTATTAGGATACATTCACATATTTATACCCTCTGTATTCATACCATCTATATATAGATTTACCCGTGACATATACGGTATCAACTCTGGTTTAATAAATTATACAAGATTTATTTGATAGATTGGAAGTGACATTAGATGATAATATTCATACCAGTCATCCTAACCTGAACTATTCATATGGCTGATTTTCCTAGGGGTGTCTTACTTAAAGTGGATGTAAACCCTAAAAGAAAAATGTAGTTAATAATTCTGCCTAGTAGAGTAGAGCATGTCTTGTCATCTGTGCTCAGTCTTGCCACAAAGAGTTAATCCAGCTCTGAGCAATCCTGTTATCTTTTTTCAGTAATAAAAAAACAGCCTCACAGAGAAATAGGAGAGGTTTCTCCCCAGTGCTGTGTGAGTGACAGGTCATTTCCTTATCACATGCACAGAGCAGAGGAAGCTTCACACTCCCCGCTCCTTTCTCCTTCAGCTGTCCCAGGATTGGATGCTCCACACCTCAGCATGATTGGGCATACTGAATTCATGTGGTGTCTTTCCTGAGTTTTCACAGAATGTTTCTCAAAACTCTGGAATAGTAAAGAAGGAGAGTGTAGAGGTGGGTGTGAAGTCTTGTTTTCTGGTTGAAAGATGTCCAGCATCATCTAGCTCAGTGGTCTCCAAACTGTGGCCTGGGGGCCGGATGTGGCCCTCCACTTGCCTTTATCTGGAACCTTGGGGCACTATTCCACTAATTGACACCAATGATGGGGCACCATTCCCTCTATTGACACCATCAATGGGGCATTATTCCTGTTATTTGAACCCAATGATGGAGCAAGAAAAGCAAAAATTAAGATCAAACTTAAAGTGGTTGTTAACCACTTGTATAAAAAGTTGCCTTACCCTCTGTATTATAACAAGAAGTTACCCTGTGTCTTTGTTATAACATGTATATACTTCTTTGTATAGATAATACACCTTCTTACTAGGATCAGTTGTCGTCTTTCTGCTCTTCTCTCTCAGCTCAGAATTCCTGAGGGTGGGGCTGAGCACTGCTGCTGACTTCAGCTGGAGAGACAGAGCCTGCTGTGTTATCTATATAGATAAGCATATTTATCATATAACACTGTCACAGGGAACTTATTCTTCTAATACAGAGGAAATAGAAGCTTTTAGAGTTCATTATGAGAGCAGAGCAGAGAGGAGAAGCTACTATTGAGAGGAAGAGGGAGGGGGAGGAGGAGGAGCTGAAAGCAGGCATAGGAGAGCTGGGAGTAACAGACTGCACAGACCACGGGCTCTCAGGATCAACTATATGACAAGGGGAGTCAGCACTCGAGGGGGGGGGAGTCAGGACCTGGCATTATCACACATATTCTAGGGGATACAGAGGGATCATTTAAAAAGCAAAAGCACCATGCTGCTAATTGCACATTAAAGAGACAGGAGCAGCATTTTTTGGATTAACAAACGCTTTAACATATAAAATGTGAAAATCAGATTTTTTGCGCTTGACATTAGCTGTGTTTTTTGCTCACTTTCCTCTTTCCAGGTTTTAATAAACTGGCTTGATATTCCTAGATCCTAATTTCTTATACTTATACTCTGAGAAATGCGCTGTGTAACTGTTCTATCACCTTATTAGATGAACACATGCCAAAAAGGGATTGAGCTAATCTTGAATATGTATGAGAAATCCATGTGCAAGACCAGAGCTGTTCTATGTGGAGGCGTGAGTGTCAGTTTAAAAAAAAAGATGACATAAAAATGTACCCATGCATGTACAGTATGTTATCTAAAATAAGAATTCCAAAACATTAAAGTATATTTGAACTGTTACCTTGTACAACAACCTATTCAGTTTAAAATAGAAATGAAAGGCAAAATTGCAAAATGTTATATATATATATATATATATATTGCTATCGTTTTTTTTATTATCATTAGTATTATTTATGTATATTGTTTTAGTATTGCCAGGTGAATATGAAGGAAAAAAATACTTAAAAAATAAAACAAATGCAGTCAGCACATCCAAGGACCGGTAAGCTGTAATATATTCAATTTTTTTATTTGTATTTGGGTTTGGATGTATTAAAAAAGAGCAGGCAGTAAGCTTATTGCTCTTAAGCAGGCAAGTCTCATAAGTATTATCTTATAATTATACTGTCTGTAATTACATTTATACACATATCCCTGAGTGCCAATGCAGGAACTGACTGTTGTTTCATTAGCCTGAACGATAGATAGATAGATAGATAGATAGATAGATAGATAGATAGATAGAACGCTGTGAAGATTATAGTTTAGCTGTAATTGTGTGCAGCAAAGCTTGTATTAATGAATCACTGATATCCTTCAGCTCATATAAGTGGGTGGATTATGGCTGACTAGCATCAAGAAAATAGGCTTAAACAATCTTTTCATTCTTGAGGCTGTTGTATTTCCCTCTGACTGGTGATAGCCTGTGATTTGCATTTATGACAACATTTCTATCTAGGTACCTAGAACAGTTGTGTCTGGTTGACTATATCAATATGGTAGCCATAGGACTGGATAATGTGAGTTATTAGAGACTGATCCATATTCTATTTAGCTCCATCAAGGGCCGATCATCCTCAGGTAATTGCTGCATGCGCGACTACATGCTAACGGCCACGAATAGCTGTGGGCGCTTTCAGACTCTCATTGCTATCAAGGTGTCTCTGTGCTGTATAGAAATAATCAGGGTGGATAAAAATAAAAAAAAAAAAAAAAAAAAAAAGATCTGATTTTTTTTATATAAATCAGATTTTTTTGATTTAAATATTTTTTTTTTATTTGTATCAAATTTATTTTAGGGGTAAATTAATTATCTAAACATCGTTTTCTATTTAAGATACATTAATAATTTCGTTTCATCAGCATGAACTGGACTCTTAGTTATGTAACATGAGGCTATCTATTCTGCAATATGTACATTTTTGGTAAACTCGTTCAATGAATCCAAGCTCTGCGAGATAACATGCACTGCATTGATGCATTTGTACAATTTCACAATAACGATGAGATAAAACAAAGTTCAGGAATACTCCTTTATCCCATTGTTTTGCAAATCTATGTACACTACAAACTGTATGACTGAATCAGTTCTGATATCGCTGTTTTACTAACCTGACAGCTTATTATTCTAAATAGGAAACTTTCATTCTGTTTGCAAATATTAAAGATTCTAACTACCAGCAAGAATAAGTCCTTACATTTAAAGAGCACCTGCCATTTCAGATCCATCATGGCAGCGCCTGTTAGCGGGCATCCACTTACCTGCTGCCGCCACGTCCTTCACCTTGTTGTGTCACTGCCACAGCACCAGCCGTCCCATTAAAGTGAATAGGACTGTCGGTGAGTCAACAGCGGGTCAGAGGAGGAGCTGCTGTTAGACAGAGATGACAGTTGCTCTTTAAATATTATGATTTAAATTGAGTTTATTTAATTTAAGCCATTTTACTAGTGATTTAAATCAAATTCACCCTGGAAATAATCCCCAAAAACTATTTATTTCATCTTTCCCCCACCGCCCTCAAACCTGCCATGGCTAGTAAATGGCTATGACCTACACTGCAGTGTGATTGATTTCAAATTCTCACATGGTTCTGGCAACTTCTCACATACACAACTGCAAATTCCATTTATAGCTTCTTTATGGGAGGCAACATTTGTCTTAGGTATACTGCCCCAACCCTTATTGGAGCAAGATAGAAATTTTGGTTAACACATGCATAATTATAAAGAGAGACTAAATGAAATGGTAAAAAGTCCAGTCCTCAGATTTTAACAGCCCTGCCACACAGCACAGCCAAGGGGATGGCACCACTTATAGCTAAGGCTGGGTTCACACTAGCCAACACAACAATGATCATCAGACTTTGATCCTACTTTGCTCTGTGACATGTGTCCTACAACGATCCTACATCAGACATACATTGGTCTGACTTCTGCGAACAGGGATCCAATGTTGATCCCGACAATACCAGGCACCTTGTGCTCTGGGGATATTGAAGGGGAACCCCCGCCAATTTGAAAAAAAAAAAAAACGGCATGGGTTCCCCCTCCAAGAGCATACCAGGCCCTTCAGTCGCCGTCCCCCCAGAATCTTATCCGAGCACGCAGGTCAGGAAAGGGGGTAAGGAAAAGCAAGAACCCCCCCTGAACCATACCAGGCCGTGTGCCCTTAACATGGGGGAATGGGTGCATTGGGTGGGGGGGGGCGCAGCCCTGGCCATTGATTGTCGGGGTCTACGGGCGGGGGGCTCATCGGCATCTGGAAACCCCCTTTAACAAGGGGGCCCCCAGATCCCGGTCCCCCACCCTATGTGAATGAGTATGGGGTACATTATACCCCTATCCATTCACCTAAAAAAAAAAAAGAGTAAGAAATAAACACACTACACCGGAGGAGGGAGAAGAGCCAGAAAGGGAGAAGACGCCGGAGCTGCCTTAAAAAAATACTTTAAAAACCTGTGCAGTGTGTTTATTTTTGACCCTTTCTTTTTATGTGAATGGATAGGGGTACAATGAACCCCATACTCTTCCACATAGGGTGGGGTGCCGGGATCTAGGGGCCCCCTTGTTAAAGGGGGCTTCCAAATTCCAATAAGACCCCCCGCCCACAGGCCCCGTCAACCACCGGCCAGGGTTGTCGGGAAGAGGCCCTTGTCCTCATCAACATGCCCCAAAGCACCCCCCCCCCATGTTGAGGGCATGTGGCCTGGTATGGTACAGAAGGGGGGGCGCCCGCTCGTCCCCACCCCCTTTCCTGACCTGCCGGGCTCCGTGCTCGTATAAGGGTCTGGTACGGATTTTGGGGGGAGACCCCCCACGCTGTTTTTTGGCGTGGGGGGGTTCCCCTTCAAATCCAGACCGAAGGGATCAAGATCCTCGGAGCACAAGTCACATGCCAAAGTTGGATCAGTTAAGACAATGATCTGACTTTGATCCGACTTCAATGATATTTAATGGGCTGAAGTAGGATCAAAGTCGGACAAAAGTAGTACAGGAACCTTTTTCAAAGTCGGTCTGTCTTGTGTCGGACCAGTTAAGATGGCTCTCATAGGGAATCATTGATCTGAAGATGTAATGCGACTTGTTCTCCTATTGTCGGTCCGTTTGTTGGACTAGTGTGAACCCAGCCTAATGAATATATTGGCATCATCTTGCCACCCCAGCCTACTGACACTGAAAGAGCAGCAGCAAACTAATGAGGTCATCCCACTACTCTCTCTGCTATTTCTCCTCCAAAAAGCATGTTCTTTATCATCAAGTTTATGCAGCACACCTGATTGGCTCTGAGTTGTCTATCTCCAAGTCTGAAAGCTTCTATAAAAGGGACTGCAAGAGGCAAATACCAAATCAAAAAAACTTAAGCAGGCCATACACAGAGCAAATTTCTTTCCTGCAACCACAAGCCAGTCGCTAGTGATAATCACATGTAAAATCCGATCAACTTGGTACTGCATGCCTGCCCATACATGGTTTGAATCTTGGCCGGTTCAGCAGGATTCAAACCATCTATGGCTGGCCTTACACAGTCTACATTTAAAAAAATAGATGTAATGATTTACTTGTTCATATTTTCGATTATTTTACCAGCTGTTGCAACCATTCAGGAGGCGCCAATGGAGACTTTGCATTGCAATACTGTGCCATAACCACGTGCCAAGTTGTGCCTCAGTTTTATTGATTTTGATTTTAATGGGTGGGTTTGGCAAATGACACCATCTGGCAATTTGGCATACCAAGTTAGGTTTGCCACATTGCAAAGCAAAGCATACATGTCTATGAACCTTAGTGACCATCATGTCATTTTTATGGTAGCCAGTTGGGCAGTAAAAAAAAACATCTGTTCCATTGCCCATGTGAATAAATAGAGAGCCACATTAAAGAGGTTCTTCAGTCCATCCCTCGAAAAAATACAACTACTGTAGCTGCTGACTTTTTATAAAAGGGCACTTACCTGTCCAGAGTTTCAGCGTTGTCCTCACCCGAGCCAGTTCTTCGCCGATCTTCAGTTTCCCGGTGCCACCATGCTAAATATGGGATGCTGGCTAACTATCGACTTCTGTCAAACAAGATTGTTGGAAAACCTTTATCGATCAGCGGTTTGCAACCACCAATCAGCTGCATCGCTGATCAGTGTATTCTGACAACGGAGAAGACCCTGCTGTCAGAATACAATGGCACAGCCTCCATCCACCTTGTTTGCGTACATGTGGGGAATCCATTGTTTTTTTTTTGTTTTTTTTATCAGTCTACTGGCTGTTATCAGTCTACTGGCTGATCAAAAAATAAATAAAACACAACCAATCTATGTCCAACCTTATAGTGTTTCTACTCCACTGAAGGAACAACAGAGACTCCTTTGGGCAGCAGCATTGTCAATCTGTGGAATTGGTAGTATTAGATATACTAAAAGATTTCAATGGACTCGACTAACAAATTAACGTTGAAATCCAGCTAAGGGCTCTTTCAAACTGGTGGACTGTGCCAGTGGATCTGCCTGCTCAGCGGGGGATCTCTCTGCTTATTCCCACTGAGCAGGTGGATAACAGGTCCGTGTCCGCTCCTCTTTGCAGAGCGGACACGGACACAGCCCACTTTCCTCTATGGGGGGGTCATATGTAAACGGACAGGCTGACTGACTGTCATCCAATCCCACCTGCTAGACGGATCCTCAATCTCTGTTTTTGGCGAATAGGATCAGATCAGATGTCGGCAAGTTTAGCCGGATACATGTCCATTTAAATCTGCTGCTCCATAGAGGGCAATGGATAGTCTGATTGGGTTTGCCTAAAAATATGACAGATAGACCCGATCGTTCCGCCCGTGTGAAAGGGGCCGAACACTTTATAAACAGTTATAGTTTTCTTTTGGGATAAAGGTTTTGCATAAATAAATAAAAACTGACAATTTTAACCGCTTCTGGACCGCTCATCTCATCGCCTGCGCAAAACCACGTACCTCTACATGATTTTGTGCAAGCAATCTGGGGCGCGTGCACTGCCGGAGCTGTGATTGGGCACAGCGGGAGTTAATCAGCGGGCCCCGGCGGCCATCACCTGCCAATTGTCCCTTTGATCGCCCCTGATGTTAACCCCTTTCCTGCCAGTGTCATTTATACAGTGACAGTGCATTTTTTTTAGCACTGATCACTGTATTGGTGTCACTGGTCCCCAAAAAGTATCACTTTGTGTCAGATTTGTCCACCGCAATTTCGGAATCCTGCTAAAAATTGCTGATCACTGCCATTACTAGTAAAAACAGTAAAAAAAAATCAAAAGTCCAAAAAAAATCCCCTATTTTGTAGACGCTATAACTTTTTCTCAAAACAATCAATATACACTTATTGGGATTTTTTTTACCAAAAATATGTAGCAGAATACATAATGGCCTAAATTGATGAAGAAAATATGGAAAAAAAATTGGGCTAACTTGTCCTATTTTTTAACTCAAAAAATCGTGCTTGTAAGACCGCTGCGCAAATACGGTGTGACATAAAGTTTTGCAACGACCACCATTTTATTCTCTAGGGTGTTAGAAAAAAATATAAAATGTTTGGGAGTTCTAAGTAAAAATGGTTTTAACTTGTAAACACCGAACCCAAAAAAGTGGCTCGGTCTGGAATTGGTAAATCACCCTTGTCAATGGTTTGTCTCAACCCATAACTGCCACTTTTGCTGCACAGCTTGGTCTGCTAAAAGAAGTTGAAAAATAACAGACTTACTGGCCAGATCACCAGGCAAAAAAAAGCAAAAAAAGGCAAAAAATAAAATGAATGCAGCCATCATGTAACCTGCAATATATTCTAATTTTGCTTTTGGGATAAGATACACTTTAAATTGTGAATCATCAAACATGACCCAAGTAGGTTTTCTGTAAACAATGTTAGGCTTTCCGACCGACAACTTCTGCCGCCTGCCCTGTATGTTCCTGAGATGTCTCTCTCCATCCCCCGTTAGAATAAACACACAGATTGATATATATTAAACAACAAACTGCTGCTTTCCTCAATGACAGGTCCCAGTAAACAATGGTTCACTGCAGTGAAGTCAAACCCTTCCCTGCTGTTCTTTTATGCTTAGAAACAATTGGAGATTTAGAACCATCACAATAAATATTGCATTTATAAAGCTCTTTTTTTTCACTTGCAAGAATTCCATCTCTTCTCAGTAAGGATTACGAGCAGGACGGAGTTACATTAAAGGAACAATCGCAGCCAGGATGAAAGAAAATCCAGGGAAAGAGAATGTTTAATAAAAGAATACGAGCATTAAATATAGAGGGGTGATCATTTCGGAGATCTCTCAGGAAGAAATATGTTTTTGTAAACTGCAATGCAGGGAGAGAGAGGCATCCAGACAGCTTCGAGCGGAGAAGAAGATTCTAGTGTGGTCCCAGAATAACAACGCATGTTTACTGATACAATCAAACTGTATGGACAAGCCGGCTGGGAATCCAAATCCAGGCATGCTGGGCCATGCAGATCCTGCAAGCTCGAAAATATTTTAATTAACCCCATATAATATCATTAGGTCTGCCTTCGCTTCTTTCTTCGGTTTTTATGTGTTTGTTGTACAATATATCTACTACTCTGTTACAGAAAGAACATTGAGAACTATTGCCAAATATCAAATATTAACTACTAGGAGCGCACATTGTTTTCAATCAGTCAGGCCTGACAGGTTAGCATGCAGGACATATCAAAAGGAAAGGTGAAGGACATATCAAAAGGAAAGGTGAAGGACATATCAAAAGGAAAGGTGAAGGACATATCAAAAGGAAAGGTGAAGGACATATCAAAATGGAAAGGAAAACTATACAGGAAGTGGAAAGGAAAACTATACAGG